>LPNX011105067.1:333434-379530 GCA_001517045.1 Pseudotsuga menziesii
TCTGTAATATCCCGAATCCCGATATTTTCTATTTCTAAACAATTATGCGGATACAACTGGGCTTACAGACTGCCAGGCAAAAATCCCTATTTTATAGGAAAAATTAGGGTTAGGGTTTGTGAGATAGAATGCACACTTACCACTGATAACTGGCTGAACTGCTGCAGATAAAGTCTGCAAGTACTGAGATCTGGATCGGAGAGGAACTGATCTCTCCTGCCTCCGGTGAATGCTCCAGCAATGAGACGCCCAATTAGAGAAAAAGGTGACGCCCTCAAGGAAGGAGGTGTCCGATGGATCCGCCGATTTGCAGGGCTGATAGCCTCGCTGTGCCGGAGAGATTGCCTGGATTATGCTGAAGATCTGACACCCCTAAGCAGGATAGCGTCTAGGTTCAATGAGGCAGCTGCTCACGCCCCTGTAAACCCGGAAATGCTGATAACGGCTTCGGATGAGCTCAGATGGAGCTGATAATCAAGGAGTGCCGGAGTACGTAGCTGATGGTAAGAATGATGCCTGAGTTTCGGAAGGAAACTGAGATCTGAAGGCCCAATAGCTGATTAGGGCTTTCTGGTGGAAAAACCCCTCTTACGGCTGCACCGTGCCACTGCAACAATCTATACCCTGTGCTATATAACTGATGAATGTACTAAAGAACAAGTGGTGAACCAGTATGGCTTACCCGGAATAAGACTAGGACAGAGGTTTCACTGTCGAAATCCTGCTAGCTGAAGACTCCGTCTCCAACCCCAACTGCTGTGCTGCACGCTGTGCTGCTATCCAAGTGCTCCCAAAATAATAATAATCATAAGTGAGGTCTCCTCTTGCTTTACCCTTTATTTATAAAGTTCAACTGCGCAAAAGCTAATCTTTGACCTAATTAGGTCACTTTATCTTCTAATTTGCCGTTGACTTGCATGCATGCGGATGGAGACCTAAAAAGAGCATGGTCATGCATGAAGGTGGCCTTTGGCCCAGGTGGCCCTTCTCGACCAAGTGAGGATGCCCTAGATCTTCTATGGATGGCATCAGTCCTGATCTGATTCCCTAGCTATCAGTAACCGCTCGAACCCACAGGAATCACATAGGTTAGCGGTATGGGCCTCAAGGCCTAAAAGGAAGAGGACATTACATATTCGATGTAAAACTCTTTCTCAATCATACCATTAAGGAAGGCTTGTCTTTACTTCATCATGGAAGAAACTACCATGATAGCTCTGAAGGAAGTGTACCTTGCTTCCTGGAGTAACTATCTCTTCAGAATTAATTCCCTCTTTCTGATAGAAATCTCTAGCCACAAGTCTTTCCTTACTTCTATCAACAACATAATTTATCTTGCAAATCCATTTGGAAGATACCACATTCTTGTTTTCTGGTTTGAGTACTATATCCCAAACATCATTCTAGTATTCTTTCATCATAACATCTTCCATGAGTTCATCTTGTCAGGTCATCAACATATCCTAGTCTTCTGCATTCAACCTTGAAGGTTGGAACCCACTTTACTCTTGGTAAAGTCTCGATCCATGAGGAAGCTGCCCATCATGTCGTACCATGTCAAACTCAGATATCTTCTGTAGTCACTCCCCCTGAAGTAGAGTATCATCTTCCCTCTTCATTCTATACAGGTGGTTCTATGCTTGATATATACTGGTCAATAGAGTATGTCATGTCATAGTCTATTCTTTTTGAGGCAAATCACGAACCTTGCTTTGTACACTTGTTCTTGTAGATCCATATGGAAGATACTACGTACTTCCTGTTATGTCTCGAAATCATATCGTATACGTCATTCCCCATGATCAACTGTTATTCTTTGATCATAGCTTCTTTCATAGCATTCTTTTCTTCATCTTGAGTTATCTCTTGTACCCATGGTGGTCTTCATCCTTCGAGGTGGATCTACGGCTCTCTAAAGCTCTTTCTTCCGTCATGGTGTCTTTGACCCTGGGAGCTTCAGATTCATGTGAATCTTGAATTGTCATCACTTGTTCTTCGGAACAAGTCTCATCCTTGTTTTCTTGTAGGAGGTTGTACAGGACCTTTCCTACAATTCAAATGCACCAGTTGCATGGTTAGAACTATTCCATAAAACATATGCATAGCACAAATTCTTATGCATCATGCAATTGTTTAGTCAAAATACAACATTCATCCATATCTACCATGACATCATTGAAATTGTGCACTAATCCAATATGTCAGCAAAGAGGTTTCATTCTAGATAAGTAGCAATGGAGAGTTGTATAGCACCATGAGCTACTTACCCATCATATGCATATTAGTAGTATTAATGCAAGCAATCTATCATGCATAATGCATCAACTGAATATAACAAAACAATGACAATTGAATACTTATCTTTATTTGTTTCATGGGTAGACTCCATTTTGATCCTTCTACTTCATCATCTTTTTCATTCATGACATCATCATTTCTTATCCGATTGATAAGATGGATAAGAGGTTCTTCAAGAATTGAGTTTTTCATAACCCTCATCGCTTGAGGGATCTTCTTTGAATGGTGAGAGCTTGATCTTCAATTGCTCCCATCTTTCTTCTTCTCTTCTTATGAGACAAGCTTTTTCTTCTTCTTCCCAGAGTCTGTTGAAAGTAATTACTTCATTCCTTGAATGAATGAATTCTATGATCCTGGGAGACCATTCAAGGTGGCTATCACCACTTCTGCATTCTTCGCTTCTTCTACCGCTTCAAGATGCTCTGTATTCTGGATCTTCACATTCTTCAGCTGTTTTCTCAAAGCCATATTTTGATTTAAGTTCTTATCTTCAAATAGCTTGATCAAGGAAACAAACATCTTTTGTGTCTTTAGGGAAGACACTTGTGGTACAAGTTGATCTGTGATTGAATCAACAATGATCTTCTTGGCCTTGATCAAGTTCTTCTGGTGTAAGGCTTTGAGGCTCATCTTCCTCTAGAACTGGAATCTCTCTACTCATGTAGGTGTCCAATTCATTTTCTTCAGAGAGATCAAATACTTCCATGCTTGGAAGTTATCAACTTCACCAAGCTTATCAACAAGCTGATGTGATAGATCACTTTGAAATGAGAACCTTAAATTCAAATAGCAAAAGATTAGATCTTACCGATTTGGGGTGTCTGTCCTGCTTCTGGAGCTGGCTGATCTAGGGTTTGTCAGAGAAACCCTAATTTTCAAAACTTGGAATCTTTCAGATCTGATTGGATAGAAAGAGAGATCTCTTCAAATGGAGCTGTCCAATGTACTCCTTTTCTGAAAACAGTGGAGGGAAGCTCCAGGAACAGGAAGCCCTAGTTTTCCAATTTCTTCTGCAGAAATGCCTGTTACTGTTTCTGTGACATCTCCGAAATTACTGCTTCTCTGTGACTGAAATTTTGTACTGAGGTAACCTCGCATGTCCCTGATCCAACACCACAGGTTTTATCGGAATTGGTTTCACCAATTGGGATTTATGATCATTTTCCCAAGGTGACCTGTTACAGGACTGTTCAGAACAGTGAAGTTGTACGGCATGCCACGTGTCACTGGTTCATCTTCAGGTTCTGTAATTTGGACCACAGAAAGTACAGTCCGTGCTTTTTCTGGAACATCTTCAGGAATTCCATTTGGACCTCTGTAGCCCACGCTACAGCAATTATCCCTAGGTGTCCTATTTAGGGATGAATTCTGGAAGAGGCTGGAACCCTAACTTGGAGGGATCATATCTCCAAGAATATAGCGAATCTGAGGCTGAATTTTGGACACAGTGTACATCAGGATTTTATCTTCGGCCTTTGCAATTTTCAGCTCCTGAGCCTTCGCCAATATCGGAATATAGCGAAAGTACCAAAACTTAGCAGTTTTAGTATTTATGGTTTTTCTAGCTCGGGGTCAAACTAGGGTTTGACTTTCCCGGAGTTTCACCCAACCAAAAATCTTGATCCAGGTCTCTAAACTTCGATTTTGATGAGGAGAGAAATCCTATGCTGGGCTCACTCAAAAATTCCTCTTCTGCAAGAAGCCCTAATTTCCCGCACCGAAAACTGAAAATGCTCGGAATCGAATTCCGCTTCGACAGAAAGATGCGCCCTTCAATGGAGAGTCAGCCTAGCCTTCTTTTGCTGATCGATTGTGGAGAGAGAACCAAAAAGTAAGAAGCCCTAGCTTCTGTAGCTGCACAATGTCTTCTTTCAGGGTGGCTCTGATTCCATGTTAACTTTTCATATGCTTAGCTAAGACATCAGTATTTCATTTCATATTCGTAACAAAAGCATATAAACAGGATCACTGAAAGATAGACAAGCACAACCATACAAAAGGAACACAAGGATTTATCCTGGGAAAACCCTAAAGGGAAAAACCCAGCAAAGGCTTCCTCAATATAGATGCCCCAAAAAGATAAAAGATAAAACCAGTAAGGAGATCAAAGCCTGATCCTCCTCCTTCTCCAGCTACTTCTCTTCTCCACTAATGCGCTACACAAGTGAGAGTGTGTGTCTCAAAGGAGGAGAGCTACACCTCTATTTATATTCATCCGTTCACTTCAATTAACTCATCCGACATGTAGGCTCGAGTTAATCATGTAGGCTCGAGTTACACATGTAGGCTCGAGTTACACTGGGGTGCTAATGACCCACCTTTACAATCAGAGGGGACAACCTCATGACTCTTATTAGTTCTTCCGATTAGAAGCATCGGGGTACAAGATAATACAAGTGGTTCTCCCGATAGGACCATCGGGGACCACAAAAGATACATATAGATTATTCTTCGAAGTTACAATATTTCAACAAACCCTAGTAGACCGGCGGGGCTCATGCAAGACAGTATTAAGTGGCGGTTCAAAGGAAGGAAGAGGTAGTGGGCGACGTCGCTGATACACAAGACCTGGCTGAAAATGAGTAGGAGTACTAGACACATCATCAAAAGGAGGAAGCGAAATAGAGGAAGAAATAGGATTAGTACGAGATGGAAAGAAATATTGATTTTAAAAAAAAATCACATTTCGAGAAATACGAAGCTTGTTAGCATCCGCATCATAACACACAAACCCTTTATGAGAGTTACTATAGCTAAGAAAACCACACTGAACAGCTTGGGTAGCAAGCTTGTGACGTTGAATGGGAGGTAAGTGAACAAAACAAACGCAACCAAAAACATGCAGAGAATTATAGTCAGGAGGAACACCAAACAAACGAGAATATGGAGAATCAAAATGCAAGGTAGGAGAAGGCAAACGATTAATCAAATATACAGCCGTAGATAATGCCTCTACCCAAAATCTAGCAGGGACAGAAGATTCAAGCATAAAGGTACGAACAACATCTAAAAGATGTCTATTCTTACGCTCGGCGACTCCATTCTGTTGAGGGGTGTAAGGACAGGAACGCTGAGAGAGAATACCCTTATGTTGTAGGAAAGATTGAAAATCATGAGACATATATTCTCCCCCAAAATCTGAGCGTAAGATCTTACTACAGGTAGAAAATTGTGTTTCTACATAGGCAACAAAAGTTTGGAAGGTCGAAAACACATCAGCTTTAGAACGAAGAAAATAGACCCAAGTGAAACGACTGTAATCGTCAATAAATGTCACAAAATAACTGTATTGAGCATGAGAAAGAATAGGACTCATACCCCAAACATCAGAATGAATAATCTCAAAGCATGTAGAAGCACGACTACCCTGCAAAGGAAATGGTAAAGATTTGCTTTTACCAAGTTTACAAGGTGCACAATCAAAAGACAAGGAAGAAAATGCATTTGTATTGCTTAAATAAACCATGTTTTATAAGATGTGTCAAAATTACAGAGTTGGGATGTCCCAATTTCTTATGCCAAAAATGGCTATTATTAGCAATAGCGGAACAACCAACAGAAATTGACCGAGGAACGGAAAATGACTGAAGAGGAAAAAGACGTCCCACTTTAGGCCCCTTCGCTATCTCCTGTCCCGATGCTTGATCCTGCACATGACAACCACTACGATCAAAATGAAGAGAACAATTTTCTTCTACTAATTGTCCAATAGAAATGAGATTGGCAAATAAATCAGGAGACACGAAAACATTAGTAAAGGAAGAGCCTAGATTTCCAACCGCAGTAATAGGAAGAGTACTGCCATCGGCGATCTGAATATGCTGCTCACCATCATACTTACAAACATTATGTAAAGCTGCCGGACTGCCAGTCATGTGATTGGATGCCTCAGAGTCAATTAACCAAGGAGAAGGAAGAAGATGTTTCTTACCTTGGAGACCAAGAGCAGAAAGAGCGGAAACAATCATCTGTTGAACCTGCTCGGGAGTAAGGTTGGAAGAAGAACCCGAAACAATGGGCTGAACGGAAGATGCAGGCACCAAGGTGGACTGAACAACAGTATGAAAAGCAGGAGCGGATCGATTCTGAGGGCGTACACGACAATCCTTAATGATATGACCTTCCTTCTTGCAATAATTGCATAATTTCTTGCTGCAATGTTTTGCAATGTGCCCAACTTCCTTGCAACTGTAACACTGCGATGGAGATCTGTATCGTCCTTTGCCATGAGCAATGTAGGCCACATTAACCAGCTCAGTACCACCAGCGTCTTGAGCAATGCCAAGCTGTGAGGCGAGACATTGTTCTTCACGCAAGAGTTCACCCAAGCAGACATCCAAAGAGGGAACAGGTGTGTGATTGATTAACCCGGCTCGTGCACTTTCAAACTCGGGTCGGAGCTTCATAAAAAATTGAGCCCGCTAGCTCTCAGAATGAACCGCTTGTAGTGCCGCTAAAGCATCTTTGGGAACCTTAGAGTGTACCAACCCAGAATAATCACTCCATAAATTAAGAAAACCAGAATAGAATTGTTCAATCGAGAGGTTCCCCTGGCGATAGTTTTCGATGTCTAACTCCAATTGAAACTTTCGGGCAGAATTATCTTGATAATAAATCCGCCGAAGATAATCCCACATTGTCTTAACAGTAGTGAACCCACGAATATTGTTGACCATATGGGGTTCAACAGAACTGAGTAGCCAGGAAGCAATTTTGGCATCCCTGCCTTCCCATAAACTAAGTTCCTTGGGATCAGTTGGAGCAGAAGAAAACCCATCCAAATGACCCGATAACTCCTTCCCTTTCACAAACATCCTGAACTGGAATTCCCAACTGGCGTAGTTCTTGCCATTAAAGCGAACAATAGAATTTTTGCTTGACATAATAACCACCAGAAAAAAAAAAACCGAAATTGCGACAGCCCAAACCACCCAAAAATCCAAAAAAAAATCCTTTGGAAAGCTAAGAGACTGTCGACAGAACCTATGAAGAGGTTTCCGACAGTCCTGATGCTGAGAAGAAAAACATGAAAATAACTTGGGGCTCTGATACCATGTGAAAATAAGGTTTTGTTTTGAATCTCTTCGTTGTGAGAGTTCCTTCCTTTATATAGAAACTGTCGGGCTAATTACAAGGCTGAAAATTAGCCATTACATCTGACTATGCACAGTAAGTAGCTGATCTGAATAGAAACTGTCGGGCTAATTACAAGGTTGAAAATCAACCATTACATCTGACAATGCACGGTAAGTAGCTAATCTGAATAGAAACTGTCGATTCTGCTAACAGCAGATCCTCTTTGATCTATCAATATGATGGCCTGACTCAACTCGGAGTCTATGAGAGCCTACTCTGAACTGTCTGAGAGGGATCCAAAGGGCGTGCATCTAGTGGCGGAACGTATGCTAGGGTTGAACAATGAGCTCAGCTCTGAACTCCAGGAAGTGCTCAACATAAAAGGCCATTTTTGGGCGCAATCCTCCTGGAGGATTAATCCAAGTAATTTGGACGAACTGCTTGTAGATGTCTTCTCTGATGATCTTGTTTAACTCTTGTTTGGTTGGCAGAAGCTGCCCAGGGGTATTCAGAGAGTACTGGAACGGGGGAAGACGATCTAACTGGATCCCTACTGAAGCAAGAAGACTCGAGACCCTTGTGAGGCAACATTTGGTCTTTCCTGGGTGGCTCTGGCCACAAATCTAGCCTTGTATTTTTCAATACTCCCATCTGCTCCATGTTTGATTTTGTATAGCCATCTGGAAGTTACATCTGACTTCCCCTTTGGTCTCGGTACAATCTCCCACATCATTTTTCATGATGGATTGATATTCTTCCATCATGGCATCTTTCCAAACTTGGTGACTGGATGCTTTTTCATTAGTGGTGGGTTCTGAGTCAATGATGTGACTCATCAATGTACATAACTGGAGAACCTCTGAGGTCTTTTGCTTTCTAGTAAAGAGCTGTGTGGGGCTTCATGCCCCTCTGCATCCTGTAAGGTCTGTTGCACCCATCTAAGTCTTTTTCGGCTTGCTGCCATATCTTCGGGAATATCAACTGTTATGACTGGATCAATGGGATCGATGGGTTCATCTTTCTTTGCTAATTCATTTTGAACAGGAGGGGAAGATGATCTCCTCTCCATTTCTTCATCATCGATCTCCATGTCTGATCCTCGGCATTTCCTGACAACCATTTCCTCTTCAAAGGTCACATCCCTGCTAACTTCAATCTGTCTGGATCCTGAGATATAGATTATGTAGGCCTCTGAAGATTCACTGTAGCCCACGAAAGTTCCTTTCTTGCCTGAAGGTTCTAACTAGGTCAAAAATGAAAGTTGGAGTTTTGGAAAACTTGACTCCATAGATAAATGCGCCTTGAAGAGGCGAGTTGAGTAGAGGTAGAGTCGAGCCAAAACTGTGGAGAAAGTAGGTCAAAACTAGAAACCCTAATTTTTGTTGCAGCTATAGAATTAGGTCAAAATTGAAAAAATTCTCAGATATGAATTCTGTCTTCACCAAAAGATGCACCCTCCTTAGAGCGAAATTCCCAAGGCTCCTTTTCTGCCAAAAGGTTGAGTGAAGACCTTGAAAGATGAAACCCTAGTTTCGACAGGTTTCCGACAGAGTTTCGATAATGGCTTCTTCTAGTACTGCTCTGAATACCATGTTAAATTTTCTAAAGATTACAGCAGTATATCTTAATTGCATTTATCAATAGGATCACTAGAATATAGACAAAGCACAAAACAATAACACGAGTATTTTTCACCTGGGAAACCCAAATGGGAGAAAACCCAACAACCTTTCTCTAGAGATAATAATTCTGAGATCAGAGTACAATGAAGAAAGAAAAAGAAAAATATGGAATGGTTTCCAAAGATGGAAACCCTGAAAACAATCTTCTTCTGCAGTGTATGCGAACTTCTCTCTTTCCTAGAAAACTGCGCACTTCTCTGAGCTGCTGTGTAAAATAATGAGGGGCGCCTCTTATTTATACTATTTTCCGACTAAGAATTTAACTAGGGCCGACTTCACTTGGGGGAGAAATATAATTTTATATTTTATAATTTTAATTTATTTCTTTTATTGTAGGCTTTTCTCCCCAAGGTTTACATTGTTCTTTCTAGGGTTTGTATGAATGATTACAACAAGTTCAACTCCCGAAGGAGGACAATAAGAATAGCTTTTGAAGTTGCATAAACTCCAACAACCCTGAGAAGAATGGAGACCATATTAAGTCTATTCAACGCGGGATGGAGAAAACTTTGATGGACCCGTGTTTGTAGCAAAATACAAATGTCTCAGCTTTGGGGAAAAGGCACGCAAGGAATATTATATTGTTCGTGTAATTTCATTGGTATTATATAAAGTATAACTCATATTAAATTGGTATAAAGTATAATTTATATATTTTTATTATGATATTTATTGAAAGATAGTAATCTTTTATGTATATATTTATATTATATATATTATATACCACATATTTATATGTATTATATATTTTAATTTAGTATATAATATAGATATGGTATGTAAATATATTATTGAATATAATTTATATTTTGAAAATATATATATATGGACGAACTTAGTGTCGAACCTCATTTCAAAATTTATCCGAAAAGCCGAATTCGAACACGAATTTTATGTTTGTCGAACTCAAATTCGAACCCGAACCATGTGACATAGCTCTAGTCATCATTCTATTTTGAGTTTCCTTTGTTCGACCTCATATGTTAGGAGAGATGGTTCTATTGCCAGACAAACCTACCTCATTCCTTTTGTACTCTCTCATTTCTATATACATTCCACTTGTACATCCCCTTCCTTGCACAACCTCCAGTGCTCGGGGTCGAGGGTTTTTCATAGTTCTCATGATATGATTTACCTTAGGTATCTTTCTTTTTATAGGAGACTTTTTAGTACCCTTGCTTTGTAATGACATCATTTGTATTGTACAGTTTCGTTGACCTACTTTTCTGGTCATTCATTGGACATTAATAAAATTATCTTATCTTATCTTATCATATTTAATTTTCAAAATTTCATTAGAAAGTACAGTTACATATAATAAAAAATTCATTCATCCTTGTAAGAATGCTTCAAATCATCATGTTCATCCTATGCAAAATTGGGTACATTGATGGCATGTCGACTTGAAAATGTGATTATTGGTGCCTTCATATCAAACAAATTAAGATGAGTCATGGCACTCAATGTCATGTGATCATATCCAAGTTAACCAACTCCATTTCCACATCCCATAGTTTGGTGGGCCCGAATTTATATTGATCGATCCTTCTTTTGTGATGGAAGGCTAAGGTTGGATTCAACTAATACAAGTTCCACAACCTTCTTTGAGTCCACTTTGTTTTGCTTCATTGAATGCATGGAGCCAAATGTAGTCTAGTTCCTCTAAGATAATGAGGGACTATTAACTTGTGACAAGATTATGTTTCCCAATTTTAGGATATTTACGATTTTCCCATCATTGAGGTTCAACCAATAAATTGCATTCATTAATATTTTGTCTCGCATAGTTCCAACATTTGTTCCCAAACCCTTTTGATCCCACAAAATTTAAAGACTTTGTATGAATTTCAAATGCAATATTAAGATCTACAAATAATTTGTTGAATCGATTTAAAATGATGGACACCCTTGAAATGCACCATGAATTCTGAATGGGTTCTATGTCTCTCTCCGCACATAACTTCTCATTTTTCAAAAATGTAGTGCATACCTTCTCATTACTAGGGCCCTTGTACTCTCTCTTGGGGTTTTGTTAACCCCTTTAGTCATTGATTTCTTGTGAGGTGATAATACTAATTTAGGAGGGCAATTGTATAAATTCATTTTCCCATAATTTCATTTGTGTTATCCCAAGTCTTAGTAGTAAAAATGTTCTGAAGGGTCTTGTTGCCGCCTTTCACACATTTGGGTCACCTGGAAGAAATCTTCAAGCCACTTGGTGTGTCCTTGGGGGCAAGTCTCGAGTCAAGGCTGTCACCTTGTTCTTGATTCCTCCGTTTAGGCTCAACTTCTAACGAAGCCAAGGGGGGTAGACCCTATTAAGTTACTAAGGATAATTACTTAGTATGGTGTTGTTAAACTGAATTAGTTACTTAGGAGTTTGAAATTTAACTATAGACAATCAAAGATGACAAGATACAAAAATGAACACACGAAAGAACAATCCTGAGACACAATATATATATATATATAAAGCAAGAAAATAACCAGTGCCTTAGAATGGAGTCAAAAAAATAAGATCAATGTACTTGCATGTGCTTGGAGTGAATGTTTTGCGACTGCCTCTTGGTACGTTTTAAGTTAAATTTGAGGTGTGAGTTGTTTAAAATTAGGCGAAGGGGTGGACTCCAGATATACCCGAGAGTACTTGGAGTATGTCCAAAACTAAACCTTCACGGCTACTCGCAAGGAATATGTGGGCTGAATGGAGTCTTTAGGGCTATTGTTCATAACGCACCCGTTAGGGTGTGACAAAGATCGGCGCCCCGAGGTCACTTTTCAGAAGTTCCCGCTTCCTTTGGGTATTTTGTCACCGTAAAGGTTTGATCTAGGTGTTGGATTTTCACCTGATGGTTTATAAATTTGGGAGAGTGAGTCCTAATTATTCTAGTCACTCAAGTGCTTTTGATACAGCTTGACTGATCGGACGAACTGCAGCCAAGTGCAGAGCATACACACCGGAGTCTTGTCAATTTTAGTAAATTTTAAACTGGGTGTTCTTGTTTAAAAGAAAACCCTCCAGGAACCTCTTTCGATCCAAGTGGATCTCAATCGGGAAATCAAGGGGGGGTTAATTTTATAATAGCTGAAAAACAAATGATAGAAAAGAAAATAGATACACAATTCTAGTTTTCTAATTAGACCTACCATGAATCTCTTCCCCTTTCGGGTCAATCGGGAAGTCGTGGGGTAAGTATTAAGATTACTTTGAAATATAAAATATGGAATATGAAATTGATAATGAAATAAAGTATACTACCCTGCAGATTAGATCAATGCTAGTTTGAAAAGGGATGAACAAAAAGCAACAAAAAAGACACCGACGCAAATCACCCCAAGGGGGATGGGGAATGGGCTCGAAAGAGCCTATTCAAAAATTATTTTTATTGACAGCAGTTACAATATCAGAGAACTGATATAATTCCTCTTGATCCTTATACGGAGTGAAATCAAGAGCTTACAAAGTGCGAAAACTAAAGGTTTTAGTCAAATGGGAGACCCTTGGGGGGATTTGAACGCTCCTGAGGCCACTTCCGAGCAGCAGCTTCCTTTCTTTTCTGTCAAACCTGCTAAAAACCAACAAGCATATTAGACTAAAATATGCCCAAAAGCACTCTGAAAGTACCTTTGGGTCAGCTTACTTTTAACAAAAAAAAAAAATTAAGTTAAGACTAGTCAAAAGTGGTAAAAAGGAACCAAGGAAAGCAGGCTTTCCTGGGGATCTTGGCTTGCCTTTTGGGCAGCCAATAAGATGTGCACTTTTATTGCAGAATATGAAATTTTAACGTACAGCAAAGGAAACTACCTTAAAAGCAAGCTACAAATTTTCATTAAAATGCTTGCGAAAATATGGTAATTTCAGCTAGATCTCTTAAAATGTATAACTTTATATGCAAAACGAAACTAAGATCTAGACTTAGGAAGGGACCTTACTAACTAGATCTATGTTTATTTTTTTTAATGAGACAGATCTGAGCAATAAGAATCCTTAATAGTAACCAGTTTGAAGAAAATTTAAGATTTTTAAAGGAGGAAAAGGGGAAGAGAAGTGCTTGTTTGTTGAACTAGATCTGCAAAGAAAACTTGGTAGTGAAGCACCGAGGGGCACGATCTTAGCAATCTCTGTTGGAAACCAATGGAATCAAACCTGAACCATAGATCTTCCAGTCACAGCAAACCTGTAAGCTACACAACAAATCCTGCAAACAGAACCATTAAATCTGAAGATACATATGAGAAGTAGATGATACAGCATGCAAATAATCTTATTTAGCATACAGGTATTAGCTCATTCAAACATATGCAGCAAAATAGAAGTAAGTAAGCTTACTTACAATGATCTATCCCTATGATTTCAATAACCATTCAGGCAAACAACAGTTAAGTGCAAAAAATTGAAAAAATAGCAATTTCACCTCGAATGCAGCGTGATAATGATAATCCACACATGAAAGGTACTCCATAATTGAGCCTCCAAAGCTTCTCTTTATTTCAACAAATGATGATCAATACATAGTTACAATGGCAAGCCCTTCAATCCAGCTCTTACTAGCTTGGAAGAGGGAGTTGTGCTTGGATATATACAAAAAACATGACATCTAGCCCAGGGGGGCGCAAATCCCAAGGAGATAGACCAAATATGCTGATGGAGAGTCCATCAATGCCTGATCTGTGTCTAACTGAGCCAGATTTGATTCTCACTGAGTGCAATTGTCAATCGGAGAGTTGATCTGACTGACACGTCAACCTGTTGACTGAAGCATCCACCAAAACTCATTTAGATGAGCCAAAACGTGTTGAGGAGAGAGGGAGGGCGAAATTCCCCATAAAGGATGCTGAAGATCAACTCTGGATCTGATTTGATCACCTCCTTCAGTCAAGGATTTGTCAGATCCAGTCAATCTGCTTCAGATCTGATTGATTTCAATCAAATCGGCTGAGAATCCACTGATCTATGATTTTGGATTTGCTCCATTATTCATCAATTTATTAATTAAAATCATCAATAATTGATTTTTGGGGCTTTCTGACCTGAGTGATGGAAAATCACTCAAAACTAGGAAATAGTGGGTCCATGGGTTTACATGGTGCTCTTAGCTTGAAAATGAGCACCTACATGACTGAAACTGATTATTTGGCCCACTTTTTTTACAAAATCAATTTTTCCAATTAAACTATTAAAAAATAGCCTAAGTTTTGGAAAAATTAAATTTTTAATAAAAAACACTGAAAAAACTAAAAATTTGAAAAATTGAAAAACACCTAGGGGGACTTGGACATGTTCATATGACTCGACCATGATGTCTAGCACATAGTATTAAAAATCGGCCAAATCGGTTTCGGAACCGGCCGGTTCACCGGTTCGGAACCAAACCGGGTCAAACCGGCAGGTAAACCGGATCGAGGACCGGTTAGTTACCGAACCGGTCGGTTTGGTACCAAACCGGTCCGGTTCGGTAACTAACCGGTCCAACCGGCCGGTTTGGAAGCTGACCGGTCCGGTTTGGTCAAGATCATTTCCTTTTTTTTGTTTGAACGTTGAAACTTGAAACCGTGGAGGTTGGAGTAATTTTTAAAACTATGAATGCTTGGCTATGAATGCTTGGGTTGGGGTTTGACTGAAAAACCTTCAGTACTTCATGCTGTGAGTTGTGACCAGATACATTGAATCTTCCCTTGTCTTACGATGCTATAAAGGAGATACATGGCACACCACTGTGTTGGATAGTGATTATTTCATTTAAAGCTATTGCAGTGTATTTTCCTCTTTCCATATTCAATAGATTATAGAAGATGGATATGATTGAGAGTTCAGATCTGTGTACTTGCCGTTGTTATTTTTCTGCAGTGTGTTTGTAGATTCTAGGCTTCAAAGATTGTTGTTTTGATAGGTTTCCAGCTTTAGAGTAGCCTAAGGTTTTTAGGATTATTCCTTGAGTGCAGAATCTACGTACAATGTTCTGAAAAACTACATAATATCAGAGCACTTTTGCTGAAACATTACAGGTATCCATCCATGGATAGGACTGCAACCAGTGAGGGAGTTGTCGGAGGGTTTTAGGGGTGGGTTGCCTGAACTTCAAAAAGGGAAGCAGATCCGGACCAAAGGCAGGTTGAGATGCCCAGACTCTTCCAGTAATTGAAAGGTTGCATTTGATCTTAGTTGCTAATATGTTTTCATATTTGTTGTAAGAATTACAGTCCTGACAGTTTGAGTCTTCAACATTGTCACACGGAAGGAAATTCCAACTTTGTTCTGTTGAAGTGCATGTTACAAAATCTCTTGGAAGAAGTTGAACTTGCATACCTTGTGGAGAGGGAGGTTGTATTTCCTACAGATCCCAAGCAGTTGGCTGAACAAAATAGAAAATTAGTCAAAGCAGAGAAGATATCAGACAGGGAAAGGGATTATAATCTTGAAATGTTGTTTTTCCTTAAAAATTTAAATATTTGATGTATTTTTTAGCAAACCGATTCATTAAATTCAAATCAGCCGATTTATGACCGATTCATTACCGATTCCGATTCCGATTCCGAGTTGACCCTCAACCGATTCCGAGTCCGATTCCGATTTTTAAAACTATGGTCTAGCATGCTTATACATTAACACATAGACTCTAATAACCTCAATAGGCCTAAATGCTAAGCCGTCCACCCCAACTTTGGAGGTATGGAGTGAAAAACTCAGAAATTATCAGTCGTTTATTTAACAACCAATAATAACCAAGGGAAAAAACACCCTGGGCTGATCGGATTGACAAATGAAGTCTAAGAGACCGAGTCTTTTACAGACACTATCATGCTAGAACATTTATTACAATTACCTCATAGGGTATGGACATGTGATATAGTACAACAAGGCTTCCTAGAAGCAAGACTGAAGGTCTTCTGAAGTCCGTACAAGTTATCCTTGTACGGTTCACCAGGCTCACTTGATTAAAAACCACTAAGTACAACTTAGGTGGTAACATTTTGGCTCCAACTGTGGGACGTGTGGTTGATCTGGTGTTTAAGGCAAGGAGAGGATACGAGAACACCAGAATCTCTGGTTTATATACCCTGTAAAAACATCTCAACTTGACAAGAAAAACCTCAGTAGCACAAGTTTTATACAAACCCAAATGAACCACTAAGCTGATTTATTTAAACAAAATAAATGTAACTAACTAAAAGAAGCAAAGTTTTATTATAGCTAAGTATAAAATAGAAATGCAGAAAGTAAATGCTCTCTTTCAAGGAGCTTATTTTCCTACTCTAAGCATGATATAAAAAGGGTTAAGTGTAATCAGAAATCCAATGTAACCACCTAAGCATTTTATTAACATAAATTTTTTTTCCTTGTCTTTTGTTACCAGCCAAAGTAAGGATACCTTATTCAGAAATTGCAAACCTGCGTGATGATTCAGAATGGGCGGGATGGATGGGAGATCATAGGCATGAATAATGTCATAAAAATTCTTCCTCAACTTGTATGTGCTCATGCAGGTTGCTTCTATCCATGAGTGGATAGGACTGATATACCAATCAGATTGATGAGGTAGACTGACTACATCATCATACTGATCACCGGGGCTTATCAAATGATAACTTGTTGCACAAGCCCTAAGTAGCTCCAAATCATAAGGAACCTCTATATGTGAAAAAGATGTCTGAGACTGATATTCCATTGACTGCATCACATCTGACTTTTCACAATACTGTTTCTTAATGTCTTCATTACTGATACCCTTGTGCGGCTCTGCATGGTATGACTCTAAATGATCACGTGAAAATTTTGAATGCTCTTCTTCCATACTAAGGTTTTCCCAGGCATTTAAATCCGTGCTCCCCTCTATGGACATATCGTAGATTGGACTTCCACAAATTTTTGAATAGATACTCCCATTGTTGGACATATCATGGATGGGATTCTCCATAAGATTTTCACAAGTTGGCTTATCTATGAAATTCCAATAGTCATCACTCCTGTCCATGTCATATATGGGGAACTCTTCATCCATGGCATCATGCTCCTGCCTATCCATGTCTTCCTTGTATTTATAACAATCTTCTTTAGATAAAATGTTACAAGGCAATAAACTTTCCAAACCTTCATCAACATGTGGAGAACAAGGTCTAGTGTCACCACACACCATACTGATCATTTGCTTATAGGCTTCTGTTATGATATCATGAAAAGGATCTTTAATCAAGGAAACCTTTTGGACATATTCAATGGGATCACTTGGTATGTGTTGCTCAGTGGATTTCTCTAGAGGGCTTTCGGGAAAGGTATCGGCATTACAACACACTTGAGAATACATCAAATCTTCAATGTCTTCAACTATGGTGACATGAGGAGAGTCTTCAACAATGTGTTCCATCATGGGCTCCTCCTGAAGCTCTTCAATATGATCATCTTGGATTTTCCCTTCCTCAGAATCTTGCTGTGCATTGGGAGATACCTCATATTCTTTAAGAAGATGCTTAATTGCTTCCTTTCTTAAATAACTACCACGATGCTTTTTTATGGGAGTATCATGAACCTCCTCTTCACTTAAATGTTCAAGAAGTGATTCCAAATCTTCAATACTTTGTATCATGGAAAAAGGTCCATCATATGTTTCCGTGTGATACTTTGTCCCAGACAGGTAGAAGGTACAGATCTTTTCAAGGAACTTTTTCAAACCATTCATACTACCCCTGCCATCATGCCACTGCTCTAAAAACATCCAAAGGAAGTTTGGTAAAGAAGTTATACATTTATTAGGAAGGCCTTGATAGAACCAACAACAGGCCTCACCCCAAAAAGTACTAGCAAACATTTCCATCATATTGTCTTCATGAAGAATATTGAAGTCAGCAATCAACTGAAGGAAAGATTTGACATGCCAGATTGCCGAATCACCATAATTTCCATGAAATGTCGGAAGACAGTTATATGCATCCTCAAAACCATTACAACAGTTAGGAAAACCCGGGATGTTTGAGAAATCGATAGGCTGAAACATTCCGGTTAACCGGTCACCACATTTCTCCTTTAATTCATCCATATCAAAATTAATAGTATGCATTTGATATAAGTCTTACATTGATTCTAGTGTAGGAAGCTCGCTCTTTCAGCATACCTAGATAGTTGACAGTGGGTCAACTAGACATATGACCAGACTGTATGTTGTCTTCTATATTATTGCAAAGTTGGGCCCAGGACATTTTCTGTAGATAGATGTTGATATTCCTCAGATAGCAGTTCAAGGTGTTGGAACAGTGAGGTTCCAACTAGACCTTGGAGAGGTTCTGGAGGTGCATGGGGTCCTATTTGTCCTTGGGATGGAAGTTAGCAAACTCTCGGTTTGATCCTAGCCATTGAAGTGGTAGTTAGGGGCTAGTTACTAGGAAATGAAGTGAAGGGACAAAAAGAAAAATGCACCAGCAGAAGGAGAGAGGGAGAACTGAAGAAGAAGGGCGGTTTCCATCAAGGAGAGGAAGGCCACGATTTCCAAGACAAAGTGGTGGCTTGATTTCCAAGAATGCTAGGACAGAATTTTGGCACAATTTCCATGAATGTTTGACAGCAATAAATGCCCAGATCGTACAGCATTAAATGTTGGTACATTGGCACACATTCCAAGGACTGATAGTACCGTATAGCATTAAAGTCTAGCATGTGTGGGTGAAGTTCACTACAGTTTGGCACAAATCTCAAGGTTTTTGAGCATTTATTTCGGTCCGAATTGGACCGTACAGCAGCTGACATTTTGGCATGTGTGAGGGGGCCATACAGTTGCACACAAATCGAGGTGTATCGCTGCAAAATGGAAAGGTACAACAGTTTACTGAGTCTGGTCTGTTTGTTTTCCTACTCTCTCAGGAAGGAAAAAGTGAAGTTGCAATAAATTTCAGTGCTCTTAATAAAATTCTCGCTCTAGGGTTTTCCTAAGTTTTGGGTTTTGCCCTGGTCAGTTGACCAAAATTGACTGTGTAAATCATTAATGTTCAGAATTTGTGTGGATGAAGATTTGGCATGGGTATTTTAATTGAAGAAAATTTATGGGTTAAATTTATATTTAAAATCATAAGTTGCTAAATGTTTTACAAAATGTCTGAAAGAGAAGTTTTATTTTGTTATTTCTCTTCAAGAGGGAGTGTTGATGTTTATGTAGCATCAGAATATATTCTCAAGATGTCCTAGAGAAAGTGAAAATAAATGAAGAGCACAATTACCCGAACGAAATTGGTAAAATAACCCTAGGAAGATAAAAAGACAAGTCGGCTTAAAAGATAAAATAAAAGGTAAATAAATAAATAAAAGTCAAGCCGACCTAATTGTGGAAACTTCTAGTGAAAAGAATATAAATAAAGTGCTTTCACACTTCGTTATTACAACAACAAGTTTGTCCCTTTCTGTCAAGTGGTGCTTCCTTTTCTAGAAGGACAAGTGGAGAAGTTCTCTCAAGCTGAAAAAGACTGTTCTTGGGTTGTAGAAGACTATCTATGGGTTCGCTATTGTTGGAGAGTTTTTCTTCTTTGGCTCTAGGGTTGTCTAGAGCTTGTCTATGTGATGCTTGTATCTGGATGTATTGTATCTTGAAATATTATCTCTGAGTAAGAGAAGGTTGCTGGGTTTTCTCTCTTGTGGTTTCCCAGGATAAATATTTGTGTCTCTGTGTCTGATGTGCATGGCTATCTTTCAGTGATCCTATTTTATTTATGCTCCAAATGAAATAATGCTTTGATTGTGGGATGAATATAAACAATGAAATTATATTGCTCAAGTTATGAAAAACTAACAAGAACTACCTTTGATCTTTACTTGTTCTGAGCATTTTTTTTGTAAGCTTCTATGCTAAATTTGCTTATGATTTTGGGATTTCCTAGATTTTCTTTTCTTTTCTTTTCCATTGTAACTTTTGATGACAAGTATTAAGCAATATGTTCATTTGCAGGCAGCAGTTGTATTTCTAGTCACAATACATGTTTACAGCAATGAAAAAAGTGAAATGGAGGAGTTATCCATGGTAGCGCTATCAGGATGTATCTGGTTGCAGGCTTTTGTTATAACTTTAGAGACAAAGTAAGTAATCACTTGGAATATCTGATTTTACCAAACTGATCTTTTCTTCTATGCGATCAGTCAGAGCATTTGCTCCACCTTAGTAACTTCAGAAAGATGATGTTTCTTATTTTCAGTTTAAGCTAACTTAGCTTCTGGAACTGTTCAGCTCCTTCACAATTTTACAGCATGCTGCAATCTGGGGCAACCTTATTGCATTTTATGTGATCAACTTTATTGTGAGCACTCTTCCATGGGCAGGAATGTACACTATAATGTTCCGTGTCTGCAGGCAACCAGCTTACTGGCTGACCATGCTGGTGAGTTCTTAGTTCTTTTTAAGTTTCATTCTGTGAGTTTTGAAGTTTTCGATGTTTTCATTGAACGTTTTCAATTATTTGATTCTATAATACCTGATGTACTAGAAGTTGCACATGCAGGCTATAATCGTTGTTGGCATGGGCCCTATAACAGCTCTCAAGTACTTTCGTTATACATATCGGTCAAGTGCTATTAACATATTGCAACAACTGGAACGTTCACATCCAATTACTTACTCTAACCCTAACCTAGAGGCACCTTTAAAAGGCACGGATAGGGAAGTATCTCCTCTCTCTGTAACACATCCAAAAAGCAGCAAAACATCAGTATATGAACCATTACTCTGTGAATCACCATCAACAAAAAGAGCTGCAGGAGTAGCTGCTTTTGATTTCATCCAAGCAAGTCCATCGAGATTGTCATTTTCTTATTCAAGGAGTAAAAGTAATTAATCTTTCTCTTGATCAAGTTCATGGGCCACTTTTAGAGATTCTAAGTTCTTGAGATCGTGGTACAGCTCAGGTCAACCCCTAAATGTTGAATTAATCATCAAGCATATAGTTTTGTTGTTGTTTAGTCTAGACAAGCTTACTTCATGCACTTTGGTCAAATGTGTTTTACCACGAAAGTTTCGAAGTAGCTTTGTATCTTAGGAAATAATCTTTAAGGGCTATTCTAGCTATGTTGATTTGTACCATTCTTATACCAAAATCATTTACAATAAAACAAGAAGCCATCTCATAGTGGTGAAAGGTGGCTATATGGTTTGGGGTCTTTACAGGAAATTTGCCTGTGAAGTTGTGTATATGATTTCCGACTATGGTATTAGGTATAAAAATGTAGTCTATTTCCATACACAATTATTTCCTGATTGAGTAAAACAAAAGTTTTGGTCCTTTGTAGATTTCCAGTGGGCCCATCATGCCATGACCAATATAATATGGTTTATGTCAACACTGTATGGAAATACATCTCAACATGAAACAATTTGATTCCAATATTTTTGAATCTTTCCAAGGCCTTGTTAACTATCATGTATAAACGCAATCCAGCCCCTTCAAAGTTAACAAGGCCTTGGAGTAAAGATTTAGACCAAAAGGAAAATAAACTATCATTTGTTGAATTTTTTTTGTTAAATGTTATCAGTTTATACATGTTGGTATTTTGACCTTAACTAATAAGAACATTTTTCTTGATCTTTGAACCATTTGAAAAATCTTGATGAGGTTTATTACTGTTTAGTTTCACACTTATTTTCTAGAATTTTATAGTCTGCAATTTTTTCTTGATCATTGAATCATACAATGTTTGCTTGGAAAAAAACAAAATTTTTACCAAAATAACATGTTAAGTCCCAAATTAATTGTTAAATGGCTTGCCTGCATTTTGGTTGTAATTAAACATAAAGTTCTTTATGGTTTTGCCTTAGATTTCTATCCCTTTATTCTGTAAATTTGATTTGCTTTTCAATCAACTTGATCTATTTTTATTATGTTGTAATTATTCATCATGATAAAAATCATATAGATAAAAATGATATAAATATTCATCATGGAAGAGAGGAATTATAAAATTAAAAATTCCAAAAAATTTGTGAATTACCATTTATTTCTAGCTTCAAAATGGTAGATCTTTTGTCTTCATAATGTTTACTTGAAAATGAATAAGAAATTAACATAAAAATGAACATATTTGTTACAATAGTTTGGATAAATACTAAAGATTATGCCGGTGGTTGAGAGGAGAAATTGTTAACCTTTCTAACAGGCTCAAATCCTGGTTGTGACTTGTTTTGTTTTTCTAAGGCAATTATTGATTGGGCTTGTGAATTGATTGTTGATGGGGGATAGAAAGGTACCAACAATCTCCCCCCTTGCTTGCAGGCTTCAGTGTGGGAAGAATTGTATTTCAAGGGACAAAAAGAAAGAGAACAATATATCCACCTTTGCAAACTAATTCATAATTGTGCTTTGGAACTAGTTTTTTCGAGGATATTTATCATTTTTCACATGTTTACATTTAATATTGCAAGATTACACATCTTGTTTGATGCACATGAGTTTGCAAGAATTGTTTTTAAATGAGAACAAAATATTTAAGTTGGAATTGACGTGTTTAATTGCAAGGCTTAAAATATGATTTTGGGTAAATGCTCTTATTTTATGGAGTAATTTAATTTAAATGTATTAAATAATTTAATTTTAGAATTTAGGGCAGACATATGTCCATTTAGTCTTTTTCAAAGCTATCAGTATTGACCAAGATTCTACAATTATGAATAAGGTTGTTTAATTAAATGAAATAAGCACAAATCTTAAGGCTAAAGAGTGAACCTACTTTTCTTTCCTTATTGTTACTTTAATTAATCCATTTAAAAATGAATTAAAAAAGAAAAATAATCTTGACTATCTTAAAACCAAAATGATAATTGTCGTTTTTTAATAAAATATTTCGAGAAACCAAAGGACAGAAAAAAATATTTGCATAATAATTTAAACTACAAACTCTTACAAGTTTCTAGCTTTGGTTATGTAAATAATTGAACTATATGTTTCTTGAAATTAGACTTAACTTCATTAATTCAATGTCCAAATTTATGGTGAAAATCTTTCTAAAAAATTTAACTTTATATTCCAATGACAAAAGCGTTATACACAAAATTTCATAGTTGTGAAATTGAAGTACATAAAATTCAGAAAGACAAGCTAATTGAAAATAAATAAGGTGTGCCTAGCTTCCAATAGCTACGTGACCTTGCTATGCCTTTCCACCACTCATGGACATTTGTATATACTATTATTGTGATGCTAGGTCAATGGTTCATTGACATGTCCATTAGTTTGTGCATAGTAGTGTTGATGCTTCTCTATTTTTAAAAGTAATTGATTATAGGATTGCGTGGGACACCACTTGGGATAAACATAAACATCCAAAAGTATTTGTTGAGTCGTGCAATAGGTAAAGGCTATCTTCAAGAACCTTTCAACCTCTAACGATCAATCCTACAAAAACTAGTCACTAAATTACAACCACATGCCTCTATTAGCCTACAAGGTCCAAAAGTAATTCTTGAGGTGTCATATATCAGAGCTATTTACAATAACCTCTCAAGCTCTAACAATCAATCCCATACAAAGTCAATAAATAACAACAAAATTCCTTTGATTTGTTAATAATTAAAATTAAAGAACCATCTAGAGCTTGAACTATTTGTTAGTCCTTGTTGAAGATTCACACAAAACCCTTGTTCCATCATGGTCGTTAAAACCAAGATTATAGCTGGCTTCACTTCGTTATGAATTCATAGAAAAGTATTGGTAAAAACTCCTTAACTTTATAGAAAATTGAAAGTCCTTACTTGGTTTTTAAAACATTTGGCACTAAGACACGAACTTATTGCCCATGAATTATATATTTAATTTTCTTTTGTCATGCCATGTGGGATTATTTCACATAGTGTTCATATAATATCACATTGCCTTCAATTATCGGTTTCCCCATACTAAGAGGTAAGAAAATAATAAATGCATTATAGTTTTCAGGGATTGGTACTGTAATATATCCATTATTACAACATCTATCCATTTAAAAACACATTTGTTTGAAACTTAGCAATATTAACAACCTGTAAGACTTGGAACACTTTATTTCTAAAAGTAATTACGTCACTGTAGGCAATAGCTTGAAATTTATTACAGTACCTTAATTTTGGCATTTTTTTTACAGAATTAGAGGATTAGATAGATCATACTGAGAGTTGGTGTATAAAGACATATTACAACACTTCAACATGAACAGGGATGATTCAACATATATTATAGTGTACAAAACCGAAAGATTTTGATACACAACACATACTACACATATTGTTTGCCATGTCACAAACTTGTTATATATTGACCCATAAGGCCATCTTGTATAGTACCATAATGTAACCAACTGCCTTGAAGCGAGAAAGATGAGGTCCACATAGATTGGTGAGGGCGCATAACAAAGTCCTTAATTTCTACCATGTTATGTGCACTAGTTGATTGATTTGTTGAAATTGCCAAACCACTTGAATGCCTAGTCAACTATCCAATCGTTCTCTTAATTGACCACTTAGCAAACTCATAATTAATTGTCAACTATCTCAAGAAGATTTAGGGGTGTGATGAAGTTGCATAGATTGTTTCAACAACCCCTAATCAACACAATGCTTTGGATATTTAGGAAGTGAAATTACTTATGTACACCCTCCCATAATTGTAGCTTTCTAGAGTCCAACCATAGCCCAAAGTTTCCCAAACTTAGCTTCCAAGAGAGGCATCATAGAGATATCAACAACTTGATCATCTTCTTGCAATAAACAAGATTCACAACATCTTTTTGTACTAATTGTCTCAAATAACAAGCATGAAGCTCCACATGTTTCACTTTATTGTGCACAATATGATGCTCAACACCTTGTATCACACTTTCATTGTCACAATATACCGAAATTAATATCTCTACTAGAAAGCCAAGTTCTCCCGTGAGATGTTGAATTCATACAACCTTCGTGCTAGCATGCATTTTAACATGATATTTTTCTTCTATGGTTGAAAGAGAGACCCCATTTTTATTTTTGAAGGCTAGACAATGGGTCCATAACCATGTCAAAACACATAGAAAAATGGAGACTTGTCATTGATGCCATCTCCAACCCAATTCGCATTGATGTAATCAAGTCAAAGGTTCACTTTATCACTAAAGTTCTTTATACCAAGATAATAAGTTCCTTGATATAATAACCAATTCTCTTTGTAGCTTTAAGGTGACTTTCTCATAGATCTCACAAAAATTGAGGAACCACATTGATAGAAAAGGAAATATCATGTCAATTGTGAGTTAAATAGATGAAGCTAGCATCAAGTTTTCGAAGAATCAGATTCCTCGGTCAAATCAATCCCAACTTTTCAAAATTCTTGTGTAAATATTATCCTTCATTGTCTTGTGTTGAACATTTCACAAGCTAACTACATTTATATCCAGTGAATGCCCTAAATTATTTGAACTTTTCAAAGACATGAATCATATTCTTTAAGAAGCATCACAAGCATAGTTGCAAAAGTTATTAATGAAGGTCAACACATGCCATGCAACATGTAGTGATGGTCTATTTAAGGAACACGAGTCAACATGGACAAGTTCCATTTGGTTCTTTTCTCTCCGAGCTCTCCTTGTTTCAAATGCAACATTAAGATACTTGCCAAGTATATATCCTTGACATACCCCCTAAAGGGGAACAACCTTAGGTAGTCTAGTAACCATGTTGTGTTTCAACATTAGTTTCAATCTTTATAGACTCATATGTTTGAGTCATTCATGCCAAAGTTAACTCTAGTTGTTTGTGTGAGCTATTGGTGTAGTTTGTCTTGAATCTTGGGAAAGTGACAAAACATATGTAGTAAATCCTTTGGATTAAGGAAGTATTTGGTGACACCAACATTTTTTAGGTTGATTTCATTTCTTTTCAACTAATCCCCTAAATTCCTTGAACATTTCAAAGACAAGTTTTATCTTAAAAAAACATACTCAAGCATACCTAGAAAAGTCATCAATAAAGATCAATAAATGGCTTGCACTACATCATGGTGGTTTGTTTAGGGAACATGAGTATGTATGGATGAGTTTCATTTGGGTCTTTTCTTTCCAAGCTTCTATTCAAATGCAACTTGATGATGCTTTCTAAGCATACATCCTTTATATATTGCATCGAAGGGAACAACCATAAGTAATCTAGTAACCATGTTGTGTTTCACCATTAGTTTCAAGATTTAAAAACTCATGTTTGAGTCATTCATTCCAAAGTCTGCTCCAGCTGTTGGTATAAGCTATGAGTGCAGTTGGTATTGGATCTTTCTTGGGAAAGTCACAAATTTATGTAGTCTATTATTTGGATTAAGGAAATATTTGGTGACAACAAAAAAGTTGTTATTGTTTGGCCAAAAATTATCTTCTTGCTAGTCTGAATCAATTGGGATGCTAACACAAATTTCCATCAAGCCAAGTTCACGGTACACATCAATGATCACACCATTCTAATGGACATTCTTTCCACAACTAGAATTAGCAAGTGTGTAATTATCTTTCAAGAGAAACATATTTAGTCATATGCTTGGTGTAACCTAGGGAAAATTTTAAGAACCCCCTTTAATTTTCTATGTATAATAAATGGGTGAATCCCCATGATATATAGGAAAATATGAAGGCTATTTTCTCAATGTCATATTATGTATATATAATTTTTTGGCGAGTCTCTCATTGGATTATATAACCTCGTAAATTCTTAGCAGATCTTTCATTAAATTATAAAATCTTGTAAAGTTTTGGCGAATCTTTTACTAAATTATAAATCTTGTGAAGTCTTGGTGAACTTAAAAAAAAAGGTATAAAACCATATATAGTAATAGGAAAACATATACATCAAATACTAAATAGGAGATAAATATTAATAAATCATCACATAACAAGCCTTCCTTTGAGGACCATAAAATTCAATAAGAAAAACAAGAAACATGTCAAAATACTCGACAACACCCAAAGCAAAAGAAATGCCACATCCCCATTCCCCAATCACATTGACAGGAGGAGACATGAAGTAACTCCGGGTTTCAAATTTCTCCCAACAACCAATTACGATTTCATAACACATAAAATACACGTGCATTAATAATTAACATATTAAATTTAGTTAATCAATTCATTAATTAAAATGATTAAACAGTCTCGATTGTTATTTCCACCTTCTCTACGTTTTCGACATTGAAAGTCGAAAATCGAAACTACTTGATGACTCCCCGATTGAATAATGTCGACAAACATTGAACCTTGGAAGTTGGCACTATCTGAACCACACATTTACCAGCGACCCTCCCTACACCCACATCACCATTGGAAGATTGGCATCAAAACATTGGGTGATTCACATTGGGCACTATCACCCCCAACTCGGAAGTTAGAAGTTGAAAGTGGGAACGGAACCAAATCCTAATAAGGAAACCTCCAATCTGTTGTTGGCATCACTATCACCCTTTGACTCGAAATTCGGAATTGAGAACACAATCCACAACTCCACAAGGAAAGCCCTTGATTTTGACATTGGTACCTCGGCGTCGGAACTTCGAAATTGGCACTGTTACGATGATCCTTCCACCAATAATATACCGATCCCCATGTCGACACATCGACACTTCGACAAGCCACTTGTTTAACAACATACTTCGTTGAGATTTTCCTTCCGACCTTAGGCATCAGTATTGGTACTTCAACCAAATAAACTCAGAGGCGTTCTTTCGATTTACAAGATGTGTGCAGATGCAAATTGGACATGCACAAAAAAAATAAAACTCCACACACATGATTCATGCATACACAAGCATAGTCAAATACAAACATCAATTAACAACATTTATGATTCCAATACACAAGAACACTTATCTTAATCAACACTGATCCAAGAAACTAGCTATGTAAGATCAACTTTCCACCCAACCATAGGCGTTTGTCTAGCATATACTCTTTCTATTGAGAGTCCACCCCCAATCTGGGCTATGAGGACACTAGGGTGAAGGAAACAACTATGGAATTCTCTCTCTTATCCCACAACCTAATCTTCTCTCTATGCTTAGCCAAATGATCATACAAAGCTCTGCAGGGATCTCACTTAGCCCTCAAAGCCTTGGATTCCACAATACCTACCCCACACAACATTCTTCTTGGCTCAGGCGTCCCCTTCACTGATCCATGGTTCTCTTGGGCAATCAATCTTGCCAAGTGCTTCTAGTGTGTGCATAGAAGAAGACCAACCTAATAAAATGTTGTTGGAGAACCACCTATAGCCTAACTCCATGGATTCTCAAGTATCTACGAGAAACATAAATCAATGGGGAGGGATTCCTAGCTGGCCCGACTTATCTGCTCACCTACAACCATCAAATTTCCTTCCAAATATGCAAATCTATCTCTAATTTCAAATTTCTTGGTTATACACAGCCATGAAGAGTGCTACATATCTCTCTCCATGGTGTCGATCTGCATGCCCGATTAATTAATGAACGTTATGTAGTTTGCATCTTGCCTGAATCCTGAGAGAGTGAGGATGGACTCCAAGAGGTATGGGAAAATGGTGAAATACAACTGACATGGATGTTGATGGAACTATCACAAAGGTGCAATCAACGCAATGCTTCAACAACTACATGAAGTGACTTTCCCCACCAACCTCACACGTGCATTCAAGGACTGGGTTAGTAGTCAAGAGAAGGTAATCGGTTCATTCAAGGCATATGATAGAATTTGGGTTAGTTCTAAGGTTGGAAAATGATTGCAAGGATTAGTTTCCCATAGGCCCCCTTTCCTCTTCCCCTTTGGTGAGATCATAGCCCCTTTGGTTCTCTTTACATGGTGATTCTTGGACCATTTTATTATTTACGCACATAATATCTACATATGTTTCGAGTTAGCAAGATAAGTTAACCATATGGTCCAAGTAAAAATAATTACATCATACATGCCTAGTCATTCACTAGTCGAGCCTTGGCCTTGAGCTCCGCACTAGGAATCCATACTAGCATATTTACATCATTTACATAATTTTGATTAAATACATTATAAATCAAAATTGGGGACATTACAATACCCTCCTCCTTGGAATAAAACTGCCCTCAGTGTTCTCTTAACCTTTTGATCAACAAGGGCCCATATCCTTATTTTTAGTTGCATTTACAATGCTTTTCTCTTCAAGTTCAGTTTGCCTCGCTGCCAACTATCTTGGAAGACAATGCTCAATCATTCCTTGTGTTATCTTGGAACACCTCCAAGATCTTTGGCATCTAGCAATCCCTATACTCAAACAATGAGTTAATTCATGTGTTAAATCCATTCTCATAGGATTCATCCCTTATAAGATTTCCAAAACCATAGTCAAATCATATACACGTGTATATTCACATTAAATCAATAATAAGATGTAAAATAAACGAAATACTTATCTGCATAAGTATCTTCCTTCATCTCCACAAGTATCCATCTTTGACTTCAGAAAAATATGGCACCCACAAAACCTGCCCCACCCCACACTAGGATGGTACCTCTTCTCTACTATACATTCCCTCGAGTGTACCCACCCCTTCTAGTGCTCTTTAGGGTTTGCATTGAAAGGTAACCAAGTTTTTGCACACCTTAGATCACTTGTGAATACATATAAAACAAATGTTAATCCAACACATTGGTTGTGCCACAAGATTCTAAAGACCAATGACAACCCAGTATGATGACTAGGTTTATCAGGCATTCTATTAACTAATATGCTAATCCAACTCTTTGATTGGGATTATTAAGCATACCACAACAATTGCCAAGGAAGCAACTTTATTGGGTTTATCTGGCAATAAAAAAGAATACAAATGCATTTCCCCATCTCCTATGCAAACCATGGTTACCTCTAGGAAGTTCATCGGTAACTCACTTGACTGCAGGATAGTCTAGCCCCACAATACCCACTCACACAATACAAGGATGGTACCCACACATATGCATTCACAATTACAATATTCACAGAATATTTTGATGCACATTCACCCAATGCACCCTTGCATTGATTCATGAATACCATAATGCCATGTCATGCATTCCACCATTATATTTTGGAATGTCTTTTTAATTCCTTGACACATCACCCAACCATCCCCCAATCACTAGGTTAACTATCTGGGTTCCTTCCTTCTTCACCTGAACAAAACATTAAGATTTCACTCACTCCCTACTTGTTGGAAAAGAGGTTTCATCCCAGATTAACATAATAGGGATTTCATGGGATACTTGTGTAGGACTATAGCATTACCATCTCGCACCACATTATGGCCTTACCCATGTCTATCTCATATAGAATGCACTACCACAATAGGACCATAATTCCTCACTTAATTTGGTTACTAAACCCATAACCATCATACACACATGTCATGATATTCTTTCATATGAATGCATTCAAAATTCTAAATAGTCACATGGTATAAGGCTCATTTCCCTTACTTTGCCATACCTCGCCATACTCAGTGGGATAACATTCACATAAATGCATCCAATATCACATGCAAACCAAGTTATGATGATTAAATATGGCTGGAGGAATTCTTACCCAATTCCCTTCCATCACTTATGCAATCAACACAAGCAAACCATTTCTTGCATAGATTCCATCAACATTTCTGATGTTACTTGATCAGTTGGCCTATTACCAAGGATTACACAATCCTTCTACCAACCTCTTGATCATAGATTTTTTGTCCTAGCCCTTATTCATAAGGTTGTTGGTCACATACAATAGTATCATCAACATCTTCAACCATTCTTCTATTGTCTCTCGTCAATTCATTGTCTTTTAATATGGCCACTGGTGCATATGCATTTCACCTATCCAACTCTTGCATTTTCAACATTCATATGCCATAATTACTATATATAAAACTTTTAAATTAACAACAAGAGAATAGTCAAGGAATTCTCCCTTTTCAATTCCTCATCATAGCATGGAATTCCTCTTCCATACCATAGCTGATCTAATTTCATCGTCTCTTTGCCAAGCATTCAAGGGGTCATTCGCTATGATTTTCTCACCAAGAAGCAATTCAATACATATACATATGTATAACATTTATACTTTTTACTTTCCAAGCATGCAATTCTTATGCGATAAACAAAAATAGTTTAAGGTGAGAAATTTCCCTCATTATCAACATTGCCTTATGGAGATTATTCTTCAATTTCTACTACAACTATCATATCAACCATTTGTAGTTTTCCTTGGTCACAACTCCCTGAACACTTGTTCATATTTCCTTGTTGTTCCATATGCTTTGAACAATTCTGTCCAAGTCCACTTGACTTTTCTTAAATTTCCTAGCACTTACAAGCACTGCAATTTATTCCATCCCAACTCCATATGTAGTCATTTCAAGGTCCATCATATTCCCTTGAGCCTCATTCAACCATGAGACTTTCTTTCATTTCCTATGGAAGTACTTGCCACAATTCTGAACCAGACCATCGATTCAGACATGGGAATGCTTCATTCTCTGATTAGCATCCTTTGCATGGCCACTCTATCATTATCATGAACTACATGACATGTCCACAAATTGAGATGTCTTATTCCTGTTAGTGATGGATTCTGGGTGAATGGAATTTTCTTACCCATTCTCATTACTTATAAGTTACTAGTTCATATCATGTAACTTCATTTAGCATGCATGCACTTTCCCACAAGGAAAATTCACCCATCACCTTTGCAAAATGAATGTACTTCACATGCTGGACTATTCCACACTTTGCTGATCATGCACTCATGGAATATAATATCCATATCCGATAATCAAGAACTCACATGGCTCTTCCCTGTAATTCAAATTGCACATTTTGAACACAGAGAATGCATTGCATACATTCTTGCTAAGGAACCATCACTTCCTATTGGCTCCCATCTCCCATCATATGAGTTTATAAAATACAATCTACATGAATGTATTCTTATCCATTCAACATGTCTCGAAACATGCTAACATGAATTACAATAATACTCTCAATTGAGTATCATTGCTCATTAGTAGAACTGCCTTGCCAGCTAGCATCCAACTAAGCTTGCTTCAGTTCTTCACATTGCTAGATAATAAGCAATTTTAACATGATCATGTTCCCAAATGTGTCTCCACTTTATTATGAGAGCAACCATTACCATGATACTGGTATCATACTATTTACTCACTTTGGGTAACTTTCATCTCTGGTACTCCTGCACCATCAAATAAAGCTTTTCCAAAATTTTGGTTGCTTTGGAGGTCACCCACTTTGAGAATTTCTTTACCAATCAAGTCTAGAGGATTTTCTCTACCTTCTATTTGAAACAATAGGAAACCTGTTTAAAAAAAAAGAACCTTTGATTTGATTATTTTGTATTTTTGCCTCATTACATTCTTTAAAAAAACATAGGGATGTTTTTATGCATTCTGTTAACAACCCATATTGCCCATTTCGATCAAATTACAGAAACATTTGAACCACCCCAATTTTGAACTGATAATCTTTATTCTCCAAGATTTGAAATATCAACCAAGAAAGACTGAGTGATGCAAAAGAGGCATGCACATTAATACTAATCTTCCACCCTACCATCAACGACCCATTCTCATCTTCCTTCACACTCCTCCACATGCGATCACTTGTGGATCTGATGTGGTTGGTCCACACTATACCTTCTGCCTACATGGCTTCTCCACGTCATACTAACCCGCTCAAATTTATGCATGTAAATAAGGATTCCTGGCCCATACACCTTCGATGTTGCAACTAAAAGTTATGATGGCATTCTGTCACATCCCCATCCTCAATCACACTGGTAGGAGGGGACATGAAGTAAATACAGACTTCAAATTCGCCTAATAGACAATTACGCTTTCACAACACATAAAATACTCGTGCAAAACTATTTAACATATTAAATTAGTTAATCAATTCGTTAATTAAAATGATTAAACAGTCTCAATGGTTATAAACATTTATGACTGCTATGTCCACCTTCCTGATGTTTTCAACATCGGAAGTTGGAAATTGGAATTTCCGGATGGGTCCTCGATTGAATAACACCGCCATATCGACTTCGACGTTTGAATCCCAACTTACTTTATGTCGAAACGTTGAACATTCAAAGTCGACACTGTCTGAACCATGAATTTACCAATGAACCTCCTAACTCCATCGACATCGAAACCTCAAGTGATTCACACATGCATTGGGCGCTATCACACCCAAATCGAAAGTCAGAAGTTGGAAGTGGGAACAAAACCATAGCTCTACAAGGAAACCTCGATTCCCCCATTGAAATAGCTATCACCTTCTTACTTGGGAGGCATAAGTCAAAACATAATCCACAGTTCCACAAGGCGACCCCTCCGATCCTGACATCAGTACCTCGGTGTTGACACTTCGACATCGACATTGATACAATTATCCTTCCACCAATAATATGCTGATCCTGACGTCAATACCTAGGAGTTGACACATTGTCTCTTCGGCAAGTCACTTGATGTTTAACAACATACTTTGTCAAGATTTCCCTACCAACCTTAGGCATCGAGACTAGTACTTTGGCCTTGGAAACTCAGAGGTATTCTTCCAATTTACAAGATGTGTGTAGTTGCAAATTAAACACGTACATTGGAAATAAAAAATTATCCACACACAGGATTCATGCATATACAAGCATAATCAAATACATGAATCAATTAACAACATTTCTGATTCCAATACACAAGAACAATTATCTTAAACAACACTGATCCAAGCAATTGGTTGTGTAAGAGTGACTTTCAACCCAATTGTAGGAACTCTCTCCAACATATACTCTTTCTGGTAAGAGGCCACCCCCAAAATGGGCTATGAGGCCACGAGGGAGAAGGAAACAACAATGAGATTCTATCTCTCATCCCACAACCTAATCTTATCTCTATGCTTATCCAAATACTCATACATAGATCTACAAGGATATCACTTATCCCTCTCATCCTTGGCTTCTGCAATACCTTCCCCACACAAAACCCTTCTTAGCTCAGGAATCCCCTTTATTGATTCACAATTCTCTTGTTAAGTTTTATTAATTTTTTTACATGATATCTTAAAACAAATTATCACTAGAAGATCACTGAAAGAACAACATGCACAGAAAACATAAGAACACAAGAACACATAGATTTTCCTAGTGGAAATCATAAGGGAGAAAAACCTGCAAAACTTCCTCAGTATATATCTCGACCAGAGCAGTGTAAAACCCATACAACTATTTATAACTTCTTTCTGATGCACTAGTCCTTCTCTCTCTTGAAAAACTGCTTGAGTGAGTGAGTACAAATGAAGGGGAGCGCCTCCCTATTTATATTCTTCTGTTGAATTGACCTCTAACTTGGTGGGGCCGACTTCACTAACTGACTGGGCCAACTTGTCTAACTGGACATCACATATAGCATTTATTATATTGACACTTGGGTACTATTGACCCGACTTACATTGCGAGGTTTACATGCATACTTCAATGACTCTAACAAGACTAAAATCATCTCCAGTAGGAGGAATACAATACATCTAGAATATCTTCCGAAGTTACATTATTTTAACACTCCCTCTTAACTAGGAAGGTATTCAACTATGGTAGCAACTACTACTATTACAACTATACAATTGACTAGTGAGACTCTATATGTCATAGGAAGTTTTGATACATCATCATACATCTTCATCATCGATCTCAACTGGATCATCTTCTGCACTCATCTTTCTTCAATCATCTTCTTGTCATCTTATGGACTATCTCTTGCAGTATCATTATATGAATATTGAATCATCTTCTGGATCATCATTATCTATTGCTTCATCTTCTAGACCATCTTCTATAGTATCAGTATGTGAATACTGGAACATCTTATGAATCATCTACTTTCCATCATCAATGTGTAAACACTGAACCATCATCTATAAAATCAGCATCTTCTGAATCATCTACTTGCCAACATCAGTGTGTAAAACCTGAATCATCATCTATAACATCATCATCTGAACCATCATCATCTACATCTTTAGTATGTGAATACTGAACTATCATCACCTGTATATTTAGTACATAAATACTGAAAGCATCATCATTTGTATCATAAGTATCATCATTTGCATCTTCAACATGTAAATACTGAAACATCATCATCTGTTTCTTCAGTATGGAAATACTGAATCACCATCATTTGCATCTTCAGTATGAAAATATTGAAACATCATCTATATCTTCAGTATAGAAATACTCAATCACCATCATCTGCATCTTCAGTATGTAAATATTGAACATCATCTGTATCTTCAGTGTGGGAATACTGAAACATCATCATTTGTATCTTCAGTATAGAAATACTAAAACATCATCATCTGCATCAAGAGTATGTAAATACTAGAACAATCAACAACATCATTAGCATGTTAGTGCTAAAACCAAATCATCTGTAGTGCTAGATCATCATTTGCATTACTGACATACTAGAGATGTTGGGATACCATCATCATAAACATCATCATCAGTATAGAGACACCGAATCTATCGCATCAATATAGGAATACTGAAACTATCACATCAATCAGTGTAACAACACTAAAACTATCTCAATAAACATCTCAACATCTATCAGCATAACATCCCAACAATCATATCAACAATCATAAGTGTTACACCATTGTAAACACCTCAACAATCATCAGTGTGACAATACTGCAAACATCTCAACAATCATCAGTGTGATAACATTGTAAACATCTCAATAGTCATATCAACAATCATCAGTATAACAATATTGAAACTATCATTAGTATAACAATACTAAAACTATCATGAGTATAACAATACTGAAACTATAATCAGTATAAAAATACTGAAACATGCATCTCAATCAATCATCAGTATAACAATACTGAAACTATCATCAGTATAACAATACTGAAACATACATGAGTCAATCAGTCATCAGTATAACAATACTGAATCAACCATCTCAACAATTAACACATCAATGCTGAACCAATCATCTCAGCTGCCATTAGTATAACAATATTGAGCTAAACATATCAACATGCATCAGTATAACAATACTGAACTACACATCTCAACAATTATCATATCAATGTTGAACCAATCATCTCAACAACCATCATTATAACAATACTGAGTGAAACATCTCGACAGTCATCAGTATAACAATACTGAACTACATATCTCAACAATCAACATATCAATGTTGAACCAATCATCTCAACAACCATCAGTATAACAATACTGAGCTAAACATCTCAACAGTCATCAGTATAACAATACTGAACTACACATCTCAACAATATAGCAATACTGTAACAACCATCCTGCCCTCTAACTATCTTGGAGAAGCATCACGGTGAGTTCTCTGGTAGATCCACCCTGGCATTTTGTCTAACTTACTAACCATTCCAAGCCAACAAGCCTAGTTAGACATATGGATCTTCTTGAGGACCAACAAGCCTTGTCCTGGATTACAAACCCACTTGGGTTAAACTGATCTAGCCAGACATACTAATCCCCCTAGGATCACCAGGTCTTTTCTGACTAACCCTTTTGGGCCAAACTGTCCTAGCCAGACTTACCCTACTCTAGACTGAGCTACTCACCACTGCATCCTTCTTCCATCTACTGTCACTCCCTCTTTTGAGAGAGGTCCTTTTGGACTACACCAAGCTTGTCTCGAAAGTATTCAAACTTTACACGATCCAGAGGCTTAGTCGACACATCTGCCACTTGTTCCTCTGTAGGAACATACTTGAGCTTTACAAATCCTTTCTGAACCATGTCCTGAATGAAGTGATATCTCACTTCAATATGTTTTGACTTATCATGAAATACTGGATTTTCTGTAATCTTGATACAACTCTGATTATCACAAAGGATATCGGCAACATCTATCTCTTCACCAAATAAACCTGCCAACATCTTTCGAATCCATACTGCTTCACTACAAGCTAAGCAAGCAACAATGTATTTTGCTTCCACTGTGCTGAGTGCAATACTGGTCTTCTTTCTACTGAACCATGAGATCATGTCTGATCCCAAACTAAAACAACATCCTAAGTTTCTCTTTCTGTCTTTAGCACTTCCTGTCCAATCTGAGTCTATGAACCCATGTAGTCTGATCTCACCATCTGATGTATACCTAAGCCCACAGTCTAAAGTTCCCTTTGGATACCTCATCACATGTTTTGCTCATATCAGGTGAATATGTCTGGGATTCACCATGTACTGACTTAGTGTGTTTACAACAAAACATTTCTCTGGTCTTGGATTGGTTAAGTACATCAGTGAACCAATAATCTGTTTGTACAAGGTGGCATCTACAGTTTCCGAATTATCATCATTCAATAACTTCAATTTTGTTGTCATCAGAGTAGTCACGACCTTGCAATCTAACATTCCAAACCTCTTTAGAATTTCCACTGTATATTTTCCTTGGTTCAGGAAAATCTCATCTGGATGTTGCCAAACTGCAAGACCTAGAAAGTAGTGCAGCGTTCCAAGATCTTTCATCTCAAATTCTGTAGCAAGCTTCATCTTACATTCGTTGATTGGCTTATCCTCTCCTATCAAGAATAAGTCATCCACATATAATAACAATATCATAAGCCCATCATCCTCAACCTTATATTAAATGTTAGAATCTGCCTTACTCTTGGTAAAGCCTAAACTCACCAGGAATCCATCGATTCTTTCGTACCATGCTCTGGGTGTTTGTTTTATCCCATACAATGCTTTCTTAAGTTTACATACATAAGCTTCTCGATTGTCAGTCTCGTAACCTTGCGCTTGTTCGATATATACTTCTTCTTCTATCAAGCCATTTAGAAAGGTTGTCTTTACATCCATCTGATGTAACTTCCACTTTTTTTTGGATGCCAAGGCAAGGATAGTTCTAATTGAAGTGTACCTAGCTACTGGAGAAAAGGTCTCTTCATAACCAATTCCTTCCTTTTGGGAGAAACCTCTAGCTACAAATCTCGCCTTGTACTTTTCTATACTACCATCTGCAGAATGCTTTGTTTTGAAGATCCACTTCGAGGATACCACAGAATTTTCTTTTGGTCTTGGCACTATTTCCCACACATCATTCTTTATTATGGATTGGTATTCCTTGACCATTGCATCAACCCATTCCTTCTGCTTTGTTGCTTCTTCAAAACATGTTGGTTATTGATCAACTAGATCACTCATCAAAGCCATATAACTGGGATATGACTTTGGCTTCTTCCTTTCTCTAATGGTTCCTTTTGGGACACCATGCCTCTTTGCTTCTTCAATTACATCATGAGCCCAGGCAGGCTTTCTCTTTCAAGAAATGATTTCCTTGGGTAATTCTTCTGGCAACCGAGGTTCAGTCATATCATGATCCTCAGGTATTTGAATTTCTTCTTCATTCCTAACTGAATTAGGACTTTCTGTAGCTTTGGGAGTTTCATGTTCCTCTTCATCTTCCTTATCTTTCTTCGACTTTCTGAAAGATGTATCTTTGTCAAAAGTTACATCTCTGCTAAGTTCAATCTGTCGGTATCCTAGGATATATAATCCATAGGCTTTTGATTGTTCACTATATCCTACAAACAATCCCTTCTTTCCTGAAGGATCTAGGTTTGTTCTTTTCTCCTTGGGAATATGAATGTACACAGGACAACCAAATATCTTTAGGTGACTTACCTCAGTATTTTCTCCGGAAAACATCTCTTCTAGGGTTTTGTTTCCAAGAGCACTGTGGAATATTCTATTCTGTACATATATTGTTGCTCTGGTTGCTTCTGCCCACATGTACATTGGTAGATCTTGATCATGTATCATAGCTTTTACTGCTTCCATGAATATAGATCTACTCTTTCTTTCCGCAACGCCATTTTGTTGAGGATTATAGGGAATGGTAAGCTCCCTCTTAATCCTAGCTTCCTTGCAAAAATCATTGAATTCATTTGATGTGAACCGTCCTCCATTATCCGAGCTTAAAATATTTATTTTTCTCTCAGATATATTTTCTACTAGGGCCTTAAATTATTTAAAAATTTCAAACAATTCATCCTTCTTTTTCAAAACATATATCCAAGTCTTGCGGAAGTAGTCATCAATAAAATAAGCATAGTAAACATACCTGCTTAATGAAGTTGTTTGCATTGGCCCACATATATCTGAATGGAAAATATCTAAGATCCCTTTTTCTTTGCTGTCACTTTTTGGATAGGGATTCTTAGTATTCTTTCCTTGTGCACATCCTTTGCATACTCCTTCATGTTATATCTAAATTTATGGTAGACCAGTCACAACCTTGCTTACTATTGGTAGATCTTTGTAATGAATATGAGCAAGTATTCTGTGCCAAATATCACATGGATTTATTGTACTAGTTGCTAATGCTGGATTTGCATTTCCATTTAATTTGTAGAGTCCTCCTTTTTCAACTCCAATTTCTATTGCATCATCTATGGTCTTTCCTTTTGACCACATGAGGACTTTTCCATCTATGAAGGAAAATATGAATCCTCTTTTGTCTAAATCTGAAATAAACAGGAGGTTCTTTTTTAGTCCAGGGACATATAGGACATCTTTCATCTTCATGGAATTTCCAGATTCCAACTTATAGGATGCTTCTCCCATCCCTTATATGGGATATTGGGAATCATCTCCAAGCATTACTTTGTGTCGTGAATCCTTTTGTACAAAGCATCATAGAGAGTCCTTGTAACCTGTCATGTGTTTGGATGCACCACTATCTACTAACCAGGTGCCATTTCCTGGTGAGACTGATCCTGTTAGGGAAGATATCAATACATATTCTTCACTGGATTCTTCATCCTTCTTTGCTTCCTCTTCAACTTCTTGATCACTATTTTCAACAGCATGAGCTTGGAATCTTTTCATCTTTTTAACTCTTTCTGCTTTCATGGGACAGTTGATGACAATGTGTCTCAACTTGTGACAAGTGAAGAACTCATAATTTGAGAACTATTTCTTGGTCCTTTTGAACCCTTGAGTCTTATGAGGATGATCATGAATCTTCCTTTTGTGCTTTCCCTTGGCATGAGCTATCAAGGCTTGATCTTCATTGTCATGCATCTTCACTTCTTTGGCTAAAATTATTTCTTCTTATTGGACACATTCTTCCCATAGCTTCTTAAATTTAGTTAGTTTCCTTCTTGAACAGATTCCTTGGATGAAAGCTTCCCAATCTCTTGGAAGACCATTTAAGGTGGTCATCACAATTTCTGCTTCCTCTACTGTATCACCAATGGATTCTAGCTGATCCCTAATTTGAGATACTCTTGAAAAATAAGATTGCATGGTCTCTGATTTTTGTGTCCTTACACTTTTGAGGTGATTCCTTAGGGTCATTTTGCTGTTGATGTTTCTCCCTTCAAATAGAATGGAAAGAGCATCAAACATTTCTTTTGGAGTTTGTCTTGATGATACTTGAGGAATCAAGTTATCTTTGATGGAGTCAGTTGTGATCCTTTTGGCTATGATCATATCCTTCTTATTCTTGGACTTAGCCTCCTCCTCTTCTGGTTCTTTCACTTCCTCCTTTACAAAACTTTCTAGATCATTCTCTTGTAGGATGAGCATGATCCTATACTTCCATGCTTTGAAGTTTTCAACTCCTTCAAGATTTTCATCTAGCTTGGTGTTCTTAGTCATATTCAATGAAATGAGAACTTCAAATGGAACAAGGAGGAATAGTACTTACTTGAAGAAAACAATTCCTGGCTGACCTCCTTCTGGTTGACCTAGGGTTTGGTGTGGAAACCCTAATTTCTCAGATGGAAAACCTAATAGGGTTGAGAGGTGGAAAATATGCACCTCCCTGAGGTGAGGTAGACTATAACTTGCTTTTCCTGAGATTGATGATGCATCCTCAGAAAAAACTGAAACCCTAGTTTGTTCAGGCAGCAGTGACTAGTCAAAAATTGAAACTTCTTGGATTTTGAATCTATCTTCACAAAAATATGTGCTCTTCAAGGGAGAGTTGAGGGATCCCTCTTTCCTGGCTGATCTGTCGATGGATTTGTTCAGAATGAAAAACCCTGGCTATGTAGTGCTTCCTTTCATGGTGGATCTAATACCATTTTAAGTTTTATTAATTTTCTTAGATGATATATCAAAACAAATTATCACTAGAAGATCATTGAAAGAACAACATTCACATAAAACATAAGAACACAAGAACATAAATATTTTCCTCGCGGAAACCACAAGGGAGAAAACCTCGCAAAACTTCCTCAGTATAGATCTCGACCAGAGCAATGTAAAACCCAGACAACTACTTCTAACTTCTTTCTGGTGCACTAGTCCTTCTCTCTCTTGCAAAACTGCTTGAGTGAGTGAGTACAAATGAAGGGGAGAGCCTCCCTATTTATATTCTTCTATTGGCTTGACCTCTAACTTGGTGGGACGGACTTCATTAACTAACTGGGCCAACTTGTCCAACTAGACATCACAAATAGCATTTATTATATTGACACTTGGGTACTATTGACCCGACTTACATTCAGAGGTTTACATTGCATCCTCCAATGACTCTAACAATACCAAACTCATCTCCAGGAGGAGGAATACAATACATCTAGAATATCTTTTGAAGTTACATTATTTTAACATCTCTTGGGAGATCTATCTTACCGAGTGCTTCTAGTGTGTGCATAGAAGAAGACCAACCTACTAAAATGTTGTATATCAACCACTTATAACATGAATCCATGGATTCTCAAGGATATATGAGCAGAAGAACTCAACAGGAAGGGTTTCCTAGCTAGATCGACCTCTTTGCTCACCTACACCCATTGAATTTCTTTCCAAATCCGCAACTCTGTCTCTAATTTTGAATTTCTTTCCAAATCCACAACTCTGTCTCTAATTTTGAATTTCTTAGTTATACACAATCATGAACCGTGCTACAGATATCTCACCATATCATCGATCTTCATGCTTGATTAATCAACAAGCGTTGTGTAGTCTACATCCTTACTAAATCTTGGGTGAGCGAGGATGGACTCCAAGAGGTGTGGGAAAATGGTGAAAGACAACTAACATGGCTTTTGACAGAACTGTCACAAGTTGTAGTCAGGCCAATGCTTCAATAACTAAATGAAGTGACTTTTCCCACCAGCCTCACACATGCATTCAAGGATTGGGTTAATAGTCAAGAGAAGGTAATTGGGTCATTCAAAACACATGACAAAATTTGGGTGTCTTCTAAGGTTGAAACTTGAAAACAATTATTAGTTTCCCATAGCCCCCCTTTCTTCTTCCCCTCTGGTGGAATCATAGCCTCTTTGGTTCTCTTTACACAACCATTCCTGAACTATTTTATTATTTATGCACACAATATTTACATATGTTTCGATTTAGCAAGACAAGCCAACCATACAGTTTAAGTAACAATATTTACATCATACATACCTATCCATTCAGTACTAATTGGTCCTTGGCCTTGAGCTCTGGAATAAAAATCCATACTAGAATTATTTACCTCATTTACATAATTTTGATTAAATACTTTACAAATCAAAATTGGGGACATTACAAGAAACAACAAATATAGAGGGATTCCAGGTTTCTCCACCTATCCCGTCCCAAAAAGGAGAACACAAACACATATGGAAACAAAATAGTAGTATTTATAAGTAGCGCCATGCCCCCCTGCACACCGAAATACATGGATATGAATGAAGTCCCAACCCCCATCATGATTCCCCAAACACCCACAAACATGATTGTTGCATCGACAATCACAAGCTTCACAATCCCCATGTTTCTTGGGGAAGCTTTGGATTATAGGTCATGGGATTCATAACTCTCTAATTGCTTGAATGGGTCACTATAAGACCTAATAGTAAAATTATATCAACTTCCCTTCTCATGTGGACACCAAGAAACTTGCAAAACTAGATTCAACCCATAAAATTTGGATGAACGTAACTCCAATTTCGATTCCATGATCAGTATAAGGCAAAAGATCCCCTAACAACTTCCATTACTGGGAATCAAGGGCGAATGGGAGCTTCCTATATTTTTTCATTGGCGAATAGAGGTTTAAACCAATTTTTAGAGGGGAAAAATTGTTTTATCTTGGATCCCCTTTTTAAATTCGATGGGGCTAACGTCCTATATTAAAAATAATTAAATATAATATGGGCTAATCATACCTAATGGGTGTTTAATAAAAAAATAAAAAATTTAAACCCTAAATTTATCCCATGGGATGAGATTATCCCCTAAATTTTCCATGGTGAAACCAACATTTACTATCCATTTATTCTAATAAGTATGAGCGTACAAGGCTTAAGAAGCACTAACATAAAATCTACAGTTATCAACCTTACTTTTTAAAGTTTGGTTTTGTAGGTTAGTTGATATTCTAATCAACGTGTCTCCTTCAAGATTCTTCACTTTCTCCTTGTGGTTGTTGCTATTTTTCTAACAAGCCTTCTTTATTTGTCCCAATTTCTTTCAATAAGACATGCCCAAATATGTAATTTTATTTCGACCTTTCTTAGTCAAAATCTAATTACCATGCTACTTCTTAATAATTTGGTTGATGTAATTTTGTTATTTTTCTTGCTTGCATTGTCAACATCTTATGTATAATACATCCAAGCTTTTCCCTTCATAAAAAGGGCCTATTTCTTAACCTCGTGTTTCCCTTTATCAATGAATTTTCTCTTTTCTTAAATTACTAAACCAAAGATAGCGTTAAATGAATAATCCTTACCATCATCTTTTTTTTGAGGTCTAGTGGGCATGAAATGTTGAACATAACATGGCATACGTTGTCTTCAAATTCATTAGGATCAGTTCTATGAGTTGACAATATTTCTTGGGAAATCCTCTTTCACATTCACCCAATTTAAATAGAAGCACCTTCACATGGGCCCGATAGTCTTGAATTATTTCAAAGAGTGGGGATATAGAGAGATAAACTCTTTCTCAATTTGCATAACCTAATTTTCGCTGATTTTATCAAATATTGTCTTGATATTCTTCCAGACGTCATTCATGCAGTCGATCTTGCTTATATGAAAGTCAATCTCCCTAGAGATGTAGGTCATTATGAATCCTTTAGCCTCATCCTTCTTCTTGTCAATGAAAAACATTTTCTAGTCATCCTGCATATTTGGAACTACAATTTTTGTACACTGGCACATCATTTTACTCTTCAATAATGTTTCCATATATTGTGCCCAAATTGCATAATTACGGTAATCAAAACTACATGCTTTTTGTTTTAATTCATAATGTCTATATATAAATATAATCCTAGATTTATTTTGCAAGTCAAGAACATGAGAGTCAACCTACTACTTGGATCTGACTCGCCAATAGCATGTACAATCAACAACCTTCATAAGACTTGACAATAGTATATATCTCAAACCACTAGTTTTTATACCATTTTAGAGAATTAGAGCATTAGGTATATCAAAGAGATAATATTCCAAGAGAGAGGTGGTGTCTAAAGAAATTTTTAAATCTCTTAAGAACAACCAAGCATATCTCAACATACATAGTAATGCAATAACCAAAACATTTCTATACACAACACATATCACACATATTCTTCACAATGCTACACAATTGTTATCGACTATCCCATAGGGCCATATTATATGTAATCAATATGTATCCAACTCCTTTGAAGGAAGAAGATGAGGTCCACATATCCTTAGTGACGAAATAGAATAAAATCCTTAACATTTTCCTTGTTCTACACATTAGTTGGTTGCTTTGTTGTAATTTTCCAACTAGTCTGATACCTAGTCGACCATCCAGTTGGTCCCTTAGCCAACCACTCAATCAAATCTCTTAGTTGATTGTTGACTATAAACTTACTATATTCAAAAGATATATAGGTGTGATAAATTTTGATGGCCTTTTGTTTCAATAAAAAATTCAAAACTATGATATTTTAGCAAGACAACATTATGGTTATTTAATACTTCTCCATCTATAATAATGGGAATTGAGGTCCAAGTCTCGCTTAGGTGGATGTAAAATTTATCGCCAACATGTTTTATTGTTGTTATGTACCACTCTAGGAAACACCATAGATTGTCTCTAGAAAAGTTAGAAATTACTTTGCTTGCTTTCAAATGTTAATTGTGACAATGGTGTTTATAGATTTTAACTATGAAGACCTAAGTACACCGATCCTTATCAACATTATATGTGCACTACCATAAAGAAGAAATTATAAAATAATGTCTCAAGTTTAAGAAGTTGTTGATTGAAGAAAATTTCCCTGACCAACCAAATTTTATAAACCCAAATGTCACACTTAAGTGTAGGGACTTTATTGTAGGGTGGATAGTTAACTCTTCAAGGCCACCAAAATGAGACCATAGAATACTAAAGAGTGAAAAATATAGTAGTAGGAATTGACGTGGTCCAAAATCTCTTCTCACACTTGAGTTGAATACAAGCTCAAATGAAGTGATCGATTGAGAAATTTGGGTGAAATCATGAAGTTGGGTGTCTATTTTGGGGGGGTCTATGACAAAATCGAATTTGTTTTTACATGTTTCTCAACTTCGAACAAAGAAAAGTTGTATTTGTGTTTAGAATTTCACTTTCGAGTAAAAACAAAAGTTGTAAACAATCGTGTTAGCTTTCTATCTGTTATTTTTCAGAATTTTTTCATTGGCAATTGATATGTCATTTTAGCAATTGTTTGACAGTATGTTCTTACGTAATGAAATTATGGTAAATAGTCATGTCGGAAGACGTAACTTTATTCATTATTAACTTATTGTTTATTAAAAACAAATTATGTTTGTACAATCTACACAGATTGTACTAATGCATGACTATAATTTTGTATCCAACAGAGACATACAGTAATTATTAGAATTTTTTGAAGTGGACCTACCTGAAAAACTATCATCAAATTGACATGTTTAAGGAGACGTTACACTATGTATACTTTTCTATTTCATAACACAAAATTGAAAGTACCCTTTTGAAACTAACACATCAAACTTGTGTACCACTATTTTTTCAATTTTTTTCATAATGTCGTTTTGAAGTTAT
>LPNX011105082.1:0-23918 GCA_001517045.1 Pseudotsuga menziesii
GTTATAAATTGAAGAGAAAGTATAGGAATGAACCAATGGTGGGCGTGAAATCTCCTCCCTTCCCCTTGATTCAGCTCCAAATGCTCCAACGCCCGTCGAAATCTCATTCCAAACGCTGCGCTGCCCATCGAAATCGCGTTTCTGATGATGAAAATGAACTCGGGACTGTGTATTTTTTTTTTTTTATAATTTCCATATCGCGTGCACGTTTTATAACTACAAAACGCGTGCGCGTTTTGTAGGTATATAACGCGTACGCGTTTTATAGTTATATAACGCGTGCGCAATGTGTTTTCCTATCCTACATGTCATATGACATGTCAGGCTGGGGTTGAACCATACCAAGTGCTATGTCAGGCTTGGGTTGATGTATTTTTTGGTAGCATGATGTTGTTTTTGAAAACTAGGATTGCATCTTAAAGGTCCATCATCTTCTTGCACTGACCCTACAAGCAGGTGGGGGGACAGGAACGACAGGAGACCAGGTGGGTGGCGGGACGAGGACGATGGGACCAGGCGGGACATGCACGACAGGCACAACGGGCAACCAGACAGGTGGCGGGAAGAGCACGATGAGCATGAGGAGCACGGTGGAAAGTGGGTGGTGGGACAAGCACGACGAGCAACCAGGCGGGTGGTGGGTGACGAGCGATGACTACAAGCGAAAAACATGATATGTGGGCTGCAACCGACCTTTTATGCTAAACAATTATTCGGCCGAATAAATATAGAACCATCGGTCAAAATTATCAGCCGGCTATGCGTTCCATTAATTTAAATGATTCATCGTTAAATAGTATTCGGCTGAATAAAGGATCAATTATTCGGCTGAATATCTATATTTCTTCGGTCGAATAAAAAATTTATTCGACCGAATAAATATATTTATTCGGCCGAATAACTTTCGCTATGTTGCTCGAGCACCCAATTCTCATAGAAGTGTTACCGAACTTCGTGTTTTCACCCCCCTACCACTTACTACTCCCTCCATCTCTCACTCTATCCTAACCCTATACACCTGCTTCCCTCTAAATACCCTGATCCTCCCTAAACCCCTATTCCCCAATGATGATCTACATTTTTTTCTCTTCCCCAACCGCCCTCCGCCCCCTTACCCCTAAGTTTGATTTTTACCAAAATACGTGCATGATTTAGCTCTACAAAGCATGCATGTGTTTTAGCTCTACAAAACATGTACATTTTTGGTAGATAGAAAACACGTACGCATTTTGTAGAGCTAAAACACGTATGTATTTTCTTCGGACATACACACTCTATATATATGATACTAAGCTATGTAATGTGAGTACAAAATGTAATTATATTTGGAGCTTAGCTCTTGGAGTTTGCTGTAAAGAACATAAAATAAGATTACTTAAATAATTAAATAATTTATAGTTAGGTTAATTAAGTTATTATGAAAGGAGGTGTCTCCTAATCATGAAGTGTCCAAGCCATATTTAAGGCCAAGACATCATTGTAATATTCATCATCTAATACATTATTATATTTTATCATTCAAAATGATAGTCGGATTCGACTAGTAACAATCCAACCAGATATAGTTGCTCCATTTGGTATCAGAGCGGTTTTGCTCCTCGAGTGAGCTCCGATTCGATGCCTCCCACCTTTGATCTCGGTTTCGGCTCATCTCACATCAAATTATTCCAGTGCTCCATTTCACTTCCTATCACACCTCACATCGTTCTCCTTCCATGCCTGCCATCACACGCAGCCACCCTCCACACCCAATTCTCTCAGCCTCCTTAGCACTTGCTATCCCAATTCTCTCCTCTTCCCACGCTAAAACTGCCATCCATTCCCATGCTCCCATCGCTCCTCGGCCTTCATACCTCACCCTCCTTCACGCCCACACCACCTCTCATGCAGTTGTTGCTCTCTACCTGCGAACTCACCTGCTCACAGTCTCATTCTGCCTAATCTTCTTACGCACAATACTCTACCAGCGTTGCCCCCGTCACCTGTGTGGCCTCCCTTGACACTCCACTGCTCGGACCTCCCTTCACGTTGCTCATCCATCTGAATCCTCACCACCCATGTTGTCACTTGTGCGTTCCATCCCCCATCCCCCCTCCTCCATCTCCCCATCTCCTTCCTGCGGCATCCACCCTGCTCTTTGTTCCTCTACGCGTCCACCCGCCTCCTACCTGCTTCTGCGCGTCCTCCTCCTCATCCACGCCATCACTTCCACTCCTCACCCACTAGTGAAATCACTCAGCTCTGCCTTCCTTCTCATCCACGGTGAAACCTAAAACCTGCAAAAAAAACAAAACAAAACAATATTTAATAAAAATTAAATATTATATAATAATAATATATTATTGTTATTGTATTATATTAAATAATAATAAATATAATATTTTTATTATTGTTATAACAATATTTTTTATAAACAATATTATAATAAATATTATTATTATAAAATTTATTTTAAAAAAAAAATATTAATTAATTAATTAATATTTATTATTAAAAAAAATCACCCTCAAAAGCCAAGGTAGCGTCAAAATACACACCTCCACATACAAGGTCCGAGACTATGGCAAAATTGAAAGAGAAAATCGAAAAAATGGAGAAAGACATCAAGTCCCTTGTCACTAACCTAAAAAGCTCAAAGGAAGAGATGCAAAATAACAATACAATACTCAAAGACAAGCTTGTTCTGGTACTAGAAACAAAGCTGGATGAAAATTTTGACATCCTGAATGAAAAACAAAAAGACTTGGATGACAAAATGAGTACCATGACTCAAAACATAAACACCTTAACACAGAACATGAGCACCATGACGCAAAACCTTAATACATTAATCGAGGTGTTACAAGTGACTAATGCCTAAGACAGACCAAGTCAACAGTATAGACATGATAGAGGCATCAGTTCATATTTCCACACAGAAAGCACTTGCCAAGAATCAAGAAGAATTGCAAAAAGAAATAAAGATTAACAATGCGACGCTTAAGCAAGAGATAGAAACAAAAGTACTGCCAAATATGGAGGCACGATTAAACAACAAAATAGACGCTATCAGTAAGATAGTAGAGAATAAAAAGGCTAAAAATCACCGCCAACAACGAAGCAGTTCAAATATGTCACTTGCATTGTCTTGTAGTTCCGAGCCACCATCAAACCGTAAGGCAAAAGGAAATCAATATCTTCCTTACATAGTGTACCCACCTAAGGAAAAAATATAGTTGTCGAAATACAATGGGAGTGAAGACTAATGCGTTGCTTGGCTAAACAAAGCAGAAGAATACTTCGACATTTACAATATTCAATTTGACGAGGAGAAGGTGAAATATGCGTCAATGCATATGGAAGGGTATGCCTCTAATTGGTACTTATGGTGGAGGAGAGATAATTTTACCTACACCTAGAACTTGTTCAAAAATGATTTTTTTAATAGGTTTCAAGGAATCAAAGAAGATGAATTTTTCAGTAAACTTACCAGATTACAATAGGTTGGAAGAGTTGAGGAATTCACACATCAGTGGGAATCCTTATCAACACGAGTATTTGGGTTGTCTAACAAGCAAAGACTCAAAACCTATTTAGGATGTCTTAAACCATACCTCCAAAAAGAGTTAAAGTTACATGACATACCTAATGTAGAAGTAGCAAGACATAAAGTAAAATCTGTATAACGCAAATTGGAAGGAATAAAAACAAGAGGCGATAACCATTATCGACAAGAAAAAGAGACACAATGTAGGTACTGTGCAGATACTTGGTCACTCGGTCATCAATGCCACAAAACTCAATCATATGCCTATGAAATGGGAAATAGATCAAATTCATTTAACGGTTACTCTGATAATAAAAAAATAAGAAAAACATATATCATTGATGTGGTGATGACTGGACCCCAAGCCATAAATGTAGGAACATTCAGAAAATATAGTGCAGAATCACCAATGGAGAGGAAGTGAAAGTCTCTGCACCAGAAATATCGTGTGATTCTAATATCGACATCGATTCAGAATGAAGGATGGCATTAGGAAATACTAAAGCTTTGAGGACAAAGCTCCCTTAAAGGGAGTGGCAATATAATGAACATAAAATAAGATAATAATTAAATAATTAAATAATTTATAGTGAGGTTGATTAAGTTATTATGAAATGAAGCGTCTCCTCATCATGAAGTGTCCAAAACATATTTAAGGCCAAGACATCATTGTAATATTCATAATCTAATACATTATTATATTTCATCATTCAAAATGATAGTCATATTCGATTAGTAAAACTTCAACCGGATACGATTGCTCCACTCACCCCCTTGAAGAGGCAAGTGAACATATGATATTTGTTTTAAATATTCTCTCTTGTGCTTTTGTATCTTTTCTTTTTTGGGTTCAAGTATATTACATACTTGTACCCTAGTGATACATTTGATATTGACCTCCCAAAAAGTTGTGCATTGACTAATTTTTAATTCCATTGCATGAAGTGAGAGGGTAAAGTAGAAAACCTCACTCCACATATCTTCAACTTTGATTGTACAGCCCTGTTTAAAGCAAAGTGCATCTTATCAGTCCCAAATCACTTCTTTCCTATTCCAAGGCATCAATAAAGAAATATAACTATCATGTAGATCTATTTTGGTGAAGGTCTCTTGTACACGTATACACTTGAGTTTGGGATTATGTCTAGAGTTTTTTCCATAAGTTTATGAGTCAAAAATAGGACCATTTCTTTTTGCACAAAATGTTATATTTCATTGGCTTCCATTGTATTAATATTTCAAACTTTACTCCTTTGCAAAAGGTCTTTAATAAAAGTTTGCAAATTTTTGGTGTTATTTTGAGTAGAAATAATTTATTGTCTTTTGCAAGCAAATAATGAGACTAATCATACTTCTTATAAAATAGCCCTTAGAAGCAATTTTGATAGTTGAATATTGTGAGGTTTTCTATGACAAAATTGATTACAAATTGGCTTTGAGATAAAGTATTGAGCCTTAAAGTGCTATTGCAAGGTTTTCCATGACAAAATTGACTACAAATTGGCTGTGAGATAAAATATTAAACCTTGAAGTGCCAATATTCACTACAAACTAGCTTTGAGATAAGGTGTTGAGACTTGAGGTGCCGATATAGAGAATCAAGTTTCATTATTCATGTAACACATGAGTATCTTTTGAACTTATTATTGGAGGGCTGACTTTCAATGGAGGCTGGCGACCGGCGTCTGAAGGGGGAGGCTGACTTTCAATGGAGGCTGGCGTCTGAAGGGGTACAAAAGGGGGGGTGCTTTTGCCTTCCTTCACCTTCCTTCCTTTCCTAGAAAGCAAGCCAAAGTAGATGGTTTTACTAAAGTATATCTGGGTTAGGCCGTCCGTCAAGACTCTCATGTGACTGCCCGAAAAGCATAGAACTCTTTATTCCTCCTGTTGAAGAGTATCTTTTGAACTTAGTATTGGAGGAAGATGAAGAAAAAGTAGGTCAAACCTCTTATATCTTATAAATACAAAGTATCAATGTTTTCCATGTTTAAGATGAATATCTTGGTAAAATATTGTTGGATGTCGATATGCATCCCAACAGATTTTTGCCATATTCGGAAGGAATAAAAACAAAAAACTATTGGAGTCTTAAACCGACCGTTGCCTCTCTCTTAAAAAACTACCTAGCACCAAGTCTTAAACTGACCGTTGCCTCTCTTAAAAAACTATTGGAGTCTTAAACCGACGGTTGCCTCTCTCTAAAAAACTACCAACTCTTAAAATGACCGTTGCTTCTCTAAAAAAACTATTGGAGTCTTCAAAACCAATTTCTTGCAACGATAATTAAACATCCCTCACTCACAGGTTCGATGGTGATTCTTACCGTAGGAAGCTGTTGGAGACAGAGAGGAGGAATTTCATGGAGTTCGACCCGGGTAACAGAGACAAAATACCTTACGAACCAGGGAGCGAATCAACCTGCAAAACTTCAGAGATGCGGAGATCATTCTGATCTCATGAAGCATCCGCCCCGCTCAAAAAACTGTAGACGTGGGGCAACGCAATCGTATGGGTGTTTAATATAACTAGCCGTTGAACCGTTGGTTTTTTAACCCAAAATTTTCAGGTTTAAATTTTTTTATCCATCAATGGATTTAGATCTCTCTTGGCAAGTTTTTAGCAAAGACAGAGGACTAAGTGTTGTGGGAAATCAAGAATCTTTTTCACTTTGGGAAAGCATTTGCAATAAAAAGAAAAAAGTTTATCCAATGGGAAGGTTATACATATAATAAGCTCAAAGTGAGTCGATTCCGAAGACCCACTGGTTTGGTCAAAAAAATTCAACCCACAAGCTATGTTTGATGTTCTACTCAGTGTGGAAGATGCTTTGGTGAATCGAATCCCCTTTAAAAATAGGAATCTTCATGTAGTTGGTAATAAAAAAACAAAGCTATGTTTGATGCTCTACTCAGTAACGGAAGATGCTTTGGTGAATCAAATTCTTTTTAAAATTAGGAATCTTTCTTGAAGGTGGTAATAAAATAATAAACGGAAGATGCTTTGGTGAATCAAATTCCTTTTAATAATAGGAATCTTTTTGTAGTTGGTAATAAAAATATAAAGTCTTGATATGGGAAAATCTTCAAGAAAAAATGTCTAAATATATAAATTTTTATTTAAAAAATAATAAATAAATAAATTTATGAGCTTTTATTTTTTTTAAATTTTTTTAAAAAAATAATAATAAATAAATAAAACTTGTTAATATATAAGCCTTTATTTTTTATTTTAAATGTGGTGAATTAGATAACGAGTAAAAAAAAATACTCACAAAAAATAACTTACAAACTTAGAACCAAAATCTATATTTTCAAATCTTCAAATAAAATATATAACTACCTTAAAATGCTTAATGTGTGAATTGCAAACATCCCACCTTTTCAATGTCATGCTCAAGGAAAGTCTATCTATTTATATTTGCAGAACCAAAATTAAGATATCAAACCAATTGGCTTATCTTCAAGTCAACAAAGTTTAGGTTTTGGGTATTGTGATGGGTGAATTGCAAACATATTACCTTTTCAATGTCTCGCTTAAGGAAAGTCTATCTCTTTATATTTGCAGAACCAAAATTAAGATATCAGGCCAATTGTCTTATCTTCAAATCAACAAAGTTTAGGTTTTGGGTATTGTGATGGGTTATTTAAGGTTTTCCAAAAAATAGTGGAGTATCCTTTTTGATTGAGCTAATCAAGGTATTTTAAAAATAGTTGACTCTATGATATCCTTTGTAAAATGTTTGAGATAGTATTAATTTTAAAATGTTTAAATCAATAAAGTTGGAGTTTTGGGATATTTTGATAGAGTTAGTCACATTACATAATGTATAAAAAAGTGAAGTTTTTGGTATTTTTTTAAATAGGGCTAGTCAAAGTTAGTCAAAATACACAAAAAAAATAGTGGAATCTATATTATCCTTTGCATAAATGACTCACATAGTTTTAGGTTTAGAGCAAGGTTTCAATAATTATGTTAAAAATATTCCACTAAAAATACTTCTAAAATCGGTAGCTTATAAATAACTCACATACTATTAGCTTTAAGGCAAGTTTAGGACAAGGTTTTAATAATTATTTGAAAGTCTTGCATTCAAAATACTTCTAAAATAGGTAACTGAAATGGAAATCAGGTTTCAAGGCTAGTATATAATGAAATCAAAGATGTCCTATCTTATTTTAATTCAATATGCTTTGAACATGTATCTAAAGAGAACTCAAAAGGATGTAGACAATTTATCAAAAAAAAATGTAAATTAATGAAGTAAATTAATGAAGGCATTATAAGGACTTGGATTGACAAGAAATGTATCTTACTTTTCAGGAAGGATGGACAAGCAAGATAGTCTTACTCTTCACGGATCATAGTTTAACCTCTTCAACTAACTATTCATGCCCAAATGCCCACATTTCAAACGAGGAAGAAACTTAAATTGAGTAATCACATATATCTGCATTCTCTAAATAATTTATTGTTACAAGACTCCTTAATGATCCTTAATAAAATTTCTTTAGGTAACTTTCACAATGATGGAGGTAGGCAACACTTTCCTTTTATAAACAATTTTTTTTGGGCGAGTGCAAGCTAATGATGGTCGCTTTTTGCACGTTAGATGCAACCTAATTGAAATACAACTATCCTTCAACTTGCATACCCACACATCTTGATTCCAGTAAAAAATATCAAACATAGGAAATTGAATCACCTTTCCAAATATATAAATTTTATTTATTGAAAATGTTCACAAGTAACTCAATTTTTATTTTGTCTACCATGGCCATTGTATTTTTTCAGCAAATGATAAGATATATGTCCATGCTAGTGCAGCCTTTGAATGCCTAAAATGATGGAATCAATATACAAAAATTGGAAAATATGTAGATAACAAATAATACTAGTGAGACATTATTTTTCCAAAATAAAATTGCTACTTTTAATTTTTTTTTTAAATTATCTAATTGAACATACTTCTAAATTAGTAAGACATTAGTAAGACATATGTTAGTGCAACTTTTGAATGTCTTAATGCACTGATAATGCATTGAATTTTTTATAGTGTGTAGAGGTCATTGTATAGTAGTGGGACATATATTTTTTATGTAATGGTTGAGAAAATAAAAATTTATGGTATAAACAAGTTTAGTTTTCTAAAAATCTAGCTGCATATAAAATGTCAATCAACTTCATACAATCACCTAAGCCTTAATACTAAATAATGTCATAAATGATTATAATAATTTGAAGGTTGAAAATGACGTTTTTTTTTTATATTAAAAGACATATTTCTGTATACACAAGAAGATGCCATTTTACATGTCTCTCTGAATGCTATGAAGAAGTCAAATACTTCAACCATTGCAAGTCTCATTGAATGCCTTGAACATAGAGATAAGGTACTTAAACCATTCATAAAATGGATTTAACAAATTTTTTAAATGTTTAAAGTGTCTGCGGATTTTCAAATAAATATATAAAATGGATTTAACAAATTTTTAAATGTTTAAATTGTGTGCAGTTTTTCAAATAAATATGATGCATCAGAGCACAAGAGGTCTCTTTGTGAATGCAATGAAGAAGTCAAATACTTAAACTATATGAAACACATATGTTCTGAAATTGATTGATAAAAGTTTCAATAAAGTTTAAGCTTCTTCTACTTTGCTCAAAAGATCAACATGGTCTAAAAATATAAAGAGTGAAATAGTTTAGTTTTGTGCAGTAAGCTAAGTTTACCTAGATCTTGATCTGTTAAGAAAAATATTGAAGCCATGACATCAATCTAGTTAGACAAAAAGACCCATTTGAAAACACATAGAAAAAGAAGGTGTTTATGAAATACATATGTGCTGAAATTGATTGATAAAAATTTTAAAGTTTAAGTTTCTTCTATTTTATGCAAAATATCAAAATATCAACTTGTCTAAAAGTATAAAGAATGAAAGAGTTTACTTAAAAGTATAAAGAGTGAAAGAGTTTACTTTTGTAAGCTAAGTCTACCTAAATCTTGAACTGATAAGAAAATATTGAAGCCATGACATCAAGCTAGTTAGCCCCCAAAAAAATAATAAATAAATAAAAAGACCTGCTTGAAGACACATATACATAGAAAAAGAAGGTCTTGAATATAAGAATAGGTGTTTAAGTTTTGGCTTTTAAAAATTTCAAAATAAAAATTAAACAAATGGAGGAAAACTGGATGGATTCACCTATAAAGGAAACAATTTGCTATTTCTTTTCAATTTCACATGTCTGTAGATGAACCGCAGCAAAGTCGGCTCCTTGTGACATTAAAGTTTGTTCATCTTCTGTGCATCAAAGTCAGTACAGAAAATCCTACGTGCATTGCCTAGGTTTCCATATTAGAGCTAACGATGCTCTTGATGATCAAATGTCGCTATCCTTTTAGGATTGTATCTTTAAAAATATTTAATCAGAATTGAAAACTATACTGCTGATAGACTCACTGTTCTTGACCTATTTTATATTTATATTTTTAAATTGTTTTATAATTCATTGTATTAACATTTAATAAAATTAAAAACATTATATTATTGAGATTGAATTATATAAAGTTGATGTATTTGAAACCATTATCAAACATGCCTGTCCTTTAATGTTCAGAATAGTTTTTACCATAGTCAAATCTCCTCTTTTTATGTTATTTTATATTGTTGGTGAAGTTTGGTTAAAAAGTGTACAGCATCCCTCAAAGATGTAAAAAAAATTATATGTTTTCATAATAATTAACTATCACAAAAAAAAACATTTTCTAATAATTTAATGGTTGATTAATTGAAATAATTCTTTTTAAAATGATATATTTTAATAACATATTGATTAATTGAGATGAAAACTAATAGATATTAAAATATAAATACTTATAACATAATAATTGATTGATTAAAATGAAAGCAACCTCCAAAATAACAAAGCATACTGATTGATTGATTGACATAGAAGCAACCTCCTCCAAAATAACAAAGCAAAAATATAAATACCCTCTATGGATCTGAATCTTTCAAATCTTATACCTCTCATAACCAGTCTTGAATCATCCAAATCTACCACGAGCAATCTTAGTAGTAAGCTTAATTTAATACATTAAACATGTGTAATAGCGTTAGTGCACATTAAACTTCCCTTCATCTCTATTGATGAATACAGCTCTTGCATATTAATGAAGAATACAAGAATTGTTTCAGAAAAGAATGGCACATAAAACGCTCAGATAAATTTTACAGAATTTGAACACAAATGATTAGAGCTCGGGAATGACATACTGGCTTTAGTCACATCCATTCATTCACAGCGAGAGTGCGTCTCACCACCTCTCTAACATTTTCCCATTTGGAACTCTCCCACTGATGGCCCTTCATATTCAAAAACAAAAAAATCCAATCACTGCAAGTCCAAACATATTCCACAAATACAACTACTAGAGCAGTTTTCCCTTTACTAGATTACATAGTAATTCTAAAATTGATTCAAAACCTCCACTATTGATAAGTTAATCCAAAAAATTTAAGATGGTTTTGTTTGGTATGAACATGAAGATAATGGACAAGGATTGTGCTACATTCATCAGGGATTTAGACTCGGGATACTATATACCTTGATCTGTGTTAAAAGAAGATTAGCCTCTAACTTGAATTGTTGCACATTATACTCGATCGATACTACCTCCAATTGCAATTCTCTTAACTGCTGGAGCAGGACGATGATGAGATTCGTTGGGCTGGAAAGTGGGTCGATTTGAACATTTATTCTCATGTCTACATGGTTCGGGAGTTTCTTGGATTGCTCCAATACAACAACATCACTGATATTAACTAATGCTGCTTGATGCTCTTCGTGTCTCTGATTAATACTGCTACACTCCTCTTTGTTTGAAATGTTTATTCTCAACGATTCTTCCATGGCACGATTTCTTTGCTCGAGCTCATCCACTCGGTGCTTCAATTCACTCATATAGCTGGAGGTGTTTGACAGTACTGAATATTTATCTCTCTGTAACAGATTTTAATTAACCTCAGAGAAGTCAGCCATCATAAACTGAAAGCATAAAAAAACAACAAAGACTAGTGCTCAGTAATCTAGTATTTAGAGAATGCTATAAGATTTGGAGATTTGTATTTTCAGGAATTTTGTAATAGATGGATCTGTGACGATGACTAAAGAAAAATTAGTTGCAGACAATTGAAAAGCCATAATACCTTCGATTTATGAGGTAGGAGAGAATGCAGTAACGAGAAATGATGTTTGATTTTGACTCTCCTGTTACGCTCGGCAATCATATGGTTAAAGGCGGCCTTGTTTTGAATAGGGCCGGCATTGAATTCATGCTCTTCTTGGATATTGGCAGACTGACTTAACCTATGCAGCTCTCTTCTCTTCTCGTCGATTTTTCTGAGAAACTTGAAGCATCTTTTCATAATATTATCTCTGCTAGTCTTCACATAGAGAGACTGGGCAGGCCTTAAGTATGAGTCGAATGCGCTCTGACTGTACAACGTACTACTCTGGGGTGGCGAGACGATATTTGCTGCAGAATTGAAGGACTGCGCATGTCTATGGCCATGAGAGATATTGCCGTGATCTAACTGATAAAATCCATCCATGTCTTCAGACGAACTGGAATACCATGAAGTTTCAGTGGTACTGTAAAGGGGTAGCTCAAAATGAGCCTCGTCTAATATACACATTGAATCGGCATTGCTATCTCTACTGGCTGTGATTTGTCCATTTGGTTGAATCATCATCCCAGAGTCACCAGTGGCCATCATGTGAACCCCTGGAAGTACAAGACTCCTATTAGAATCAAGTCTTAAAATATGATAATATGCATCTCTATTTGTATATTGAGTTGCATATAAATACTGCAGCCCAAATCCTTGAATCTGACACGACGCTGAGGTGCATTTACATATTAGAGGTCAGATTGGCATGGCCCACGATAAGTAGCTGAAGCGCATCTAGGTGTTAAAAGGCAGTTGGGCATGGCCTGCTGGAAAGCTGGCTTGCCAGATCTCCTCTGGTCCTTGGATCTTGGAATGCTTGAAGGTCAATCGGGACGGCTTTGCTGAATTATTGGTAATGCTGAATAGGAATTGGACTTTGTATGTGGTTGCCATTTCCATAGGCTATATCCAAGTTCTAGGTTTACGTTATATCCAAGTTGTTCTATTGCACATTGTGGTGTTGGTGTTGGAGGTGTGAGCTGGTTTTATGGTTGAAGTTCTTCTATTGCACATTATGGTGTTGGTGTTAGAGGTGTGAGCTGGATTTACCATTGACATGATGAAAGCCTAGGTTTAAATTTTTGTTGGGCTATTTATTATTCACAAAATTTAATGTAATATTGATAATAAAGAAGAAAACAACAATTTAAAGGATATACAACAATTACTAAAAAAGTTTAGAAACTATAAAAATAGGTTAATCATTTTAAATTATGATATTAACTTTTTTGGTAAGTAAAATTATAGAAATTGATTATTCAAAGTAAAAAAAGGTGAATCGTTATGATGTTAACCTTTTTTTATGATTCAAATTAAGAATACCCTTTGTTATATATATATATATATATGAGATTCAAATTAAGAATACCCTTTGTTATATATATATGATTAGTAGTAAAAATAATCATCCATGATTATGATTACTATTTGTAAATGGTATTGATTCATTAGTTATAAAAAAAACAAATCTTTAAAATTAACAGAATTAAACTATTTAAAATAACAAATTAATGATTTTGAAGAATCAGATTTCTACTTTTATTAAATAACTCCAAATTAATGATTTTTAAGAATCAAATTTCTATTTCTATTAGATAACTCCAAATTAATGATTCTTAAGAATCAGAAATTTCTTATTCAACTAAATAATTCTAAATACCATAAAAAAACCCTTAATATATATATTTAATACTACATATCTCATCCAAATAAAAATAAAAAATTACATAATATATGTAATCACATTTTTATAATTGTTAATTTTGACAAATACATTAAATCTCAAATTCATACAGTGGCTAGAAGGGACAAGCAACTTAAAAATAGCTGCATAAAAAAAACCCATAAAAAATCCTTAATATATATATTTAATACCACATATCTCATCCAAATAAAAATAAAAAATACATAATATATGCAATCACATTTTATAATTTTGTTAATTTTAACAAATACATTGAATCTCAAATTCATACAGTGACTAGAAGCGACAAGCAACTTAAAAATAGCTGCATATATGTCAGCGAGGGAGCATCAAATGTAAAATTATTGACTCAAACGAGACAAGGATCTCATTATTTTTTTTAGGTTGCCACACAAAACAAACGATTTAGTAAGCATCAAATGTAAAATTATTGACTCAAACGAGACAAGAATCTCATTATTTTTTTAGGTTGCCACACAAAACAAACGATTTAGTTAATTATTTTGCTTGACCACAACCCTTGTTTTGTTTTACCCATATAGCAACGTAACTCATTGTTTGATGGTGTGATGATATGTTTCAGAAAGATATTTTATTATATTTTAAGTTATTTTTTAATAAGGTTGAAATTTGATGTATAAAATGTTGGTGGTTATATATATATATATATATATAAATATAAAGTAATTATTTATTCTGAAATAAATTAAATTAATTTTAGTAATATAATTATGATAAATATGTTTAATTCAATATTTAAATATGTTTATTTCTGTTTGATACTCATTATGGATATTTTGGCTTTTTTATCTAATGATAAAATTTGATTATTTATCATTAAATAAATTAAATCGATTTTAATAATATAGTCATAATAAATCATTTTAATTTAAAATATATTCAATTCAATATTTAAATATATTTAGTTTCAATAACATAGTCACCATAAATCATTTTAATTTAAAATATCTTCAATTCAATATTTAAATATTTTTTTGTTTGTTTGATATTCATGTATGGATACTTTAGCTTTCACTTTGTAATTTTATTTAAATATCTTCAATTTAATATTTAAATATTTTTTGTTTGTTTGATATTCATGTATGGATACTTTAGCTTCAACTTTGTAATTTTATTTAAGTTTGATTTGGAATATTATTTAACATTATTATTTTATTATTTTATTATTTTAATTAAAAGGTATCTTATAAAAATTAATATTATTTTAATTTAAACATCTTCAATTTAATTTTAAATATATTTAGTTTCAATAACATACTCATTATAAATTTTACTATTGCAAATTATTGGAAGTGATATTAGTACTTTTTCAATTATTTCAATTTCTTCCAATTATGCTCCTAGCTCTTGAATTGTACTAACAATTTCATCTATTCTTTCAAAGTATTCTGATATGTTATCTTCTTCTTTTAGTTTTAGACTTTCAAATTGAGCTTTAAATGTCTAAAGTTTGGCCCTTTTTACCTTGGTATCTCCTTAATAAATGGTCTCCAACGTATCCAAAATCTCCTTCGATGTATTGCAATGCATTACTTTGGAAAAAAATTGTTTTGTTTAATCCAGCAAAGAATGCATTAACAACTTTTGCATTGTACCCAAATTTTTTTATTCCTTCAAGATCCATGGGAAGAGATTTTGGATATCTATACCTTGTTTCTATCAATAACCAAACTTCAAGTCCAATGGACATTAAATGGTTTCTTATCCTAACACTCCAGAACACATAATCCTCACCATTGAATAGTGGAACCTTAGAGGTCATTTTTCCTTATTGATCCATGGTGATAAACAATCTCTCTTCAAGCGGTTAAACTTTAGTGAAGATACCTTCTCTAATACCAATTGTTGGAAAATCGAGTAATATTGAGAGGGGGGTGAATCAGTATTAGATATTTCTTTAATTTTTTATCACCTTGTTTAAAAACAAAAACAACAAGAGAAACATAACACAAAATTTTATCGTGGAAACCCAATTTGGAAAACCACAAACACTTTCTATTACTGCAAAAGTATATTTACAAGTATTTTGCAAGCACCAACTTCTTGGATGCTACAACACCCAAGATTTTCAGCTACAACTGAAGGATGCATCGACACCCTACTTACCAGCAATGACTGGAAGGAATCTACAACTTCCTATAGGGTTTTGTTGCATGCCCTTGCACCTCCCTACCAACCTTAGACGATTATGCGTTGTATGTTTTCTGTACACTTTATGATTTGCAATATGTGTGTACTAAGACACTTTATTTGAATGACTAGATCTTTGTTTATACACACTCAGTCGTGCCTCTATACCTAATAGTCACAACTCTTCATCGTGACCCTTAACAAAATAAAACTAATTTAGAATTACCTTCTATATTAATCTGCGAATTTAACCCATGTGATTATGAAATATTCAACTTCATAATCTCAACCCAGAGATGTTACCTTCCAACTTATTTTATTCTTTGATTTACAATATGTCGATATTGTCACTTCTGAGTCTGATTGATTGATTCTAATGTCAAGAATCAACCTCACAAATACACTGTGTATTCCAACAATTCTGAATCCATCATTTCGACTTCGACTTTGTCAATTCCGATGTCAAACTGAACTCTACTGATTCTTACTTTTCGATTTTGATGTCGAACTAGACTCTGTCGATTTTGAATTGCTGATTATGATGTCGAACTATGATTCTGACTTGTTGATTCAATGTCGAACTATAATTCTGACTTGTTGATTCGATCTCTAACTATGATTCTGACTTGTTGATTCGATGTCAAACTAGACTCTGTTAACTTCGTCTTGCTAACTCTGACTCTAACTGCAACTCAACTTTGACTTTGACTGAGTCAACTTCGACTGGGTTGACTTCGACTAACAATGGTCGACAAGCTGTCGACTTCGACTGAGTTGAATTTGACTAAGTCAACTTCGACTAAGATGACTTCGACTAATATTGGTAGACAAGCAGTCAACTTCCTCTGAGTCGACTTCAACTGATTCAACTTCAATTGAGTCGACTTCGACTGGCAATGGTCGACTTCAACTTACAATGGTCGATAAGCGATTGACTTCAAATTAGTCGACTTCGATGAACAATGGTCGACTGTAGGTAACCAAGAAGTCGATATCAATTGACTTGCTATCATTTTCATTTGTTATTAATGAACTTCTTTAACATCAATGACAATCATACCCAACAAAACTTGAATCAATGATATCCACCACATTAACAACCTAGACAAAATATGTGTGAAAACTACATTCCAACATATAAACCTTGGGAGAGGAGCATGGAATATGTAAAATAGTAATGCTTACAAAAGCAAGTCCACTCCCTAGCAAAGATTCCTAGCCTTGCTAGGATGACAAGTCTAGGTAGGTGGAGTGGCCAGGTGAGTTTTAAGCAAAATCTAGAAAACTAAAAAGCAAAAATGCAAGGCTCACTAAGTAATTTAGTGATTGTTAAAAAGCATGTGGTTGATGAGGGATTGATTTTTACTTTTCTTAAGAATAAACCAATGTGTGCTTAAACCAACTAAGAACTAGAAATCAACAACAAAAAGAAGTGAACATAAGGTGGTTTATCAACTTGTTTCTTTGGATCTTCTCTAGCCTAATTACTCTAGAACATTAAAAGAATATGCAAAAAAAGGATTGGAAAAAATTATGTTTCCCTTAACCCAAATGAAACCAATGATCAACAAGCATTATTATTAATCACATATTTTCTTTGGTGTCAAGAAAATAAAATGTTTCAATCCTTTGGGTTAAGGGAAACATAAAATGATTAATTAATTACATTTTACATTTTATGTTTCATTAACTATGGAATTCTAGATGTGGCGCATTGAAATTTTTGGTGTAAACACTACAAAGAAAACACCTTCTAGTGGAGGTTTTTGTGGAGACTCCTCTAAAGAGAACTTAGTTATTTGTTTATAGTGGAGGTCTCTAGCGGAGGCAAGTGTGCGAAGATTTTAGAAGATGTTTCTAAATAGTGATTAAATATATATAAACCACACCAGTGTGCTTACATATTAGATGCATTGGTGTGCTCATGAGCACCATCATAGGGTTAAAAAAATAAAAATAAAAATTGTCAGATGAAGAAACATTTTTTCATATATTTACATTCATTTCCAATGCGTTGATATCTTACTAATGCACCGATGCATATTTGTATAGGATGCACCATAATAGGGTAAAATAAAAAATAAAAAATACATATGCAAAAAACATATTATATATTTGTATATTTATTGGCGGTGTGTTTATGTCTTATAAAGGCATTAATATGTATGGTAATATGGAGCACCAACATAGGATAAAAGCAAAACATTGTTGGGCATAACCATTTTTTAATATTTTTATATTAATGTTTGGTGTGTTGGTATCTTACTAAAGCACTGGTTGTTGAAGTAATTGACACACTAGAATAGGGTAAAATAATAACTATCATACGAAAAACCATTTGTTTATATTTTAATTTTCATTGACAGTGTGTTTATATCTTAAGAACACACCAATGCGTATTGTCATCATGAGCATCGGAATAGGGTAAAATAAAAAAATTGTCAGATGAAAAAAACTCAGTTTTTATATTTTTACATTCACTGGCTAGCGTTGATATATTACTAACACATTAGTGTGTATATATATAGGGCGCATCAATATATTGTGAAATAAAAAATTATCTGATGGAAAAAAAACATTTATATTTTTTATTCATTTGTGGTGTGTTTATGTCTTACAAACGCACCAATGCATATTGTAGTTGGGCGCAGTAGAATAGAATAAAATAAAAATAAAAAATTATCGAGCAGAAAAATCATTTTCACCCAAATTCAGTGTTGTAGAACACCCAAGCACCGGTGGCATAGCTGATTACTTGACGCGCCCTGGCATCGATTCTTTGTTGTTGTTGGATTTCTCTCGTCTCTTACTTTGTACGTGGAAATGGAATTTAAGAAAACAACTGGAATTTTTCATTTCTTAAGTGGAAACCATGCCTCCTTAGTTCATAAGTGTCCAAGACTCAAGTAACGTATTTCTTACCTTCTTATTTAAACTTTAAGTGGATTAAAAATCCAAATTCATTTTGAATTTTATCATTTAAAAAAAATTAAAATATATGTGCGATACATTCAATCTGTTTAGCTTGCATTGCATGTCTCGGTGCTACCTGTAAATTTACAGGGTGCACCATAGGCAAGACAATTGTATGGTCATGTAGCATACTGTGTACCTAGTGCATGTTGAACTTGGGTGTTATCATTAATGTCAAATAAGAAGCATGATGATATCAAGCAATAAGCATGAAGACTTGAAAATTGTTGAAATTTGGTGTTGTCATTATTGATGTCAAGAAAGAATCTTTTGAACCCATTTTGAAGAAATATGTAGAAATTATATAAGCAAGTTTCAGAAGTGTGCAAATCCCACCACGACATGGAATCCTTGTGCACAAAACCCATCAAATGATGGTCCTCTAGTGCGCAAGTCCCACAAAATCAATAATGATACAATAACACACATCGATAAAAGAATAAGAAGCTTGATCGAAAAGAAAGGAAGAAGGGTGTCATCTACTCAAAGGAACCCCAACTTATGGACAAATCATTTGAGCAAGAATAGTATAAATAGGAGAGAGATGGAAATGTTGAAGTAATCTTAGAAGTGTGCAAGATGTAGAAATCTGAATTTACAAGATTTAGTTTATTGGGGTATGTTAAATTTAATGAAGCATAGGATCTTCAGGCCTGCATGAATTCAATGAGAAAAGAAGGATGCGGAAGGGAGAGAAGAATTTAGTAGAGATTGATCAATTACTTATGGAAAAATTGCACACACATGGAGACAAAATTGGAATAATACCAGTACATCCATTAATCACTGAATTGTATACAATACAATGGTGTTACAAATAGGATAATTTGAATGCCTAAGATAGGATTCGAATCTACTAACCTGGACTGACTCTAGAGCTTGTGGGGAAATCACCACTAGAGCTCACTACTGCAACTCTAGATCACTGGATCAGTTCACAACCAATTAACTAACTGAGTTAGATGATCAAAGGGTGACCTACTTTCCTTAAGTCATGCATACCAGTGCTAGGATGACTGAGAGTGAGCTAACCGATGGGAATCATAGCACAACTGAACATAACTGAGCACCAACTAGGGTCAACTGTTGGAGACTGCTGGTGGCACTTAGAGTATGTTCCTAAATTATAGGGATTGGTCCCTTGAGCTTTTAAACTCATGTAGATAGGTGTGTTGAGTGTTAGGTTTCCCCCAGGTGAGTCCCCCATGGTATTAGTGAAGTGGAAATGACCTACTAAGCTAGGAAAATACAAATAGACTATGGTGGTCAAGGGAGAATTAATTAATAATCCTAACACCCCTCCCCCCCGCTTAATCCTAACTTGGAAAACCTGGGCCCTGGAAACTTAGAACAAAGGTCACCCATACAATCTAAATGCAAAAAATGATTTCTTAACAACCATGGAAATGGGGAAAACCTCATGGGAACCCCCCCCTCCCCTCCCTCCCTCAAAATAAGCAAGAAAACTAGGATCAAGCTTTCACATCAAGAGGAAATTTTCTTCTTGAATAAAAAACTTGTGAAAATATTTCTGCAATTTGCATCTCTGTGGAGGAGTAATGCAGTGTGATGGTCCTTATGTGCACTAGTTTCTTGGTGCTGCGCATGTGAATCTCTCCACCTTCTTCCAATCTGATGACATATAGGAGAAGAAATGTTTCCTTTGTCTCTTCTTTCTGGAGAAAGAGTGACATGATCGAGTTTGTTCTTTGGTGGGCAGAATTGTTGATCAGACCTTACCATCATGAAGCATCTCTCTAGGAGCTTGTAGCACCTATTTGGGAGGAGTGGATTTGCTTGACATAGTGCAAGAATTTCTTTTTGAAAAAGAGATCTTGTTCTCCTCATGTCATATGACTCTATAGTCATGTTCCCAACATCCTCAATAACCTTTTGAGACCTTTTAGGCCTAGTATTGGGAGTAGGTACTAGATTTGGATCTAGATCCAGTTAAGCTTCATCTTCAATTCCATAAACTGATTGTAATGTCCCCAAAAATCGAAAATAAAAATAAAAAAATTATAGGCTAGTAAAAATTACCTAGACGGAACATTATTCACTCGCGGAACTCTATCGTACACTTCATGTACCTCTGTTTATTCGTAAATTGTTATTACGTTTTGTCTTTTAATTTCAGTCATTATTTTTAATGTATTTTACTTATGATGATGTATTGTTGTTTACTTCTTAGTATTATGTTTATACTTTTGTCGCTTATGTGTCATCTCTGGATTTATATGCTTGTCCTTTCTGCATTGTCGTACTTGTTAATTATAGAGTCCTAACTTAACTTCATTTGTGGAAACAAAGTGGGCAGAGTGGCGGGACTCGTTCTCCCATGACGGTTTGAGAGGTAAAGGTGTTTACTGGTTTGCAGGCTTACTTAGTTCTGTGAACTAAGGCACCTATTTTTATTTCTCATGTAGTTCATACCTTGTGTCAAGGTCTCATTTAACGAATAGAGAAAGTTGTGACCTTAGATCATACTGTTGGTTGACTTTGGTTCTTTTACCGACCCCGAATTATAGCAGGTATAATTACTATTCTCGTCAATTTAGCTATCACTGTTAAAGTTCTTGTTCAGTACTTATGCTTCCTTATGGTCTTGTAACTCTTCATTTTACATCATGGTATTAATTACATTTATGTTTAGTTTATTAAAAACTATTAATCATATCTTGTGTTTTTATATGTGCAGGTTATTATCTTAGACTAGATTCAGATCTTGATTCTCTTGCGAGGGTTAATTGCAAACAATGGCATATTACATACCCCATGTTCACTAAGCATAAGCTTAGGGCTTAATTGTATTGTATTGAGTTAAGGTTTTACCTAAGGTTCATATGTTAGTATGCCTTAACCTATGGTGGATGTATTATATTAGTATACAAGTCTTATGGTTGACTTGAGGCCAACGCAGACCCTACATAGACTATACACTTAAACCTTATCATTGTAATTTGTTAATCCTTGTTATAACATAAGCGTTGTAATGCTATATGGTGATATGAATAGGGTGGCAAATATAACATAAGATGGAACTATATATTAGCAGGGTATAAGCCTTTGTAGGGGAAATGGAGGTCACAAATGCAACAAAGCTTGACTATGGAGAGTGGGCTTTGTATTTCATTAATGGACTCCAACTGGTGCATTTAATGCTCTTGGAAGATGTGATAGCCCGAAGCTTAGGGCTTGGCACACAATGGTTTTGTCATTTGTAATGTTTGAGTTGGGGTTTGGTCTTGCTCTGCGCAGGGGGAAATGGAGGCGACCTCCATTGGCACGAAGGTAAGATCCCGGTTGGTTTATCAGTAATTCTATGGTTTTACATTGATGCACTTGATCGTTGTCATGCTTCTCATCAGTTTTGTAGATGGTTGCAGGTGATGGGTTCTGTGGAGAGGGTCGTGGCTCAAAGCTTGTCACCGGTTCCTATATGATGACAAAAGGTGTGAGGTAAGCCTGCCAACAAGCCAACGCATGTTAACTCTCAACCTATTTGTGTGATGTCTTCGTTGTTTGATTTTGGGGTTCCACCGTGGGGTTTAAATTTGCCTTTGGGCATGTAATACTCAGACTTGGGTTTTTAATTAAATGTTTTAGTGGCTCCTGGCAGTGGGTAAATCGCATTTCCCTTGGCTCTGTGTATAAATTTTGGGTTTGTATTTATATATAGTTTGGGATTTTAAGCCATGGGATGCACCATTGCTTGCAAGGGTTCCATAGCCCATTGGCATGCCTGTGTGGACTTCGTTTTGGCTTTGGAAGGGACTGTGTGGAGACACTGTGATTCACATTACTAGGTATGATGTATAAAATCTACGTTTTTTAATAAATGACCATTGTTATTTAGCTTACTGTGTATGTTATGTTAATGTTTTACTGACAGAGCTTTAGGAACAGGCATACGCCGTCGTTGAGTTTATGTATTGAATCTTTTTTTAATGTGTTGTATTGGTGAATAGCATGGGTTTGAAGGACCAAGCCGTAAGTGGCTTAAGCCTTCTCCTTGATGGCTGCAATAGCTCTGATGTATCGCTACTTTAGATAATTTAATGAATAGTTTTAAGGATGATTCATTAGCAGAGTAGTTGGTTATTATAAATCATACTGTGTAATTTTATTTTGGCATTGTTGTGACTTGGGTGAATGCTGTGCATAGCATATGTTGGTTAATTAATGTTATGATTTCGTGGGGTTTGTTTGTAGTGTGGATTTTGTAGAAGCCAAGGGTTATAAGCCCACGATGGCATTCATCATTGTGTGTAGACTGTAAATAGACTCTATGTATTAAATGTTGGTCGAGGTCGTGCTGTAGAGAAATCGCAGTTTGTATTATCATCCTGGTGGTGGTTTATAATTTGTTGCCCGCATACAAGTTATGTATAGCGTGGCCATGGATGCAAACAAACCCAATAGGGTTCGACTCTGTTTGGATATTAATGTGATGAGTTGTATTTTAGTTAATAAAAAGAGGTTGGGCATGTATGCCCATAGGATTCGATTCCTGTTCCTGTTTGTAATACATGAGTTTATAATATGATTTCGATATTATTTAATTTGCTATGTGTAATGTGTTGATGAGTTATGTAATTTTGTTTAATGGTTATGTATAAATGAAATTTGGATGTTTATCATGGAATGGATAGAACTGTGGGTGCTTATATATATATATATATGATCAGGGATTTGATATAGGACCACATGGATGGTCACGATGCCTCCTCTACTCATTTAGTTATGATGTTGTTGCTTAATAGAAATGATTTCTTATTTAAGTTGTAGTTAATAAGACAGACCTTGAAAGGTCTGAATGGTTTATTTACTCTCGATTTAATTTATATTCTAGTTCTGTTATTAAATACTTATATTTAATATTTCTGGTTTACTTATTACTGTTAATAATTAGATGGATACTATCATAGTTCCTTCATTGGTACTTTAGGTTGAAGCTAGTAATTATATATATAAATATATAAATTCCTACTTCTGAACTAGTTGGAAATAAACTTAGACAAGCTTCTGCTGACAAATGAAATATGTCACCAGAGTAATAAGCCTAGAGGACGATTACTTAGTTACTAAAAATTAAACCCTAGTTTACAATACAAAATCTAAAAACTGAAGTGATACAGAAAACAAACTTAAAGATGCAATCCTAGTAATATACAGCCTATGATAACATTTACAACCTAATGGTAATATTTAAGAAATACAAACCTTAGCAGATTCTGTTAGGATTATTAATCCTCCCTTGTCCAAATTTGGTCATATGTCTAAATCGGGAGTCCATCCAGTCTATTTATAGTCATTAGCACCATTGGTT
>LPNX011105082.1:27650-41021 GCA_001517045.1 Pseudotsuga menziesii
AAATATCATATCAGAAAGTAAATCAGATCTAAACAGGTTCAAAACAGATCCAAAACTGTGAAATGGAATCAAATCCCCAGCAGTAGTTTTGTGGGAGACTTGCGGTACTTGTTTCTTCACACCGTTGATGAGAACAGCTACAAGCAGTACTGAAAGATTATGAATTTCATATATTAAACCAAGCAATATCAGATCAGATCTAAATAAGATCATATCAGATCCAATAAGGTTAATATCAGATTCAAATATATGGTATCAGAGCCTCGACGGACAAGGCACTTCTCCTCCTCAGATCTCCTACTGGATCATTTTTTTGTTTTGCAGGTACAACTTCGAAATGATTTCATCTCTTATGAGACAAGGTCTACAGGAACTCTGGACAAGATTGGACAGAACCTTTGTATTTGATAGCAGATGGAGCACATCCAGCACCATAAGCATCCTTGATTCAAAAAGCTCGGCCTCCACTCTCTCTGATGAAGTTGTTCAAGATGAAGAAGAAGCAGAAACTTCTACACAGTCAATTCGAATTGAAGACAGTCTCCATGCAGTGACTCCTTCTTCTGATGCTGTGGAATTTCATGAGCTCTCTGATATCTCATCTTCTCATATTGCTGAAACAGAAGAAGACATTCGAATCTCTGATATTGAAGAAAAATTCTGCTGCACTTCCATGCAAACATTCACCGGTGATTTTCCTTTAAATTCTGTGCAAAATTTACTAGTAATTGCTTCCGAAAGTGAAGAGAAATTTGATTTTTCTCCCTCTAATGTTGCTGCTGGTGTGAAAATATGTGATACCTTGGATATTTTGGAAGAAATATCAGATTACCAGAGTGATCCATTCGCTCCCCATGATCTAGTTTTTCCAGCAAATTCCAGCAGGATTGCATGCACCAAAATTCAGAATTGTGAAGAAGAAGAAAGCCGTGCATCCACCGTCTCGGTTAACCATTTATTTGAATCTGATATTAACCTTATTGGATCTGATATGAAGTGATACAGAAAACAAACTTAAAGATGCAATCCTAGTAATATACATCCTATGATAACATTTACAACCTAATGGTAATATTTAAGAAATACAAACCTTAGCAGATTCTAACCAGAAAATCAAACACATAGGGTTAGGAGATGCATTGAAATCATTTACCTAACATTTCTATCAATTAATCTAGAAAAATAGAATACAGTCTAGGGTTAGGATTTAAGAAATGTAACCCTAGAAAATATGGATATAACCGTCATTTCTAGGGTTAGAAATGTATAAGTAACATTTACATAAAGCAGCCAGCATTTACCCTAGAAATGAAGTTGACATACTAAGAACTCATACCTGTAATTTTCTGAAGCTCCTTTAATGGTTGAACCTGCACACTTTTTAAATAACCAGCATTAACAATTTAAGACAGATCTGACCTCTGATTTTGATGACCAAATATCTTGGGAACTTCCACGTTCCTCCCAACCATGTCTTGGAACCATTCCTAGTTTTAATTCGGATCCCCCCGAGCTGGAATCCAACATGCAAGTAGCTTAGAGCTCCTAAGGTAAGGTTTCCTATCTAGTGTGTCAGATCTGGATCAGTTCTCCTTTTCCTTCCCAGAAATGTTTCTTCAAGAATTCACTTGAGAGCAAACAGGCAAAAAAATGACTCCTCTAAAATGATATATCAGAACCCCAAAGCCTTTCCTTGGCTTGAGTCTTTATAGATGGACTTTTCAGTCAAAGGGACAATTAAATAAAGAAACCTTGGCTTCTTGATTTAACCCTTTTCAATTACTTTGGGTAATTATTAATATTTTAACTTAGGAACTTTCTACTAGTTCCTAGTTGGACTTTCATAGACATTACACTATTTATTAATCTTTAATAATAAATAATAATTGATGGAGCTTCTCTTCTTTCTTTCATTTATTTATATTATTAATATATTTAATTCTTTATACATACCATGTATAAAGTACATAATAATATAACAATTTGTTAACATTTGTCTTTGGGCATCATATATCATGATCCCTAGACTTAATGACACTTCTTCATTAAGGTCAAGTAGGTAGATGGTTTAGGTCTACTATGATAGGAAACTCTAAACATCCATGCATGTTGGATTTCCCTCATATAACGTGGTAGCTCTTCAGCACTTTGATGAGAATACAAAAATTTGAAATTTCATTTAATCACTTATAAATAAGTATGATGAGATCAATATTTTCTCGAGTCGTTTTCACTCGGAAGTTACTAAATTATTTTCAATAATCCCTAGCGCTTACCAAAGCCCATACTCAATGCTTAAACCAGGAGTTACAATTCAATGTGATTCCATAGCTCCTTTCTCAACACTAGTGCTAGGATGTACTTGTATGATACACCTGGGGATACAATGGCCAAGGATCCGATGCTCCAGAGCTTATGCTCAACATCAACATGGAAGGATCCAAGGCTTATTCCCAACACATCCAATTATATTTTCATGTGTTCTAGAGCTTCTCGCTCAACACAAAGTTAAGTGCTCATGTGCTCCAGAGCTTCTCGCTCAACACAAATCATCAATCACTCAAGTGCTCCAGAGCTCCTCGCTCAACACAAACAAGCATATACATATATCATCAATAATTGGCTTACGCCCAATATATATATATAAAAATCATCATGTTCATATGCAGTGGGGTCTTCGACCCAATATAAAAATAAAACATCAAGATAATCATCATAATCAATAGGCACATGCCTATAAGTGTTAGGTCCAAAATTCAGGATATTACACTGATTCAACTTGGTCCTTTGCTTCGGATTCTGAATATGAAACCTTAATGGAAACATTATCATATGCAAAAGGTTTAGGTAAGATGAATTTACCTTCCCTTTCAAATGGCAACTAAGATTGTATTGGATCTGATTATGCCAAAAAGTGTGAGAATTCATATGCCTTGGAGGCATTGTTTGCAACACCTTTCACTATATTCTTCCCATTTGAGATATCTGATATCTCCACTAAGTCATGACCAACTACAACTCTCTTTGGTGAGCCTATATGAGTCATCTGGTATACAGACAACAAATTTGCAGCTAAGGAGGGCACATAGAGGACATTCTTGAACACTCCATGCTTTAACTTGATTGAACCCTTCCCTTCAGCTTGGATTTGAGTGTCACCTCCCATGTGAATACTCGAACAATTAGTATTTTGTAATGAAGAGAATGATTAAGTAGATGCAACCATGTGATTGGAGGCTCCCAAATCAATGAGGAAGACATGAGATTTTTAAAATCCATCCTTCAATGCATGGCATCTCTCATGATCTTCAGTTTTATCTCCAAAGTCATCCTTCCTTGCGCCTTCATGGAGGGAAATATTATGTTGCTCAAGGAGTCTTGACATTTGATCTATTGTCTTCTTCATACAACATTTTTCTGTATGGTTTCCTTTCTTATAGTAAGAGAACTTGCCCTTATCAAACCTCTGATGTTTTTCCTTGATCTAGATTTATGTAAGAACGCAACAGAATACACAAATAACCACAAAAACAAATATGCAGTGCAAATAACACTTCATTTCATTAATCAATAACTGAAACTTGTTTACATACAGAATGGAAATAAACTAGCTAGAGTGTTGGTAGCTTATCTCTGAGAAGAGATGTGGTGGCTACATGCCTTTGAACTCTGTGTTACAATGAGGCTCAAAGGCCTATATATTATTGAGAAACAATGGAAACCTTACACATCCAAAAACCTAACCCTAGGAGGTGAAATGCCAGAATGTGGGCTCCGTTGGGTAACTTGGTACATCAATTTCCCAGGGTCGTAACTTTAGCATACTACCTCCATTTGATGCACATGATACATCATTAGAAAGATATATTTAAGGACTACATCTATAATTAGCTAATATTGAGCCCAGAATGGATTCATATTTTCTCGACCATTCGATGCCAAAAAAATGTCGTTTAGGGCCTCCAAACAGCTTCGGAAGTTTAGGACCCAAAAACTACCAAAAATAGTAAATTATGCTACAATTAAGGAAACTGGAAAACTGAAAGAAACAATGGTGGGGGTCCAAGTGGAATAGGTGGGTGGCCACCAATATCGTCCTGGATCATTCCTCCCCCCTTAGGAAGCAATGGTCCCCATTGCGTTGATTTCGTCCATGAGATGAGGAAACTTCTCCTGAACTTGGTCCCTGGTGAGCCACTTTCCCTGGTGAAGGAGTTGTCCTACTTTTACAACGCAATATAGCTGGATCTTCTGCTAGCGGGTGTTCTTGATTTATGCGTCCATAATCTGATCAGTTGTGGCTTATTCCATGCAGTCGGGGTTTAACTCTGTTGGTGTGAGTTGTTTTGCCACGTATGATGTGTCCACTAGAGGTGGAAACTAGGGCCGAAGGCGGTCCACATTGAACACTGGGTGTATACCAAGGAATGGTGGAATATTGAGCTCGAAGGAATTGTCCTCGATAGCTTTGGTGATGGTGTATGGCCCATATTGGAGCGGGCAAAGCTTGCGGTGGGGTCTAGCGAGGCGCTCCTTCTGCAAATGTAACCACACTTTGTCACCCGCCTGGAAGTTATGTTGCACCTGATGCTGATCATCTCGCTGCTTGTACTTAGCATTGGACCTGTCCAATATGTCATGAACCTGTTGGTGAATGTGCTGAATGCGCTCAATGAAGTTGTTTGCCTTGGAAACTTTAGACTGTAAATGAGTTGAATCATCCTCAGTAGCTGCAAATCGCATCGCTACATCAATGGGACATAGTGGCTGGAATCCCAAGCCCACCTAAAAGGGGCTGTGGTTGGTTGAGTTGTGGAGGGCTTGGTTATAGCTATGTTGTACATAGGGGAGGCTCTCATCCCATGTGCGTGGATGCTTTGAGTTGTACATGCACAAAATGTGTATGATCATCCTGTTGACAACCTCTGTTTAACCATCAGTATGGGGATGGAAAGCCGTGGACTTTGTGAGCTTGGTGTCTAGCATTGACCATAAGCTAGACCAAAATGTACTAAGGAACCTGTTGTCCCGGTCTGAGATTATAGACTCTGGGATCCCAAAGTATACCCACACTCATTTAAAGGAGAGTTTAACAGTGGCTTCTGCAGTGATATTCTTCTTGCAGGTCACCATTATGGCCATCTTTGAGAATCTGTCAATGACCACTGTTAACACCTGTATTTAAAAAAAGAGATATAAGACCAAGGGGAGGTAAAATTGTGTTGTTTAAATACTTTGGTTTAAAGATTATAGTACAAAAGTGACGTAATTGTCTAAAGAGCAGCCAAGTTAGCAAAATCCTAGGCTGTGATCGAAAGAAGGAGCCAATCCATGGCTGATACTCCCTCCGCCTTTCAAGACATGCGAGGAGGATAGCAGAAGTTCGGGCCTTTAGCCGCCTGCGCAAAGCAAGGGTTACGAATTGATCCAGGGACGATCTGCGGTTCATAACAAATCCGCAGGGAGAAAGTGCAAGTTAGTTAAAGAAATGGGAGCTGGCGGAATCACATATATTCCTCTCGATCCGACGGTGGAGGGACGAAATCGGATCACATCGACGGCTGGGATTGATTCTGCAGCCGGAACCTGCTCGGCGGATAAGCACCAGAGCTTCCAGCGGAAGGGGTACGTGGAGGTTAATCCGACGGCCGAGGATTAAAGACAGCGTGGATCGACGGCCATTTTGATTTCCGGGGGATGAACATGCACGCGGGATAACCTTTGAGCCACCCAGCGGAACTCATTATTTGCTGCTCGATCCAACGGTTGGAGATCAGAGGGTAATAGATCAATGGCTAACAGTGATTCCGGGATGGAAACTCACGCACCGGATAAACTCACATCGCCCAGCGGAATGTGGTACGTGTCACATGATCGGACGGTTGACGAGCGCTGGGCAATCCCATCAACGGCCGGAAAGAATTCCGGAGGCGGAACAGGCGCAGAGTATAATCCCGGATTGCCCTGCGGAATCGGGTACGTGGTGCTTGATCCGACGGTGTGGAGCTGAAGGCAGGTCGCATCAACGGCGGGGAGTAATTCCGCTGATCCAAGTGGCCCGACGGATAAAGCGAAGGATCCCAGCGGAATTGAGTGGGCGCCACATGATCCAACGGCCCGCCCGTAAAGGAAGATCAGATCGACGGCTGTAGATGTTTCCGGAACCCAGAGTTGCACGGTAGTTAAGGCCAGACGGCTCAGCAGAATGTGGGACGTGGTGTTTAATCCAACGGTGAGGGGTGGAAGTAAGTCACATCGATGGTCACGAGCGACCCCGAAATGGAAACTTACACGGTGCTTAGCGCCAAGATGCCCGGCGAAAAAGGACGCGTGGTGTACGATCCGAAGGCCAGAAATTTGCACAAAAGAGATCAAAGGTCGGGAATGAGCCTGGGGGAGAAAGATGCACAGTTGTTAGAGATAAGTACTGGTTGTGGAAATAAATGCTTCCCACGTGTCTAGTCGGGGCGGTCCTATAAAGGCAGAATTGACCTCTTCTGCGATTATTTTATTGCTCGGGACCCGGCGAAAAGGACCTATCGATTTGGGCGCTTCCAGTTGTCAGTACCAGACGCACTCTGAACACGCGCCTTCACAGTGAGCCAGGTAGGACCTTGATCCTGTAACTTCTTCGCCCAATTATTATTATAAATTGAGAAATGGACCAACAGAGCGAAGCTTCTGTGTCTGGTCGGGTCCCGGATGAAAGGGAAGAATTCTTGGTAGATAGACACAGAGGTGTCTGCGACCCTTTCCTGTCTACAGGAAGTGTGTCTGGCAACAAAGAAAGGTTATGGTCTTATTTTTTGCAGGGAAATGATGTTCTAAATGTGTGCAAGTCCTTTTTATACTTTTTCGCCCTGGAGCAAACCCTCCACTTCCCTGAATTTGCTGAATGGTGCGCGGTAAATTATTCTCCCTCTCAGAGGGTCATTGTGATTCAGTCCGCATCTAGGATATTGTGTAAAATTGATGCTTCAGTAGTAAGAGAAAATCTTAGTTTGCCCGAAAGTTACCCTGGAAACCGTGAGTCTGTAAATGAAGCTGTCCTTGCTGAGTTTTTCCGAAGTTGCCCAATCGCCGCTCGCTCTCGATTCCTGTCAAGTATCCTGAAGGAAGGTCGGTCCCTGGAAGGCCTTTCCTTACCTTACCCCTTGCACGTTTTTAGAACTGAGGCGCAATTGGTAATGTCTTTGGTTTGTCAGGTGTTAGGTCTAGATGACGATTGTCGTATAGGTGATGTTATCCTTGGTTTCCTGTTAAAAGTAAATTCTTTGAGTCCCGAGTCCCAGTCAGTTCCTGTACTTAATTTAGACGAGTATCTTGCCGAAGCAATCCACCTCCAGCTGACTGAATTTCCCAAGGTCCAGTTTTTTAGGTTTCAAACACACTTACTTAACATGTTGATATGTTCCAATGTTACCGAATTGAAGTTCCTGAGTACTCTGTCCTCTTCTGATTTGCCAAAGCAAATCCACCTGATCGAATTTTCCAATTCGATCATGTCCGAAATATACAGGATGTTGTTTGATGGAGAATTACCCCGGGTCTTCGATGAAATGAAATATTTGATGCAGTCTTCACCCGAAGGTCGGGTGGGAGACTGGTTCCTGTACAAATATTACACTGTTTTGAGAGTGTATGGCTTTACCGGTCAGCCTTATAGATTGCCTTCTTTTTTAACTCCAAGGATTTTTGCTCTGGAGTTTATGAGACAAAGGTTGTTATCAGAGGAGGAGCACTTCGGTGCTTTCCGAAAATCTTTGAATATTAAATTTCTTTTTAAGGTTGGCCCTTTCATTTTTAAAGGCAAAGGTGCCCTGGCATGTATAGAGAGGCTGATGGAACCTATGGATTTCATTAAGGATGTAAATATGAACTACGACCCTCACCAGGTGATATCATTAAGAAAGCAAGCAAACAGGAACAAACCGTTCGAGCATCAAGTCGTTGAAGGGTTAGCTGAAACAGCTAATTTGCTCCAATTCACTGACGAGTCCAAAGATGAGACAGAGGCACATCCTGCATCTCGTTCAGAGATCCAAATCACGGAGGGTGTCAGTGTTGCTGTAAAGAGGAGTTTGGCCGAAGCCGAGAGTATGGATATGGATGAAGAAACATCCCATAAGAAGGCGAGGCTGCTCGTAGGAGGCAAGATCGTGGATGAAGGGGCATCCGGAGTTTTCAAAAAGGCTGCTTTGGTTCCCCTGAAGACAGTACAGGTCAGTCAGTTTTCTTTTAGAGATTCAGAAGGTGACGGTAACAGTCCAGAGTCCGGCCCCTTGTTTAAATCAAAAGAAGAGCTCAAGACGAGCTACCTAGAAAAGAGGAAGCAATCCCTGGAGGAAACGAGAAATCTGCTCCCGAGGGTAAGGAACCTGCATAATTCTAAAAAATCTCTAGTTTCTGCTAGAGATGCAGAGAAAAATACTTTCAAGATGGCCATTGTGAATGATAAAAGAATGTCTGAAATAGAAATCCGTCTGGACAAAATCAGTACTCCAGACAAAATACAGTTGCACAAGCAAACCAGCGACATTCTTTATTCAGACCTGTTGCAAGCCATGATGACGATAAATAAGTTGCAAGCGTTGGTAGACAAGTTGGAAGTCCAATTGAGACATGAGAAACTGGAAAACAAAGCAAATGTTGTCCAGGTGAAAAAACTGCAAGCAGACATCGCCAGCTCAGACAATACCCAGGCCGTAAAGAAATTGTTAGAAGAGAAAGATAATGCCCTACAAGTTTTGAAGAAGAGGTTGAAGATTCCAGGCTCAGAACATGTCCAATCAGCTGAATTGCTATCCCTCCAGGAGGAGAAAGACAAACTCCATCAGGAGATGATGGAATACAAAGGGAAGGCTGGAGAGCTACAAGAGGAGAAGGATAAGTGGAATGCCGAGAAGGAAGAACTACTGTTCCAAATTTTCGTGCTGAAGAAAGATCAGACTGTGGAAAAGGAGATTATGGATGAGCTAATAAGCCAAACCCCTGCCGGTGATGACTTATCTATTGTAGATATCCGAAAGCCATTAGCTGATTGTTCTGCAGATGACCTGTTGGAGTCTATGTCCCAAGTGAGTTTAAGGGAGGAAACTATTAAGGAATTGCAAGCCGAGAATGAAAAGGTGAAAGCCGAGTTAACCAAGGTAAGCGAAAGCAGAATGCAACTCTTACAGGACAGGAGCCAATTACAACAGAAGGTTGATGAACTGAAAGAAAAATGTATTGGGAAGGGCCCCCTTCAGGGGGCGAAGCATATCATTTGGGACACCTTAAGTATTGAAGTTACCAAGTTTAGGCACTACCTTAGTTATATTGATGATTTGTGTGGATTGATAGATTCAGCTCAGCAAAGATTGAGAGTGGTAAATGAACACATGGCGAGAAGACCTCTCGCTACAGCCCAAAACACCCTGGATTTCCTAAATTCATTAACATATCAAAAGTTGCATGACATGGGCATAAAGGACAGAGTCTCAATAGTCCTGTCAGCAAAGAAAATCATTCACAAGCACCAGTTAATGAAGATTATTCAGGACAAATCAGAAGAATTAATGGTACAGGTCAACAGGTTCAAAAAAGAGTTTGAAGGGCTGTTCGAAGACGGGTTGCCATGCTTCTGGAACGAAAAGGGTCGAATGCTCCCGCAGGAACATTATAATCACCTGATTGTCAGGGCTCATATGGACCATTCAAAGTTTAATGAGCTGGAGAAGAGCCTGTCGGGACAAACCATTGTGGGCGTGCTAACTGAAGATTTCAAAGTCCTGCAGAAGTTCACAGCTATCAGAACCAGATTGCCTAAAAAGTCCTACGAAACATACATGGAGCTTGAGGTAGCCATCCGGGAAATGATGGAAAGCGACACCCCAAGTTCCGAACAGTGGAAGGCTGTAGAGCGGCTGGGGAAAACAAAGTTTACTCTTCCTCCGTAGGAACAAGTGGCAGATACCGTGGAGCTGATGGGGCAAAGACTTGGAGCTGATTTGGCAAAAGACGTGGAGCTGTTGGGGCAAAGATTCGGAGCTGATGGGGCAAAGACATGGAGCTGTTGGGGCAAAGATTCGGAGCTGATGGGGCAAAGACATGGAGCTGTTGGGGCAAAGATTCGGAGCTAATGGACCAAAGTTTGTTATCCAGTTGTTTCATGCTTTATGATCGGTTAGGAATGGAATTGTAACAACTTCCTAGTGGTGTAGGATTTCAGTTACAAACTCTAATTTACGCCGGTCATTCTGTTATTGATCTGCTGGAGGCAGACTTATTGTTTGATCTATAAATTTGTATCTCTTTTATGAGATGGGGGTTGGAACCCATCAGATGAAGTAATTTGTGGAGAACATATCTGTCTTGTTAGTTCTTTTTCAGAGATTCATGTATCATTGACATTGCAGTTCGTGCTTTCTTTCTCTGTGTGATTTGTAATTTTTCCTGTGTAATGCTCCATTCTGTTTTTTCTGTCGTAGCTAGAACACAGTGTTTGATGTTTAGAATTCATATGCTTATGCTCTATTCATCGTTTCAGGTATTTTATGATCTTTTCTACCAAAGTTGATATGGAATTCGTCTTGGACGCTCTGTATTGATGGATTGTTCTCTCATTTCTTCTATTTTCACCCTGACAAATGAAATGACTGCAATTATGTGATTATCTTGCCTTTGAAAAATCCTGTGTATGCATTTTGGGAATCTTTTTATATGTATATGACTCCGTTTCCCAATGGATATGTGACTGTTTCAACCAAATAAATAAACCTTTAAATATTGTTACCGTTTGGTCTTGCAATTTGTAAAGTTCATGTTGAGAGATCCCTCTCTGGGAGAAATTACCAATATCTTCCTAAAGTGGTTTTGCTGTTACCTCGGGGTGTGCCTTTTACAACCTGGGTACATTCTGAGTGCTAACAACCACAAACACACAGTCATTTCCGTGCTTAGTAGAAGGAAGGCCTGACATGAAATCCATGGAGATGGATTCCCAAGGTCGACTAGGGGTAGGCAACGGAGTATAGAGGCCTTGCTTCTTAATGGATGGTTTGGCAATGGCGCAGGCAGTGCAGGATCGGATGTACTTCCTGACGTCCTGTCGAAGGTTTGGCCAATAGAAATACTTCTACAGTACTGCCACTGTTTTCTCAACCCTGAAATTCCCAACGACCCGACTGTAGTGTGCTTCCCAAATCATCTTGGCACGCTCACTTGAAGGAACACAAAGGTGTCCCATGTGACATAGTAGTACATCCTGGAGGTGAAATTTTGGAACTTGGTTTCTGTCAAATCCCCAAAATTTCAAAAAAATTTAAACTTTTATAAATAGCATAAATTCACGTTAATGCAATCATTAAATATTGATTTGTTAATGCTATTAATTTTGTAACTGAATGATCTTTACTTTTGTTTAGAATACTAGCTGAGTTTCTTATCAATTTTCTGATTGTTTTCTGCTTGCAACAGCAAGGGGATAGGCTATGTTAGACTGGGCTTACTTAGCTACTAAGCTAACGCAACAGTTTTCTTTCTCTTACAGATACCCAGGTAAATTTTTGGGATTGTTGCTTAATAGATCTTTTAAAGTAATAGAATAATATGCTGTTACCAAAATCATTCAGTAAAGAAATATAAATATAACGCATGTTAGCCAGACTATTCAGCTTCCTACAGGTAAAGCTTTCCCTGTTCTCCTTTCGATAAAGAAGATATTCAAAGATAGATAGTTCAGAGATACTAGAGAAATAGATAGCTATTTTCAATTACACTAGCAACATTCACTCATACTATTTATTTCTAGCTCAAAGCTTAAGTCTGATTTATCATAATTGATCCTATTCTACTGTACCTATTTGCTGTTTAACATGTTATGCTCAGTATACAAAATCCTGATGTTTTTGTCTGCAGATAACAATTATAAAGTTTGTAGTAAGTAAAGTTCATAAATACTTACCTCTAGCAACTACAGGATTTCTTGCTTAGTTATCAGTCTATACTTAGAAAACTTTCAAGAGTTTGGAGTAATGGAATTTATCTTATTTCCACGATAAATAACTGATCCAAGTTATTGTGTGCACCTTGAAATCTATCTCATCTTGTCGTAATCTCCTTTACTAAGACCTCTCAAGTTTAATGAACATCAAGAGAAAGGTACAAGCAAAAATTGCATAAGTATTTATATAGTTATCACATATTAGTTCTTGTAGAGTTCTTTGCACATGACAACAGTTACAAAAATACTATTCGTCATACAAATCTTAAACTAAAAGAATAGAGTTCTTATAACTTCTATCAAAACTTTTTATTTACATTTGTCAAGACTTGACAACCATAAGCCAATATAATTCCAGGGTTGATAAGGAGCAAGCCCTTCTAAATAAAATAGAAGGAGTATACATGGTTATAACATACCCTCCTTTTGATCAAAATCTAAGTTCTTTTATAATAATCAATACTTAATAATAAAAAGAATGTTAGTCCTATTGTTTTGTTGGTGGACTAAAATAAAAATCACAAGGATTTAAACCTTATGAGCTATGATAACTTAACTCCATAGCCATATTCTTATAATCTTATAAACAGAGTTTGTTTTTGCTAAGCTATTAACAATGGCTTACCCTCAAGCGAGGTCTAAAATGCAAGGTTTACAAAACAAACATCAAGTTAGATTATCAAAATTATAGAAATAATATCGTTTGTATTGTATTATTTTAAATGTTGTAAACTTACATTATCATATATATTGAAATGTAGGTATGGTCAAAGATTGCGACTTTGGTGGAGGTCTCCATACCATGATTTTGTTTTACCATACAAATGATTTTGGAACATTATCATTTAACCCACTCAAAAGCAAATGATTTAAACGCTGTTGTGGCTGCCTCCTCGCCATGCATTGGGTGTTTATAAGGTTGACTCGCCCCTTTTCATGCCTCAGTTCCTCCCTCGCCTTCGGGCTTGAGCTCTGCAAACCCTAGTGGTTTTGCTACAGTCGATTTCTTGCTCAATGCGATTTGATTGCAGCTCTTATTCGTTGCTTCCCTTATTGCTCAGTGCATGAGTCTGTGATTCGATCGATGGTAGCATTATAGTCGTTGCTAGTTTGAGGTCGTTGAGCTCTGGTAACTACTCGGTCACGGCCTACATGTTAGTCTTTAACTCCTCATCGACGGTGTCTCCATTTGGAGAAGATCCTTGGTTTATTGTTATCCCGTTATCGTAGAAAAGAAGAAAGGGTTTGGGTTACCCGATTCTTGGTCGCTTGTTTACTTTCAGTGGTTGTTCGACTTCAACACTGCAGGTAAATAAAATACAGTTTGTACGCTTATTCTTTTGTTTTAAAAGGAAAAGAATAGATTGGTTAAAAAAATAATGTTTAGG
>LPNX011105082.1:41248-56798 GCA_001517045.1 Pseudotsuga menziesii
GAGGTCGCGGCCTGGTGTTTTTCTTCTTAACAGTGCTCTTAAAAACGATGAGGGTTTTTACCCAAGTTTTGTAATACTGTTTACATAAGTATTACTGCATTTGAAGTTTATATCAGCGTTTATTCTCCTTAAAGTAACTACACTACACAGAAATAAATAATGTAAAAACCCTTCATTACTCGCTCTATGTGTTTAAGGTTCAGCCGTGGGTTAAACACGATCTGTCCATATAATATTTTTAAATTGGAAAACTGTGTTTATATGCTCTTACAGGTTATACTCCTTTTAGTATAGTTTTAAAAATGGCTACAGGTTAATGCATAAAACAGGGATATCGCCGCTCTATTTACCATTAAAGAACAGGGTTTTACCCTCAGATATACTGAAACTTTGATTATTGTTTTTCCCTTTCTTAAGGTTATCCTTATACACAATATAAAGGGATTTTTAATGAAGAGTTGCTTCTGTGTTTTATTCATTAACCTGGCTGTAAAAGAAATATTATTATTATTCTTTTAATAAATGATTTATTTTTTTAGAGTGCTTACATGTTACTACATTAAGCCCTAAATGGCAATAAGCATTTTGTCAATATATTTCGGTAGAAGTTAAATCTTTAAGGCTCGACCATGAGCGATTTACAATTTTCTAGAATTATGTTTTATCTCTATATTAAATCCTTTATGATACTGTTGATATGTAACAGGTAAATATATCTAGGGTTTATACCCTTAAACTGCATAGTATCTAATGCATTCTTTTGTTTTCTTTAATTAATAAACACAGTATAACTAAGTCATAAATTTATTTTATTTATTTATATACAAGTTCTAAATAGATATATTTGCAGTCATAACTTATATACTGCGAAATATTATTATTTATTATAGTATACATAAAGTAATATATTACTTGCTCTTAACTTTGCCTATGAACATTATTTTATTGTTATTTACTAATATCTATATGAGTTTATTATTAATGTAAAAGCTTGAGTATTTTGTACAATATTTATAAAATATTTTAAGTATGGTTTCAATACATATTTATGACCATTCATTACCAAAATAGGATAATAGTTAAGACCTATACTTATCCTTAGTTAGCTATAAAGTGTACAGTACAAAAACTTCGTATTCTTAGCTAGATACAACTGATAAAAAAAATAAGAAAACATCTATAACTTTAAACGAATAAATTACAGATACTTAATCATATCCTACAGTCAGATTATTTTATTTAACTTCTAAAGATTTAATCCTCCTTGAAACTAGCAGATTATAAACCCTACGTAATCTGCCAAAATATCTTGTCTATACTTTTAATCTTATAATTTCTATTCTCAGAAAACAGAATATATTACTGAATCTAGATTGTAAAACTGTAAGAAAATGGTTCATGAAATTGTAAGAAAATGGTTCATGAAATTATAAAAACATTTGTAAATACTGTAGATAATTTAGGAAACTCAGTTCAGAAGTATACTGCTTCTACCACTGAGATACTGTGCTAGAGTACTATCTGGTGGCACCAGATGTGGAAACACACAGTGTTACTAACAAGTTTTACTGCTACCATTCCAAGATACTAATTTTACAGATACTAACTGATTACTCAGACATAAAACAATGATACATACAATCATTTAAACTCAGAAAGGCATAAATAAATGAATGAAAAACCTGTTTTAATGCTGTGGACAACAACAGCAATGGGAGGCTGTTCCTCCCTACCAACTCCTGGAGAGCGCTCAGACAGCGACTTCTCAGGACCCCCGAGCTTGCTCTGGTCTCCCTGGCTTGGAACTAGGTGCATCAAAACAGATACAGTCTTCAACTCGGAACTATCAGTCAGTTCTCTCAGCTCAAATAGCTGTAATCAAAATCAAGTTACTGCAATCATTCACTCAAACACTTCCTTACTGTCCTTCCCTTTTCCTCAATGAAATTCCTGAATAACATTCAGCTGAATGAATTCTTTCTGGAATAAAAATTGAGCAGCCTGAGCTCTCCTCATTGAGTACTTTTAAATATTGCCTAGGTCTTAGTTGGGTTAGCTATCATTTAATGAGCCACCTGCTCACATTCCACTTTCTTGGGGAATCATGACCCCAAATATAGGGAAGTTGCCACCTGCAACTTAGGAAGTGTTTGAGGATGCTGCCACTTGTCTTTTTCCTTTCCACCTAGTTCCATCCACCAGTTTGACCAGTAACCTCTTTTAACAGCTCTCCCATGCTGTTGTCTCCATAATTTATTTATTATTAATAAAATATTCTGAATTACACTCCATAACTGGTGACTCTGCTGAGTCATCAATCCCTACTTAGGATTAAGTTTAACATAATGTCTCAGAAATAAAATAAAACAAATTACATAATTTTTACAAAATTGGGGTATGTGACATACACACCCCCTTAAAATGTAACATCGTCCTCGATGTTACTTATTCTTCTTCCTCAGGAACTTCTTGGAATAGATGTGGGTATGCTTCACGCATCTTACTTTCCAGTTCCCAAGTAGCTTCTTCAGGACTAAGGTGCTTCCATTGCACCTTCAGCTGTCCAATTGTGCGGTTCCGCAGAGTAATCTCCCTCCTCCCAAGGATACAATCCGATTCCACCAGAAATTCCCCTTCTGGTTCTACCTGTACAACGTTCCAGTCAATCACGTGAGTAGCATCATGTACATACTTTTTCAGAACAGAAATATGAAAAACATTGTGCACTTTTAAATTAGGTGGTAACGCTAACTGATAAGCAACTTGACCAACTCTAGATAAAATTTCAAATGGACCACAATAACGTGGTGCTAATTTTGCACAACTCCCCAGTCTTAGGGAGCTCTTCTTTGGTCTTACCTTTATGAACACATGCTCACCCACCTGGAACTCTTTAGGAGTTCTTTTCATATATGCTTGACTCTTTTGCCGATCCTGGGCAACCTTCAAGTTCTCCTGCACCTGTTTTACAATCTGTTCCATTTCTTTTAATAATTCGGGCCCCAACACTAATCTATCTGCTGGATTATTCCAGGAGATTGGAGTGTTACATTTTCGCCCATACAGAATTTCAAAAGGGCTGAACTTAGCTGAAGATTGATAACTGTTATTGTATGCAAATTCTGCTAAATGCAAATAATCCTCCCACTTACCAGGCTGATCCTTAACGTACATCCTTAACAGATCTTCCAACACTTGGTTAACTCTTTCAGTCTGTCCGTCCGTCTAAGGATGGAAAGAGGTGCTGAAATTCAGAGTGGTGTTTAATCCTTTGAACAGGGATTTCCAGAAATTCCCAGTGAATTTAGGATCCCTGTCTGAAATAATAACTTTCGGTACACCATGTAGCCGAAAAATATGTTTTAAGAAAATGTCTGCTATATTTGCAGCCTTAAAAGTGGTTTTAACAGCAATAAAATGTGTTGCTTTACTTAATTTATCCACTACCACCATAATTGAATCATTCTGATTTTGATTTCTAGGTAATCCCGTAATGAAATCTAAGCTGATTATTTCCCACTTCCAGCTAGGAATAGGTAAGGGCTGCAATAGCCCAGCTGGATGTTGATGTTCTGTCTTTACTTGTTGACAGTCCAAACATCTAGCTATATACTCAGCTATTTCAGATTTCATGTTAGGCCAGAAATAATCTTTTCTCAACATAGTGACAGTTTTCTGATAGCCTGGATGTCCTGAATAAGAGGTTTTATGCACTTCATCCAGAATCAGCAATTTAATTTTAGATACATTTGGCACATACAATCTGTCTTTAAACAGTAAAAATCCATCTTTATTTAAACTATATCCTTTAGTTAAACTTTCTATGGGTTCTTCCTTAGCTATAGCTTGTAACTTTTGATAAATTTCATCAAATTTTATACTTTCAGTTAGCTGTTCATTTAAATCAGAATTATAAGTACTGATTGGTGTTGTGAAATTCAATTTTGCATTTCTGCTCAAAGCATCAGCTACTTTATTTTCTTTCCCTTTTATATGTTGAATTTCGAAATCGTATTCACTTAGGAAGGCTAGCCATCTGGCTTGCCTTGCATTTAAGTTAGGCTGATCTAGAAGGTATTTTAAACCCTTGTTATCAGTCATTAAAGTAAACTTTCTGCCTATTAAGTGGTGCCGCCACATTTTTAAGGCATGAATAACAGCAGCCAGCTCTAAGTCGTAAGTAGCGTAATTCTTTTCATGGATCTTTAGCTTCTTAGACTCATAAGCAATGACATGCCCATCCTGAGTCAGTACTCCGCCTAGACCGTCATTACAAGCATCTGTGCAAACCATGAAATCCTTATTGGGATCCGCTATTCTTAAAATTGGCGCAGTTGTTAATAGAGTTTTTAGTTTCTTAAAGCTTTCTTCGCATTTTACGTTCCAATCGAACTTTTTGCCTTTCTTTTGCAAAGAAGTGATTAGGTTGGCTATCTTTGAAAAACCTTCTATGAATCTCCGGTAATAACCGGTGATCCCCATAAAAGACCTAACATCTGTTACGTCTTTAGGTACTGGCCAATCTTCAATTGCCCTGATCTTTTCAGGGTCAACTGAAATCCCTTCCTTAGTCACCACGTGACCTAAGTATTGGATTTCATCCCTGAAGAAATCACACTTACTGAACTTTGCATAGATTTGTTGCTCTCGTAGTTCTTGTAATACTATCCGTAAATGCTCTTTATGCCCCTCTTCATTTTTAGAGTAGATCAAGATGTCGTCTATGAATACGACAACAAACTTGTCTAAATATTTATGCATTATGTTGTTCATTAGACACATAAAGACGGCTGGGGAATTAGTAAGCCCAAAGGGCATTACGACAAATTCGTAATGTCCATACCTAGTTCTGAAAGCTGTCTTAAATATATCTTCTTCCTTTATTCTCACCTGATGATAGCCTGATCTCAAGTCTATCTTAGAGAACACCGTAGCTCCGCGCAGCTGATCAAACAGATCGTCTATGTGGGGCAACGGATACTGGTTTTTAATTGTCATTTTATTAAGCTGACGGTAATCTATGCAGAGTCGCATAGTCCCGTCCTTCTTTTTAACAAATATTACTGGTGCTCCCCAAGGGGAAACACTAGGTCTAATATATTTCTTATCAATTAATTCCTTTAACTGCGTTTTTAATTCATTAAGTTCCAGAATATTCATACGGTACGGAGCCTTCGAGCTAGGTACAGCACCTGGTACCAGCTCTATTGTGAAATCCAGTTCCCTCCGAGGAGGTAATCCTGGGATTTCCTCCGGAAAAACATCAATAAATTCATTTAATACTGGAATATTTTCTATTTTTGTTTTATCTTTTTCAACATTATTTGCCTCATCTGTAATAATTACAGCATAGGCCTTGCATCCTTTCCTGACTGCTCTTTTGAGCTGCAAAGCAGAAATCTGCCTAACCACAGTCTTTCTAGGAATTCCTTTAACTATTACAGGCTGTCCATTATTATTTACACATGTAAATGTTTTATCAAAACAGTTTAACACTACCCTATGTTGTTCTAACCAGTCCATACCTATGAGTATGTCATAAGAACCAAGTGGTAGCACATTTAATTTAACCGCAGTTTTAAAACCATTCATATCTAAAATACAATCATTAACATAACAATTTACCTTCCTTTTTGCCCCTGTGGCTAGTTGAACCAGCCAAGAGTTATCAAACTTTTCAACATTCAGATGACACTTTTCTACTATCTGAGGTGAAATATAACTTAAGCTAGCACCTGGATCTATCAAAATAGTTACAGAAGTTTTGTTAACCATACCTTCTACTTCCACCATGGAAGTTTGGTACTCAGCTTGTCGATTTTCCAATGCGGCATTGATCCGGGGCATAGTCCTTGCAAAATCTCCAACTGTCATTTCATCTTGAATGGTGTGAATATTGTTGTTTGGATTCTTACGGTTTGGGCAAACTGACGCATAATGTGGGCCATTACACTCCCAACATTTAACAAGTTCCTTCCTTTCGAAATTTTTAGTAAAATTTCCATGATTGTTGGAAACCTCCTTGCTGCCCTTAAAGTTGTTGGAGTTATTTGAAGCACCATTTTTGCTTCCTTGAAAGTTCTTTCCATTAGAATGGTTTCTGTTCTTACTGTTCTTAAAAATTTTCTGAGGTATAAACTCATTTTTCTTGTATTCAGCCTGATTACCATTCTTCTTAGCCTTCCAATTGGCTATTCATTCCTTCTTTTTATTCTGTTCAAAACAGAAATTTGCTTTTCGCATGGCTTCTTCCAGAGTTTTGGGGTTGTCATATTCTATTCTGTCTTTTATATGGTATGGCAAGCAGCTGAGAAACCATTGTACCTTCGGTTTCTCATCAACTAAGTACGGCACATACCTCAACAGACTTAAAAACTTGTTGTTTAAGTCTTTCATTATCATGGACCCAAGCTTTAACTCATAAAACTCCTTGGCCCTTTCTTCATAGTACTGTTCAGATAGGAACTTCTTCTTGAAGTACCTTTTGAAAGTACTCCAATTGACCTCTTTTTCTTTGATCCCTTTAACCCTTTTTAAATCTTGCCACCATATATCTGCCTTCCCTGACAAGTTATATATGGCCATCCTTGCTTTCAACTGGCTGGAATAATTATAAATTTGAAAATATTTTCTCATCCCGGATAACCAGGATTTCGCCTCTTCTCCCTTTTCCGTTTCTCCATTAAAGGTTGGGGGTTTTATTTTCTTAAATTCCCCAGAAATCTCTTCGTACGGTCTGTACTTTTTCTTTTTCTTATTCACCTCTGCTTCGCTACTATCACTGGTAGAATAATAGCTTTGCTGTTCCTTAAGGCCTTCAGATGAGGAACTGCTATCAGATTTAGCTATTTTCATTTTTTTGGACGTTTTCTGTTGACTAGCTTCTTCAGATTCAGACCTTCTGTTTCTTCCTTCTGTCTGAAATCTTTCTATCAACATCTGATTTAACTCCTCTTGGGTTTTTATAATCCTTTCGTTGTCCTTTTTAACTGACTCCAATTCAGTCTTCAGACCTTTTATGGTCTGCATCAGTTCTGAGGAGTGTACAGTTACCTCCTCTATCTCAGGTTCTCTAGACATTTGTCTTTTTTCAGTATTAGGAGATTCCTCTGTAGCATATGCTCCTAAATTCTCCATTTCTGCCTGTTAGATTTAGAAAGAAGAACAAAAAATAATTTTATGTTTTGTACACAGAACAAAATACAGATTAGTACAGTATTTTACTGTTATGCGGAAAGTAATTGAGCCACATTAAGGCCTAGTGTTTGAACCTGGCTCTAATACCACATGTCAAATCCCCAAAATTTCAAAAAAAATTAAACTTTTATAAATAGCATAAATTCACGTTAATGCAATCATTAAATATTGATTTGTTAATGCTATTAATTTTGTAACTGAATGATCTTTACTTTTGTTTAGAATACTAGCTGAGTTTCTTATCAGTTTTCTGATTGTTTTCTGCTTGCAACAGCAAGGGGATAGGCTATGTTAGACTGGGCTTACTTAGCTACTAAGCTAACGCAACAGTTTTCTTTCTCTTACAGATACCCAGGTAAAGTTTTGGGATTGCTGCTTAACAGATCTTTTAAAGTAATAGAATAATATGTTGTTACCAAAATCATTCAGTAAAGAAATATAAATATAACGCATGTTAGCCAGACTATTCAGCTTCCTACAGGTAAAGCTTTCCCTGTTCTCCTTTCGATAAAGAAGATATTCAAAGATAGATAGTTCAGAGATACTAGAGAAATAGATAGCTATTTTCAATTACACTAGCAACATTCACTCATACTATTTATTTCTAGCTCAAAGCTTAAGTCTGATTTATCATAATTGATCCTATTCTACTGTACCTATTTGTTATTTAACATGTTATGCTCAGTATACAAAATCCTGATGTTTTTGTCTGCAAATAACAATTATAAAGTTTGTAGTAAGTAAAGTTCATAAATACTTACCTCTAGCAGCTACAGGATTTCTTGCTTAGTTATCAGTCTATACTTAGAAAACTTTCAAGAGTTTGGAGTGATGGAATTTATCTTATTTCCACGATAAATAACTGATCCAAGTTATTGTGTGCACCTTGAAATCTATCTCATTTTGTCGTAATCTCCTTTAATAAGACCTCTCAAGTTTAATGAACATCAAGAGAAAGGTACAAGCAAAAATTGCATAAGTATTTATACAGTTATCACATATTAGTTCTTGTAGAGTTCTTTGCACATGACAACAGTTACAAAAATACTATTTGTCATACAAATCTTAAACTAAACGAATAGAGTTCTTATAACTTCTATCAAAACTTTTTATTTACATTTGTCAAGACTTGACAACCATAAGCCAATATAATTCCAGGGTTGATAAGGAGCAAGCCCTTCTAAATAAAATAGAAGGAGTATACATGGTTATAACATACCCTCCTTTTGATCAAAATCTAAGTTCTTTTATAATAATCAATACTTAATAATAAAAAGAATGTTAGTCCTATTGTTTTGTTGGTGGACTAAAATAAAAATCACAAGGCTTTAAACCTTATGAGCTATGATAACTTAACTCCATAGCCATATTCTTATAATCTTATAAACAGAGTTTGTTTTTGCTAAGCTATTAACAATGGCTTACCCTCAAGCGAGGTCTAAAATGCAAGGTTTACAAAACAAACATCAAGTTAGATTATCAAAATTATAGAAATAATATCGTTTGTATTGTATTATTTTAAATGTTGTAAACTTACATTATCATATATATTGAAATGTAGGTATGGTCAAAGATTGCGACTTTGGTGGAGGTCTCCATACCATGATTTTGTTTTACCATGCAAATGATTTTGGAACATTATCATTTAACCCACTCAAAAGCAAATGATTTAAACACTGTTGTGGCTGCCTCCTCGCCATGCATTGGGTGTTTATAAGGTTGACTCACCCCTTTTCATGCCTCAGTTCCTCCCTCGCCTTCGGGCTTGAGCTCTGCAAACCCTAGAGGTTTTGCTACAGTCGATTTCTTGCTCAATGCGATTTGATTGCAGCTCTTATGCGTTGCTTCCCTTATTGCTCAGTGCATGAGTCTGTGATTCGGTCGATGGTAGAATTATAGTCGTTGTTGGTTTGAGGTCGTTGAGCTCTGGTAACTACTCGGTCACGGCCTGCATGTTAGTCTTTAACTCCTCATCGACGGTGTCTCCATTTGGAGAAGATCCTTGGTTTACTGTTAGCCCGTTATCGCAGAAAAGAAGAAAGGGTTTGGGTTACCCAATTCTTGGTCACTTGTTTACTTTCGGTGGCTATTCGACTTCAACACTGCAGGTAAATAAAATACAGTTTGTACGCTTATTCTTTTGTTTTAAAAGGAAAAGAATAGATTGGTTAAAAAAATAATGTTTAGGGTTTTTCTAAAATCTTTCGACTGTTCTTCGATGCAGGTTCGACCTCCTTGATGCAAAATGGAACGTTCAACACCTCGGCTTCTAGCTCCTCCGGTAAGCCTGGTCCCCACATGCACATCTCCTTGCTAGTTGTGATGACAGGGTGCACTTCCATGGTTACTTTGGTTCTCTGCTAGCGTATGGCCGTAGGTTAATGATTTAGTTCATGGCAGGGTTAACCCTTGTATTGATCTTGTAAATGTTTTTGATTGAGGCTGTGCATACGTACTCGCCTTTAGTTAAGATTTTTATTAAGGCAAAGCCCTGTATAAAGAAGAAATTTAAAGATAGTTTACGGCTGTGAGCCGAATGTAAAATGAGGTTGCGGCCTCGTGTTTTTCTTCTTGACAGTGCTCTTACAAACGATGAGGGTTTTTACCCAAGTTTTGTAATACTGTTTACATAAGTATTACTACATTTGAAGTTTATATCAGCGTTTATTCTCCTTAAAGTAACTACACTACACAGAAATAAATAATGTAAATACCCTTCATTACTCGCTCTATGTGTTTAAGGTTCAGCCGTGGGTTAAACACGGTCTGTCCATATAATATTTTTAAATTGGAAAACTGTGTTTATATGCTCTTACAGGTTATACGCCTTTTAGTATAGTTTTAAAAATGGCTACAGGTTAATGCATAAAACAGGGATATCGCCGCTCTATTTACCATTAAAGAACAGGGTTTTACCCTCAGATATACTGAAACTTTGATTATTGTTTTTCCCTTTCTTAAGGTTATCCTTATACACAATATAAAGGGATTTTTAATGAAGAGTTGCTTCTGTGTTTTATTCGTTAACCTGGGTGTAAAAGAAATATTATTATTATTCTTTTAATAAATGATTTTTTTTTTTTAGAGTGCTTACATGTTACTACATTAAGCCCTAAATGGCAATAAGCATTTTGTCAATATCTTTCGGTAGAAGTTAAATCTTTAAGGCTCGACCATGAGCAATTTACAATTTTCTAAAATTATGTTTTATCTCTATATTAAATCCTTTATGATACTGTTGATATGTAACAGGTAAATCTATCTAGGGTTTATACCCTTAAACTGCATAGTATCTAATGCATTCTTTTGTTTTCTTTAATTAATAAACACAGTATAACTAAGTCATAAATTTATTTTATTTATTTATATACAAGTTCTAAATAGACATATTTGCAGTCATAACTTATATACTGCGAAATATTATTATTTATTATAGTATACATAAAGTAATATATTACTTGCTCTTAACTTTGCCTATGAACATTATTTTATTGTTATTTACTAATATCTATATGAGTTTATTATTAATGTAAAAGCTTGAGTATTTTGTACAATATTTATAAAATATTTTAAGTATGGTTTCAATACATATTTATGACCATTCATTACCAAAATAGGATAATAGTTAAGACCTATACTTATCCTTAGTTAGCTATAAAGTGTACAGTACAAAAACTTCGTATTCTTAGCTAGATACAACTGATAAAAAAAATAAGAAAACATCTATAACTTTAAACGAATAAATTACAGATACTTAATCATATCCTACTGTCAGATTATTTTATTTAACTTCTAAAGATTTAATCCTCCTTGAAACTAGCAGATTATAAACCCTACGTAATCTGCCAAAATATCTTGTCTATACTTTTACTCTTATAATTTCTATTCTCAGAAAACAGAATATATTACTGAATCTAGATTGTAAAACTGTAAGAAAATGGTTCATGAAATTGTAAAAACATTTGTAAATACTGTAGATAATTTAGGAAACTCAGTTCAGAAGTATACTGCTTCTACCACTGAGATATTGTGCTAGAGTACTATCTGGTGGCACCAGATGTGGGAAAACACAGTGTTACTAACAAGTTTTACTGCTACCATTCCAAGATACTAATTTTACAGATACTAACTGATTACTCAGACATAAAACAATGATACATACAATCATTTAAACTCAGAAAGGCATAAAGAAATGAATGAAAAACCTGTTTTAATGCTGTGGACAACAACAGCAATGGGAGGCTGTTCCTCCCTACCAACTCCTGGAGAGCGCTCAGACAGTGACTTCTCAGGACCCCCGAGCTTGCTCTGGTCTCCCTGGCTTGGAACTAGGTGCAGCAAAACAGATACAGTCTTCAACTCAGTATCAACTCAGAACTATCTGTCAGTTCTCTCAGCTCAAATAGCTGTAATCAAAATCAAGTTACTGCAATCATTCACTCAAACACTTCCTTACTGTCCTTCCCTTTTCCTCAATGAAATTCCTGAATAACATTCAGCTGAATGAATTCTTTCTGGAATAAAAACTGAGCAGCCTGAGCTCTCCTCATTGAGTACTTTTAAAGATTGCCTAGGTCTTAGTTGGGTTAACTGTCATTTAATGAGCCACCTGCTCACATTCCACTTTCTTGGGGAATCATGACCCCAAATATAGGGAAATTGCCACTTGCAACTTAGGAAGTGTTTGAGGATGCTGCCACTTGTCTTTTGCCTTTCCACCTAGTTCCATCCATCAGTTTGACCAGTAACCTCTTTTAACAGCTCTCCCATGCTGTTGTCTCCATAATTTATTTATTATTAATAAAATATTCTGAATTACACTCCATAACTGTTGACTCTGCTGAGTCATCAATCCCTACTTAGGATTAAGTTTAACATAATGTCTCAGAAATAAAATAAAACAAATTACATAATTTTTACAAATTTGGGGTATGTGACAGTTTCCCTCCAAGAGTGTCTGGTATGTGTGGCTGAATTCTGGATCACTCTTGTAGAGAAGTGGCCAATCAGAAGTCTCATGCCCATAAGAGTTGAGCACGGTGGTTATTGCCACGATCGGTGGTCGGCTGAGGCAGTCTCCAACATTATTGGTGCTTCCCTTCTTGTACTTGATGTTCAAATGAAACTGTTGTAGATATGTGGACCACTTCTGATGGTGATCATTCTGTAACTTCCCTTGTGTCTATATGAACTGCTGGGGTCGGTGGTCTGTGTGGATGATCGTTTCCTTCCCCAAAATGTAATTCTTCCATTGTCGGCAAGCTTGTAGAATGGAATACATCTCTTTGTCATAAGTGGGATATTTGCGGACTGTGTCGGACAATGTCTCACTGTGATATGCCACTGGATGCCCTTGTTGAGGAAGGACTTCCCCAATAGCATAGTCAAAGGCATCTGTCTCAATCTCAAATGGTTGTTGCAAGTCTAGTAATATGAGCATTGGGGCACAGCAGAGGCAATGTTTCAATTCTGCAAACACCTTCTGCTGAGTTTTCGATGAAAAGAATTTTTCTTTCGCTCCTCCCTTGGTGACTTGACTCAAGGGCCAAGTGATATGAGAGAATCCAAACACAAACCTGTGGTAGAAATTAGCAAGGCCCAGAAAGTTGCGAAGCTTTGTTAGAGTAGTTGGGGCTTACCAATCTCAAATGACTTGGATCTTGGTTGGATCTACATGTACCCCACATTCATCAATAATGTATCCTAGATACTGAACCTGGGTCATGCCAAAAGTGCACTTGTCCAAATTGGTACACAACTTGTGTTGCCGCAATGTTTGGAGGACCTGTCAGATGTGGTGGAGGTGCTCTTCCCAACTCTGGCTGAAGATCAGGATGTCATCCAAGTATACTACTACAAATGAGTTGGTGAATGGCCACAAGATGTCATCCATCGGTCTCATGAAGGTTGCAGGATCATTTGTCAGCCTAAAAGGCATGACCAACCATTCAAAAATCCCCTCCTTGGCTTTGAAGGCAGTCTTCCACACATCAGTCCGTTCGATTGGTACCTGGTGATGCCCGAACTTTAAGTCGATCTTGATCAAATATTTTGCCCCTTTAAGCTGGTCCAAAAGGTCATCAATCCATGGGATCGGGTACCTATTCTGGAAAGTGATCTTGTTCAGCGCCTGATAGTCAATACAAAGTCTCCAAGTCCTATCCTTCTTCTGTATCAACATGATCGGGCTCCCACAAGGCGATGAACTTGGCCGGATGTGACCCTTCTGCAGCAGCTCCTGAATTTGCCTCTTGATTTCATCATTCTCCATAATAGAGCATCGATAGATCGATCCATTGGGCAGCGGCACACCTGGGGTCAGATCGATGGGGTGCTTGACCTGACAGTGGATAGAGGCACCCCAGTGGGTGAGGTGAATATGTCTCGGTACTCCTCCACAACCTTGTCCATTTGTTTTTTTTGTATGGAGGGGCCCTATCTAGAGGTCGTGGCCATGATCTTCTTCTTTCCCTGAGGGTGGATCATCAAGAAAACAAACTTCCCAGTTTTGGAAATGAGCTTACTGCATTGTTTTGCAGTAACCAAAGAGATAGCGGCAGGAGGTGGTACCTCTAGTATCCTGTACAAATTATTTCCCAACATAATAATAATAGCGCGAGGCCGGGACTCATACACAGCATGTCGCTTCCATAAGTATGGTTGACCTAATAATACATCACAAACATCAAGAGGAGAAATATCACATAATACCTCATCGATGAAGGGCTTGATCCTGTAGGGAAGGTGACATTGCTAGCTGACGTGGAGATCCCGTCCTTGGTGAAGCCACCCGATGGTGTACGGCTACGGGTGTGATGTGGTCAGAAAACCCAACCACTTCATGACCTCTACTGAAATCAGGTTCTTTTGGCTCCCACTGTCGACAATGAAATGCAGTGGGGAACCCTTTACCCACATCTGGGAGTGGAAAAGATGCTCCTCCTCTGAATCTTTTGGTTCTTCCTTTTGGATATTCGTGGTAGAAATGGTGGCATTGGGCTTTGCATCGATAATCTTCTTCCCTCTGTCATTCACCTTCTCAGGTTCTGATTCAGTGTCAGAGTATGCATCTGATTCAGAAGGCTTTATCTCAGCCACCAATGACTGCTTGGCTCGACACTCACTTGTGTTGTGAGTGGGGCTCTTATGGAACTCGCACCACTTTCCCGCTTCCTTCTTCGGCTTTGCAGTGTTGCTATTTGCTTGAGCCTTTGGAAATTTTTCTTGATTCGCCATGCCTTGGCTGTGTCCTTGGTTCTACGGTTAGGGGGCACCTTTTCCTTGCTTCTGATTCACAGATCCAAAGTCTCTCTTTTTCTATTTGAATTTTTGCTCAATTTTGGTAGCATACCGATATGTTGTACCAAGTGAGGAGATGTCGAGGAACTCCATTTCCTCCTGAATGTATTTGTGTAGACAAATGCGGTGCTTCAACACCAAATGTTTCTCTGTATCTTTGATACCCAACTTGGTGCGCAAGGTATGGAACAGATTCGTCATCTCATGCACATCTTGATCTCTTTGCTGCCGCAGCGTAGTCCATTGTATGTACTTGTCCTCATAGCTCCCCATCGGATAATATTGTCCATTTATGGCATCTCGAAAAGAATTCCAAGTGGGTATGGCTGAGAACAGAGAGGGTTCCTCCTCATCCTTTCTCTCACAGTAGGTTTCCCACCAGTCCTTGACATGGGGGGCGGCTTTGAGTAGAGAAAAAGTAATCTTTTCCCGGTCAGAAAAGTCATGAACCAAGAAATATCCTTCTAATAGATTCAACCATCTATCTATGATGTCTACATCTATTCGGCCATCAAATATGGGGATGTCGAAGTTTTCTTGTACCTTAAAAGGGGTTGTGCCTACAGAGTGGCTGCTAGATGCAGATGCGCTGCCAGTGGGAAATATTTGAAGGATCTGAGCGAAGTTATCCATCATCACGTTCCTTTGTTTTTCAAGGGCCTCCTCGAGCAACATTTTGATAGGATCTTCTGTGCCCTCATCTTTCTTTTCGTCCCTCATGGGTGGTCATTGGGATTTGTGAGGCTGATCTTGCAAAGGTTCAACCAGATCAAGCCCTAACTCTTTATACCCTACCCTTGTTGGGGACATGTAAAGAAGGATCGAGAAATAGTAGATTGCTCTGATGCCATTGATCTGGATTTATGCAGGAACACAATAGAATACACAAATAACCACAGAAACAAATATGCAGGGTTTAGGGTTTAGGGTTTAGGGTTCAAGGCATCACGGATAAGGTTTCCAAAGTCCTGAAAAAGAAAGATATCCTTACAGCCTTCAAACCTTTAGTAACCATTAGGAAAAAAATGAGGACTGTTAAAGACAAGGTTGAGGA
>LPNX011105082.1:57605-78655 GCA_001517045.1 Pseudotsuga menziesii
CACCCTCTTTTAAGCCCTATTTCAATTCAATAAGTTGATAATTAACCTAACAATAAATTAATAATAATTTGTTAATAATTTAAATTATAAATTATAAATATTTTTTTAACAATTTAAATAAATTAAATTTGAAACATGCCCTATTTTTAGCCATATTTCATAAACCCTAATCCTAAACCTCTAAAATAAAATAAAGATATGGAATTTAACCCAATTTTAAAAATTTTAATCTTTTATTAATTCCCTAAACCTAGGACGAGTCGGCCAAATTAATTATAAACCACTCCAACCGGTATTTATTTCCAGAGCTGCAGCTTTACCTATTGACTACTTGTCCTGATGATGGTTCCAGATTCGGAATCGAAACGTCGACCAAAAAAAATGGCTACTGCGGATTGTCCGGAAGAACCCTACAACAACACTTCATTTCATTAATCAATAACTGAAACTTGTTTACATACAGAATGGAAATAAACTAGCTAGAGTGTGGTAGCTTATCTCGGAAAAGATATGTGGCGGCTACATGCCTTTGAACTCTGTGTCACAATGAGGCTCGAAGGCCTATATATTATTGAGAAACAATGGAAACCTTACACATCCAAAAACCTAACCCTAAGAGGTGAAACTCCAGAATGTGGGCCTCGTTGGGTAACTTGGTACATCAATTTCTCGGGGTCGTAACTTTAGGATACTACCTCCGTTTTACGTGCATGATACATCGTTAGAGAGATTTGTTTAAGGAATACATCCATAAATAAGAAATATCAAGTGTGAAATAGACTCATATATTCCCAACCATTCGATGTCAAAAAAACGTCGTTTAGGGCCTCAAAACAGCGCCAGAAGTTTAGGACCCGAAAACTGCCAAAAATAGTAAATTGTGCTACAATTAAGGAAACTAGAAAACTAAAAGAAACAATGGTGGGGGTCCAAGTGGAATAGGTGGGTGGCCACCAATATCCTCCTGGATCAGTCCTTCTTAGAGCCCGAGGATTCATCTGTTGGATCAAACTCTTCTTTAGGTTCAAATTCAGTGTTCCTCTTCTCCTTTCCTTTATGCTTCCTCCTTGCTTGTGCATTCTTTGTCTCACCAGCTAAGAGAGCTTGATTTGGGGAGGATCTGAGGTCTCCCATCTGTATTAGCTTGTCTTGTTCCTGTATTAGAGATTCTATGAAGGAATCAAGGGATGGAATTCACCAATGAGGAGTTGTCAATCTCCTGGAGTCAAAGGTGGATACAAACACTAAGAATTTTGGGCCAAGTTTGCTTAGAATTGAGAGAACCAATTTCTCATCCTTCTTCTCAATCCTGCACTGCTTGCATTGCATGATAAGAGATTTCAATTTTGAGAAGAACTGTTGTATAGTTTAGAAGTTGTTAGGTTGTAGTGTTATAAGCTCATTCTCCAGAATATGGCCCCTGAGCTCATCCTGCTTTCCAAACAAGGATTCAATCTTATCCCATGCTTCTATTTGAGTTCTTAGCCCATCAAGATGGAAGAGAAACTCCCTAGAGATGTGGATGCACATGAAGCCAAATGTTTCGTCCAACTTGTTCAGATGCTTCGAATATTTAATATTTTGTTGGGATTCGAACTCTCTGCCCATGGTGACCCTGTATAGACCCTTGTTGTGCAAGGAAATCTGCATATCATCCCTCCAATCAAGATAGTTAAAGAGGGTTAGGATTATGGGTGTCAAAGATGTTGAATTCTCCATCTTACAGCTTCAAAACCAGTTAATTATTGAGATAATATTTGAATGTACCTGCAAAAACATTGCAAAACACTTCAATTCGCAATCAAACCAATTCAAACAGTCTCCACTTTAACATGTGCAATTTCTCTAGGTGCATCATACCTGGATAGACTTCTCTAGATAGAATCCAGAGGGTGCATCATACCAGGCTAGACTTCTCTGAAGTTTTTGAGGTTTGAAGTTGGTTTGGATGCTAGCTCTGATACCATGTTAAATTTAATGAAGCATAGGATCTTCAGGCCTGCATGAATTCAATGAGAAAAGAAGGTTGCAAAAGAGAGAGAATAATTTAGGAGATACTGATCAATTACTCATGGAAAATTTGCACACACATGGAAACAAAATTGGAAGAATATCATTACATCCATTAATTAGTGAATTGTATGCAATATAATGGTATTACAGATAGGTGAATTTGAATGCCTAAGATAAGATTTGAATCTACCAGCCTAGTCTGACTCCGTGGCTAACTCGGTGTGGGAAAATTACCACTGGAGCTCATTAATGCAACTCCAAATCACTAAATCAGTTCAAAACCAGTTAACTAACTGATTTAGGTGAGCAAAGGTTCCTTACTTTCCTCAAATCATGCAAACTAGAACTAGGATGAATGAGAGTGAACTAACTGATGAGAATCTGAGCATAACTGAACATAATTGAGCATTGACTAGGGTCAACTGTTGGACACTGTCGGTGGCACTCATAGTGGGTTCCTAAATTATAAGGACTGGTCCCTAGAGCTCCTAAACTCATGCAAACAGGCACATTGATTGTTAGGTTCCCCCGAAGTGAGTCTCGCATGGCACTAGTGAAGAGGCAATGGCCTCCTAATATATGAAAATACAAATAGACTATGGTGGTCAAGGGAGGATTATTTAATAATCCCAACAGGGTATCAATGGCTAGTTGATCCATAAGAAATATATAGCAAAGAGATGAATGCACAAAGAAGTAAAGCAGAGCAGTAGACAATGTGCAAATCAAAGGAGTATACATAATTGAGAAGTACTAAGAAAATATGCAGTTAAGGTAAAAGCAGTTTGTACGATAATCACTAATTGAGGTAACAGATTATGGAAATTACAGATCGTGAAAATCGCAAATAGTAGATCGTGGAAATCGCATATCGCAGATCGTGGAAATCACAGATCATAGAAATGGATCTGAAGACAATGTGACATAGGTACATTTATATTTATACCAGGGTGGCAAGACGGGGCAAGGACAAGGAATTGGAGCTCCTTCTAGTTGGAGATGGAGAATTAGGTTGGTAGGATGAGGCAAGGATAGGAGATTCCAGTCTCCTTTCGGGTTGGTGCATAAACACAGGAAGTAGGTTTTTGCATAAAAGGATTAGTTTCCTTAAATCATGTTAGAGCCTGAACACAACAAGTTGGAGCTTCTGCAAAGGATTGGTGTTTGTACAGGTTGGTGCCTATAATCAGCAAGTTGGTTCCTGTAATTAACAAGTTGGTGCTTGTATGTGGAAATTTTATCCCAATTAGGTTAGTGTCTTAGTGAGTTGGTGCTCACATCTTGGATATTGGTGTCTCCCATCTTTCTATGTAATAAATTTTTTTATATGTATATATAAATTTACTTTGCAAATTCTTTGCACATAGTTGTCTTTTAGTGTTTTTAAAGCAAAAATACGAATTTCTATGGCTAGAGTTCTCATTCTTTGTATATAGTTATTGTTTTATAGTATATCGCATTCAATCATTCCATGTAATCACAAGTTACGAGATAGACAAACATCAAATTGATTGTTAACCAACTAAAATTGTTTAAAATTTGGTTGTAATTAGCTTTTCATTTCCAACATCATAAAATGAATGAAAAACAATATACTTGGTTAATTATAGATAACAATAATAAAATAATACATCTATAGTATAAATGATGAAATAAAACATGTCCATACCACTCTTCATTGTCATCACCCTGATTATCTTCCTTGGTTGTCATCATAACATTGTTTCTCTCAAAAGTATGTTTTGATCTAGGGTCATCTCTTAATATGAACCACCAATCGCTATCCAACACATTCGAGTAAAAGAACACTCAGTTGCAATGTTTTGGGAAAACATAAGGATCCTTAGTTTCATCCCACATATTTCCAGAGTTGAGATATATTAGCCCATTATCTTGATCTTTCTTTACATTACTCCGGTCGAAGGTATACCACCACTTGCACCTAAAATATCACATTGGAAACCTTAGAAGTCGACTTGGATGATCTCGTGTATCTTTTTGATGTAACCTAACTTCCCCCCCATATGTTTTAATCGTGGTGGCTATCACAACTAGATTGGATGAACTCGACTTCCACTCAACAGTCTTATGTGACACATCCATCATGGACATCCTCAATGCGGAAATGATGCCCATATGCCCACGTAGATGGGAACAGATGCACCTATAAAAATTTGGACAAATGACGGTGTCATATGTATAATAACCCGACCATTAATAATAAAAAAATATATAGATGTTATATTTCAAAGGTGCATTATAAAGTTAAAATTGTACATAAATATATTATTACTGAGTTGATGCCCCTGATACCAGTGTTTAGTGCATCCTCTTCAACACACAGGTAATGACCTGATGCATCATATTTCTCTCTGACTTGATCAACAACCCAACTATTGCGACAAACCATTGGCATATTTTCTTTTAAATGGTTAAGATAAGGAATTCTTCTACCATTCAACCATATGAATTATTTCCTGCCATTGTCCCATTCCTCCTCTTCTCTTTATACAATGTGACCCATGGTTGTGTTCCTTCCACATTGCAAAGAATGAAATTATTGATAGCATCAATTTATGAATTCATTGATGTATTCATGAAATCAAATGGACATATAGTACATATGAGATTAAATATACATTATGAAGTCCAATGTAAATATTACTTTATATAAATTTGACAAAAGATAAGTGACTTACTCTTTATCATGCACCTTTTTCCATTCATTTGTGGAGTAGCTCCCCTTCCCTTTTTCCCTCCTCCCTTTGGTCATCACCAAATCAGTGTTCCTGATGTGTTGTTAATTTGTTTGACATACTCACTAGCATAATAGAATGACTCATATAATATGTACTCATTTACCATAGACCCCTTAGGTTTAGCCCTTCGTCAAACAAATCCCTTCAAATTTTTCATGTACCTCTCTAAGAAAAACATCCAACAACATGAGACTACCTCGGATAATTCAACCTCATCAACTAGGTGTATTAGAAGAAGAACTTGCAAGTCCATGAGACTCATCAGTAGTTCCTTCTCAAAATTACAAATAATCTCAGGTATCTCTTGATGACACCATGGAATGCTAGCCATATGAATCTCCTTTGATGTGATCCAATGCTCAAATGAAAATAATTTTATTAAGGCACGCCATAGGTCTTGAGGAAAGTCATGGTTCACACACCCATGCATGAGAAAAGGATAATGACACTACAAAATAAACACATACATAATTAATTTTGTTTTAAATTGTGGCAGAAAAGATTAAAACATGTTTTTGAGATACATAGCCTTACAAGGTTCAAATGGTCATGTGATTTCAATCACGACAAATGTTCTTCTACAATGAATCAGCGCCATAGAGCAGACCCATATAAATAAGGCACCTTCACAAACAATTTAACTTCATTTGCTAAAGAAAGATCGCATTTCTTCAAAATTCGTGGGGCATCACCTTCTTTAAAAGGCCAAGAGGGACAACCTATCCTCTACTTTCTTGTCTTGGCCAATGTTTATTTTCAGTATTTGAATAAATAATATCTCTCCTAACAACCCATGTGTGGTTTTTTTCGATTATATGTGCCTCCATAAAGAAGATGAAACTTTTTTAAATATATGCATGGGATATAGTAAGTGGGAAATCTTAAGATGCTCCCAATATGGGAACTCATAAAATATAGATTTCCTAATTTTCATCCTAATGTGCATTTTCTCAACATAGGTGTCAAAGAATTCAGGATAAGAAAACATAGGTTCCCCATTTGAACCAAAAATTTATAAAATATCATTATCCTTCTTTATGTCATATGCACTAAGCTAATCAATCAACATCCTTATTTCAGGTCTTTGGGTTCTCTCTAGTTTACCATTGAAAGCATATGTTATTCTTCTATAAGGGAGGTCTTTTAGGAGGAATACCTTGGAGCAGTCGTACACTGGATTTCATAGCTGGTTGGACCACATAGCCCTTATATAAGGTCCACAACATTTACATCCATGATACCCTTTTGTTACAAGAATTGAAATCTTATTGTATACAGAGCAAGTTAGCGTTGAAGATTGAGATAGTCACATCAAATTAACTATGACAAAAAAATTGTTACAAATGTAAACAAATCAATCAACATATTTACTAGAGAAAACTCCTAATCTCAGATAATCATGTGTGGTGTATGCAAATATTCCATAGAACATAACACTCTCTATTGGGATGGCTCTTGATACATCGTATATAGGTATCACTTCCCATATATTCTTCAATTCATTGATCAATGGTTGTAGGTTTCATACTAAAATATGTGTTAAATAATCGACATTAACTTATCGACTTGGAGTTCATAAACTTAGAGATGAAAATTTACAAATATTCAATATAATTTTACAATAATAGACATTACACATTCACAAATAACAATGCATATGTCAATGTTATACCTAAATAAAACCCCCATTAGCAGAAAGGGACGGGCCTCACTCCACTATTGAAACAAGGAAAAAAGTTGGTGATTGGCTTCCCCCGCACTGACTATTGGATGTCTGCGAGAGGCATAAGAAATACAACTAGAATAGGATTATTTCTATTTGATTAGATTACATAGATGGGGACCACACTCTGTTATTATATTTTCCCATTACTAAACACCCTTTATATTTTTAGATTATGCTACTTACAATTATGATGCCACTTAGATTGAATGTAATGGGTAAGAATAGAAATAAGGGGTAACCTCACCTATGTGAAATGAATCCCCTTGTGATGTTGTTTGTGGAATAGGCCCCCACATAATACTGATTGGTATGATCCCTAACTTGATTTTAGAGGCTAAAATCCAAACAATTTAATATGTAAATGTATATAGAAGAATAATAAAAATACATCACAACTATGAGCCAAACAATGTAATATGTAAATGTAAATGGAAGAATAATAAAAATACATCACAAACCGCAGATAGAGAAAGAGAAGGACAACAAACATGGGGGGCTATAATTCCATCAATGCAGTGGGTTCTCATAGACTCATAAAATTTCTCATTAAGTCATCAATATCAAAATGTTCTATTCCATAGATGTCAAAATCATATTTCTCATTAAGTCATCAAAATCAAAATGTATTACATAGATGTCAGAGTGCCACTGGAAAATACAAAAAGGGGTAGATCAAGATGGAAAACCATATAATGCTCTTTAGTGCAAAAAAAACACCCTCTTAGAGCTCAATCCTCACTGAAAAATGTGAATGAATGAGCATAAAATTGTTTTTTTACAGGTTTTTTTGTTAGAAGTGTCATGTTTTAGGGACATGGTGTCCTGATTTTGGGACACATCTTGACATGGTGTCGGACATGTGTTTTGGACATGTCCTAAAACATGACACATACAAAACAAGTGTCTGGCATCGTGTCAGAACATGTCCATGTCTGACACGATGACACAGGACACGGTGGCCTATTTGGAGGTGTCTAGTATATATATATATATATATATATATGACAATAAAATGTGGTAATATTACAAAGAATATGAAACCATTATCTATGTCCGTTGATACCCCTTCATATGAAAGCGTATGTCTTTTAGTTAAATAATAATAACCCCCTCTACTTATTTTAATCTATTACTATATTAATATTTATACTTCTTACTTTATTATTATTATTATTATTAATTATATAACCTAAACAACATTTGTTACATTTCCACCTTGTTAAAAAATTCCTTCATTGAAATGTCGTTGAATTGTTCAACCACTTCTTCAACTATGTCATTTACCAAGTTACACCGTTGTCTATATAACTATGTCTTTGCATTGCGTTCTCCACAAAAATATTGATCACTTCTCGCATTAGGTAAACCATCATTAAACGAATATGGTGCTTCCATTCAGTGAGACTATCTGAGTTGTGGCAGTGTCAACAACTCAAAACCATCCAGAAAGACTATATGAGACTTCCTTTTATGTTGGCTTGATTATTGTTCATTTTTCTTCCAATGAAAATTTGACCCAGTCAAGCATCTAGTAAGTGTTGGCAAAAGAGAAGTGTCATGGTATCCAAATGTAGTTTGGGAAATATAACGTTTTATGGATTTGTCACATCTATCCACAAGATATGGGATTAGATATGAATATTGAGACAACGGTAATTCAAAATAAGCATCCAGTGTCTCATCAACAATCCTTAATAACTTCAACTATGGAGGGTGCACATTTATCCTTGTTTTCCACTGGACTTCAAGACTTATAGATTGCATTTGGTGTCATGCATTACAATCTTACAAGCACAAATCAGATCAATCATGACCTCTTATATGTGATTCTCAAAATCATCATCATCTTCATCATTGTTGTCTTCGTACTTCCGTGTCTATGGGTTATAACCATTTTCTAGTTCAACATGGTATTATTTTCTTTTTTGAGACATTTCCAATAGGAAAATTTGATTCTAGTGAAATGACCATCTCCCAAATAATAAGATTCTTTTGCAACAAACTGAAAACATCAAGAATATCATTATCTCCCTAGTGTTGCACCACTTCATCCTTGTAAGTGTAACATACCTCCAAAATAGTCCACTAATTTTATTTTATTTTTTGTCATCATAAAACGACATTCATTAGAATATATACTAGCTATGTTTGAAATACAACCTTAGTTCTGCAATTAATAAAATTTTGTCAATTGTTAAGACATGTTATTTTGTTATTATTGTCATAATCACCTAGGACATAGACATTAGCTATCCTCCTATTGTCTTATCAAACTGTAGGTTATAACTTATTCTTATATATATATATATATATATATATATATACACTCAAGCTCTAATTATTCAAAGTTTATATATATATATATACTCAAACTCTAATTATTCAAAGTTTATATTATTAACATACAATAATATTTGTTATTCAAATGTTACCCAACATGGACAGGTATGAAGTAGTATGTTGTTAACGAGCCATTCTTAAGATTTAACCTCTCAACCCTTATGGTCATGTCTTGAATTATTATAAGAGTGTTGTTATATGTGCAATCATCTACTTGGCCTTATCCTTAGAGGTCATGGCCCATGGTTTGTCATGAGGCTTACTATCCATGGCTTACATACATTCATTATGTAGGTGTAAGAACCACATATGATCATGAGGGGTTGAGGGTCATTCCTAGAATCATGACTTGTATTAATTATAAGGTGGAACACTTGTTAGGATTATTAATCCTCCCTTGATAAAACTGTCTATTAGATTAATTTAGCATAACTTAGGAGTTTTAATTAATTAATTAAGTCCACTAGTACCATTGGGTCCACATGGCCTAATGGGGCCACATGTACGAGTTACTAGAGTGTGGGAACACTGCTAGAGGATAACTGACACTAACAGCACTTGCATGCATCATTTTAGGCACCTCCTAGATCAATCCCTACATTTTAGGAGCCACTGGGAGTCCCGACACCAACCTCCTTTAGTTAGTTTGAGTTGGAACTAGTTAAGCTTAGTTAATTTCCTGCAACATTCAGTTAGATCACAATCAATTCAGTTAGCGCTAGTTATGCATGGTTGCATGTGGATTAGGCACCTTTGCTCACCTACCACTTCAGTTAGACTTAGTTACCTGTTTATTATTGATTGTGTGAGTTGTTTAGACATCTGGAGTTACCATTTGGACTTTGATATTGATTGAGACATCCTGTGTAACATCCATAGTTGGATATTCTCAATTAAGTAATTTCTGAAATAACTCGCATATTCATAGATAATAAAATATGAATAAGTTCGGATAGATGAAAAAGATGATAAGATATTACAACATAGCTCGCCTTTAATATGGCTTGAGCATTTCATAATGAAGAGTTATGTCCCTTCACATTAATAGCTACTACTATAATAATTAACAATTATTATTTTATTTAATTATTAACCTTATTTAATTATTATCCTATTTGTGTTCGTTACATTACCACTCCCTTAGAAAGGCTTTGTCCTCAAAGCCTTATAATGTTTCTACATCATTTTTTGTCTTCTTTTCTTCTAGAAGGGTAGATACAAAAGCTGTAATAATTCCTCAATATGTCTCTTTTGGAAAAAACTTTTTTCGACTATTTCTTATTAGGTCAAATAACCCATTTTTTCCAAAAATAATTATTATTTTAATAAAATAATAATAATAACAATTATTATTATTATTATTAAACTTAAGTTATATAAAATAATATATAACCTTCCAAATTCTAGTCCTTAACTTTTATTTTTTCCAATACTTTTGTAAATGCTAGTAGATTGGGTGGTTGGGAGGAATGAGTGTTACCTTCCCCACCTATGTTCAATTCTCACTTGTTTTTTTAGTAGCAATTATTATGCATTTTTTTAATTTGTTTTCCTTAAGTTTTGTAAAATGTGAGTAGATTGGGTGGTTAGGAGGAATGAGTGTTATATTCCCCACCTAAGTTGAAATCTCACTTGTTATTTACTTGTAATTATTATGCACTTTTATATTCAAACCCAAACCCACTTTAAGAAACCAGGTGTGGTTTCACTTTTACCCTCTCTTTTTTGTTTTACTTTTATCTTTTATTTTTTAACTTTTCTTTTCTTTTCATTTACCTCTTTTTTGGGGTAGTTACTTTTACGCTTTTTTTAATTTTTTAAGGACAAAGTCCTTTTTTTTTTGGAAACTCAAATCTACACAAGGTGTAAATAATGTTGTCCAAGGTCTGTATAGCTCTGATACCACTGTAACATCCATAGTTGGATATTCTCAATTAAGTAATTTTTGAAATAACCCACATATCTGTAGATAATAAAATATGAATAAATTGATAGATAAAAAAGATGATAGGATATTACAACATAGCTCACCTTTAATATGTCTTGGGCATTTCATAATGAAGAGTTATGTCCCTTCACATTAATAGCTACTACTATAATAATTAACAATTATTATTTTATTTAATTATTATCCTATTTGTGTTCGTTACATCCTGAGTTAGCTAGTCAGTTAGGTACAGTCACATCCAGTTGATAGATTCAAATTCCTACCTAATGGATTTGAATTCTTCCTTATGTAAACTATTGTAACACTGGATTTAATTAATGACAATGATATTGTAATTACCTGAGCTATACTCATCTATTTCCTGTGTGGTTTATTTTGTTCAGTATGTATCTTCATTCTCCTTTTACTGCAATAATAATTTTGGACTCATTGCTTGAAGATCTATATGGCACAACAATTTTAACATGGTATCAAATCCATCTCAAGCAGGCTTCATGTTTGTCTCTCTCCATTGAACATCAGAAGCAGTTGGGTTTCCACAGAAGTACCGCAAAGAGTGCATTGCTTCATCTGAATTTATTCAGAGTGGCAGTGCGGGCATGACAGACCCTGAAAACATGTTCATGTCGAGAGGGAAGGAATGATTCTAACATAGTTCGAATGTTTTAGTGTTTTGCAGTGAAAATCCACAGGTGCTACGTAGCTTGTGTGAATATTTGTGTTTTTCCAGCAGGAGAATTATGGATTCTCTACCTTCTACTCCTCGGATCCTTACACCCTTCAATTACATTGATTGGAGGGAAGATATGCAGCTGGCCTTGCGCAAGATTGGCTGCTACAGGGTAACACTTGGAAGGTAGGTTGAGCCCCATCATCTAGTTGAGAAGAACAAGTTTATGAACTGCTTAGATGAAGCTTTCGGTTATCTATGCACTCATATATCTAGAGACCTCCTCTTCCACCTTGAAGGTTTGAGGACACCCAAAGAAGCCTGGGAGAAGCTTGAAGACTTGTTGGGCAAACAAGATGAGCTTCAAGGACACCTCCTGGAGAATGAGCTGGTAGCCTTACATCCTAGCAATTTCGAAACAGTAGAGCAATTTTTTACTAAATTCAAGTCTCTTGCACTTCAATGCAGACAGTGTGGAATAGAAAGAAAGGATGAACAAAATGTGCTTTCCATTCTTAGCAAACTCGGCCCATAGTATTCTGTATTTGTCTCAATATTCCATTCGAAAAGGGATTCCTTTCCAGATTGGAAAATTCCTTCACTTGATTCCTTTTATGAGTCCTTGATCAAGGAGCAAGAGAAGTTGATTCGAATGGGAGTCATCAAGACCTCCAAAGATCAATCTCTCCTAGTGACAGACTCTTCCAAAGTGCAATCGAAAGGGAAATCAAAGAAGAAGGAGCCCAAAGCAGTTGATTTGAAGCCTAAATAGAATCAACATACTTCTGAAGGAGCCTCTGGCTCTAAGAAAAAGAAGATGTGTCCCTATTGTATTAAAGTTTTTCACCTTGAAAACTCTTCAAATGAAGAAGCAAGTAGATCAGTTGACTTCTCTCCTCAAACAGAATAACATTTCCCTTCCACAAGGAGCAAAGAAGTATGATGATGGACATGAAAGGTGCCATGCTTTGAAAGCTGGCCTACCTTGGTCAACATCGTATTTGATTGATTTCGGAGCATCCAACCACATGGTTGCCTCCAAGGATTTCTTCTCCACTCTCAACATCAAAGAAGGGCCCACTATTCACATGGGAGATGATTCCCAAATACCAGTAGCAGGAAGAGGCACCATCAAAGTCCATCATGGTGTGTTTAGAGATGTCCTATAGGTGCCTTCTCTTGCAGCTAATATGTTGTCTGTATACCAGATGAATCACACTAGCTCACCAAAGCAAGTGTTGTTTGGACCTGACTCAATAGAGATCACAAAAATATCAATTGGGGAGATTGTAGCGAAAGGAATTGTTGATCATACCTCCAAGGCATATATTTTCTCTCACTTCATGCCATTTGCAGTTCCAACATCACCACAGCTTCCATTCGAAGCAAATGAAGGTATAAACATTCCTTCACTTGCTATTGCAGATAAAGTTTTAGTTCCTAACATTTCATATTTAGATTCTGAAGAGGAGGCACACCAACGTGATCCAGGCATTGAGATTACACCTCAAAAGGATCTAGATCTAGATCTAACATCTACTTCATTTCAGTAGCCTAAATGGGCTCAGCATCTCATAGAAGTAGCTGGAAATGGTGTTGGGGATCCAGATGACAAGAGAAGAATGAGGTCCTAGTATCAGAAGGAGAGTGTTGCACTGTCCCACACATATCCACTTCTTCTTGAGAGGTGTTTCATGATGTTGGGGTCAAATCCTCAATCATCCAATGAATATTTCCATGATCCTAGATGGCAGGCAGCCATGGATGAGGAGTTTGATTCGCTACATGACAATAAACCTGGGAACTTGTCTCCTTATCTCCAGGAAGGAATCTTGTTCAATGCAAATGGATCTACAAGACCAATATTGTTGCAGATGGAACCACAACCAAGTACAAGGCTCGGTTGGTGGACAAAGGATACTCTCAGGTTCAAGGCTTAGACTACAATGAGACATTCACTCCAGTGGCTAGAATGGATTCCAGCAGGCTTGTTTTGGCTATTGCAGCTTCCAAAAGATGGGAGGTACATCACATGGATGTGAAAAGTGCCTTCCTTCATGGTGATTTGGAGGAAGAGATATATATGAAACAACCTGAGGGGTTTATTGATGATTCTTCCTTAGTTTGCAGACTGAGGAAATCCTTGTATGGACTCAAACAAGCCCCAAGGGCATGGTACTCCAAGATGGATGCCTTCCTCATATCTCAGAAATTTGAAAGGTGCAAATAAGATTGCAATGTCTACATGCAGAAGAAAGAGGGGTTCTTGCTCTTAGTTGTATTGTATGTGGATGACTTTCTCATTACTAGCAGCTCTACTGCTAGATTGAGCAACATCAAGTCTGCTCTAAACAAAGTATTCACTATGACTGACCTAGGATTGTTAAGACAATTCATTGTTCTCGAAGTAAGTCAAAATACTTCGGGAATCATGATCTCACAGTCCAAGTATTCATCAGACATGCTTAAGAGATTCCACGTGGAGGATTGCAAGGAAGCCCCATGTCCCTTTCTATCAGGCATTAGACTTGAAGAAGGTGGTTCCTCACCCTTGGTAGATAGCACTCTCTATAGACAGCTCATTGGGAGCCTCTTGTATCTCACACATTCAAGACTAGACATATCCTATGTTGTGAGTGTTGCTTCCATGTACATGCAGGAGCCACATGAGTTGTGCTAGAAGGCATCAAAGAGGATCCTACACTATGTGCAGGGTACTATAGATTATGGGATCCACTATGCAGTTGGAGCACAAATTGATCTCACAAGATTTACAGACTTATACTGGGTAGGAGATGGAAATGATAGGAAATCCACCTCGGGTTTTGTATTCATGATTGGATCTGGGCCAATTTGTTGGTCCAGCAAGAATCAGGCGGCACTTGCACTCGCTTAAGCAGAAGCAGAGTATCGGGGAGCTATGAATGCAGCTATTCTGGATGTTTGGCTACATGGCATCCTGACAAAGTTTGGGATTCAGACTTCATCTACAGTGGATCTTTATTGTGACAACCAGAGTACAATCAAAATTTCTAGTGATCTAGTACAGAAGCAGAGGACAAAGCACATATAGGTTCACATGCACTACATTTGGGAACTAGTGCATGACAAAACCATCACACTACACTACTGTCCTACAAAGGATCAGATTGCGAATATTTTTACCAAGTCTTTTACAGAAAATATATTTGCCTTTCTCATGTCTCTTTTAGGTATTAAGGCTTGATTCTTAGTTCTTATCTCTGCTTGTTTTGAGGGGGGGGTTTCCCATGAGGTTTTCCCCTATTTCCTCGGTTGTATTAAGCAACATTATGTCTTTTAGATTGTATTTGGGTGACTTATGGCCTTATTTCCAGGGCCCACAATTGTTCAAGTTAGGATTCAAGGGGGTTATTAGGATTATTAATCCTTCCTTGATCAAACTGTCTATTAGATTAATTTATCCCAACTTAGGAGTTTTAATTAATTAATTAAGTCCACTAGTAACATTGGGTCCACATGGCCTAATGGGGCCACATGTTCTAGGTACTAGAGTGTGGGGAACACTGCTAGAGGCTAACTAACATTGACTCCAATTGCATGCATCGATTTAGGCGCCTCCTAGATCAATCCCTACATTTTAGGAACCATTGGGAGTCTCGGCACCAACCTCCTTCAGTCAGTTGGAGTTGGAACTAGTTAAGCTTAGTTAATTTCTAGCTACATTCAGTTAGGTCACAATCAGTTCAGTTAGTGCTAGTTATGCATGGTTGCATGTGGATTAGGCGCCTTTGCTCACCTACCACTTCAGCTAGACTTGGTTAAATGTTTATTACTGATTGTGTGAGTTGTTTAGACATCTGGAGTTAACCATTTGAACTCCGATATTGATTGAGACATCCTGAGTTAGCTAGTCAGTTAGGTACAGTCACATCCAGTTGGTAGATTCGAATTCCTCACTAATGGATTCAAATTATTCCGTATGTAAACTATTGTAACACCGGATTTAATTAATGACAATGATACTATAATTACCTAAGCTATACTCATCTGTTTCCTATGTGGTTTGTTTTGTTCAGTGTGTATCTTCATTCTCCTTTTACTGCAATAATAATTTTGGACTCACTGATTAAATCTATATATGGCACAACAATTTTAACAACACTTATATTGTTAACATGTCAATATTTACCAAGGTATGGTGTGATGGATTTGTTGTATATTTTATTTCATTAGCTATCAAGCAACCCCCAAAGGTGGACCTACATGTTATTCTACCTCCACATGGACTTGGTACTATTAGTGCCATTAGGAAATCTTGTATGATCTCCCTTCTCATGTATCTCAACCTCGTCAAGACTCTTCTGAATTCATTTGTGCATCAAGGGTTGAGGGAGTGAGGCTCGACTTGTTTCGTTTATAGTGTTTTTCATTTCCATGGGGAAGGTTAAAGTTAAACCAACAATATTTAGCATCTATGGCCAAAATTTTGAGGAAATGTTTACCATTCTTTCATTTGAAAAGATTTAGTGTGCAATGAATAAGAGGGTTTGGTGTTTGGGTTCTAATCATTATCACGCTCTTTGACTCACTCATAGGTATATCATTTGTTATTCATTTAAATTAAAATGGTATTCTTCCATTGTAACTTGTATATTATCCAACTCTAATATACTATGTTGTCTTTCCATATAAATGAAGGCAAAGATCACAATTGTGGCTACCTCTAGGGTTACAAAAGGAATTCGTGCCCTTTGGGTAAGCTCATAGCCATAACTAGCTCACTATCCTCAAATTTGAGGGTCCAACAAGTGATGATAAATGATCTATTGTTAACTTCTTAGTTTTTCACTATAGCTTAGCCTTAGGCTAGCTTGGTCGCGATTGACATTTTGTATACTCTCCAACTCATAATACGAGAATTCGATATTTATTTTAAGAGGGGATTTGTACCGTAATGTACTAGCATTATCATTTTGTTTCCCATTTTTAAAGGTTACAAAGTTTAAACTCATTTATGTGTATGAGTTCCAAACTTTATATGAAATCAGGTCTATATAAGGCACATATATGGTTTATGATGTGTATTTGTATTTATTTGTCATTCCATGCATATTTATACCCGTGCACAGTTAATTGTTATATTATATTCGTTTATGTTAACCAAGAGCTGTTGGAATTCTTATATATAATGAGAGGGGGGTGAATCAGTTTATAGTGAAGATTGTACTATTTTGCATTTAATAAATTGTACACTTAACGATTTTTCTGCCAAATAATAACGGACACAGTTGCGCACAAAATATGTAAAATAACTTTATATATATCTATAAAAATGATTACATAAACGGGAGACACCAATCTCCAATTTGAGCATCGACTTACTCAAGAATCAACCTGACTGCAAGAATCAACCTGTTATTTATAGGAAACGACCTATACGGACTTCTATCATATACGCAAGCACTGACTTACTGACTTCGGGCACCGACATGAATAGATATCAGTCCCCTTTGCACAAGCTCCAACTCGTAGTGTTCATGCACCAACATGTTTGAAGATTGAGATCTCTTCTTTGTGTTCTTCAGCTCCGACTGAATGGAAGCACCAACTCTTGATTGTATTTACCAACACCAACTAGAAGGAAGCTACGACTCCCTGATTTGTTTACCAACTGCAATTGGAAGGAAGCTTCGACTCCCTTTCCTTGCCCCTTTCTGCCTCCCTGAAATGAATATATGTGTATATAAAAAATGAGATCCGAGTTTAACTTATCTACAATTTGTGTATCTTTTGATCTGTGACTGCTCTTATCTACAACTAATTTGATCCGCATCTTTATCCCTAAGTGATCTACGTCACAACTATCGGTGATCTATGACAGTGTCTACAATAACGCTTTTGTGATTTGTGATCTTTTGATATATGTGATTCTACACTTCTACAACACACTGTCACTTCTGTGATCTGCGACTTCTTATTCAACACTTGTGTGATCTGCATCATTCCCTGTGTCTTTTCTTTGCACATCCTAGTACATAGTATCCTTCTAATTTGCGCACTTCTTGTTGTTCATATTCATCGTTTTTGCGCAATCGTTCTCTATTGTATGAACTTATTCTTAGATCAACAAGCCATTCATACCCCAAGAATGAGAATCCTACCAAATCAAAATATCTTATCTACTTCATCTTCAAGCTTACTTTAATACTTTCATCTCTTGTTTATTTATACTCTTTCTTGTTCAAGAGATCTGTCCACTAGTTGGGATTGCTTTTACTCGGTGATGCCCCAACTTACTTCTTGGTAAAGCTAATTAACCACCTTATTTCATCTTGTGTTGGCATGCATCCTTTAATAATTCATCTTTGTGGGGTTTTGCACACCTACATCCATTGACTTGGTGGTATATGTGCACATGCGTCCCATGATCTTGGTTGGATTTGTTCACTTCTTGAACTTCCACATTTCTTCTCTATGTATTTCTTCAAACTGAATTTACTTACATAGAGATACATCGTCTGATTGATTCATATATTTTGTATATTTCTTCAAATTAGTTTCAAGTTATCCATCTCATATGTTTGACATCAATCCCATTTTGTTTGTTTTGTATCAATCTTGTTTGTTTATTTTTGACATCAAACTTACATCAAACTTGTTAGTTTATTTTTTAACATCAAACTTACATCAAACTTATTGGTTTATCCTTTGACATTAATGACAATACAAATGTTCAACAAAAACACAATCAACAAGCTCGACTCTTTTTTATACAAACCTATATATAGCTTATGTTTGTATCATATTTACTTGAATTGTTTAAGAACATAACCAATAGGCTTGATTCTGGTTCTTAAGAACCTGATTACTTACTGGATATGTTTAAGCTACGGTTGTGAATATTGTAACAAAATTTCGCCTACATTTTATATATTTTATTTACAAAAGATAAAACAGGGTATAGCCATAAGGCTCAACCTTTCAACATGTGTTATATATATGTGATGTGTGCAGAAAGCATAGCTATGAGGCTTGATCCTAATTTGACTTACATTATTTATTTGGTTTATTTGCATTTAGAGTTGAGGCTTGATCCTAATTTGACTTATATTATTTATTTGGTTTATTTGCATTTAGAGTTGAAATAGTACATTGTTTATGTTCTAACAATAATGTTATTACATTATTAAATGAATGCTTGGGCCCTAAACTCAACTATTGATTACTTTCATAGTTAAATTTAATTATGTATTAGCTGAATCGACAGCCATGTGGCTCGACCCTAACTGATATGTAATCTTTTTTAGTTAACATACATCATGGAACAAAACCAAAGTTTCGACCCTTAGTTTCGTTGGCTTATTCACATGAAAGTTATTATACATGCACTATGTAATAGGAAAGTCGTGAGGCTTGAACCCCCTATCCTTACAATTTTCGATTATGGTTAAGGGCTTAGTTCTGGATTCAATCTTGAATCCTTACCTAATTTTATATAATATGAACTTTTTTTCTCCGAGGTTTACTAACCCATGGTTATGATTAAAAAATTTATTTTAAAATATAGAGCTTTTATTTCTAATACTTAGAAATAATCAATTTTTTATTATAAAATATATATTAATTACCAATTTCATACTTAAGGTTTAGGGATAAATTCTTATTGGAGTACTATAAATAAAAGAATCTATAATCTCATAAATAGAATTGTTTTTGGTTAGAAAACAAAAACCCTAGTCTAACTAAAAAGATAACCAATTCTTCCAATTCTTCCAAAAATAATTATAATAAAAATAAACAGTAAGTTGTAATTTTAATAATAAATAGGAAGAAGTTTCTTTTAATAAAACTCATGACCTTAAAAAACATCTTTATATATATATTAAACTAAACTTCATAAACATACAATAGCAGTGTTTTCAACCGATAAAGAAGAATATACCGAGATCTTTTCTATAATTCAAGAAAGAACTTAAAATGTTAACTTCATCTTTTCATAAAACTAACTTTTTATCATAATAAAAGGGAGATGAACAATAAAGATAGATAAACTTATCAGACTTTAGCCTTCCAACAAATTGGGGAACTTCCATTTTCCTCCTAGCCTTAGATTTATGAGTAGTTCTACAATTTCCACTTAGCAAATCACTCTCGAGCCAAACCAAGCACACTAATAAGGAATAATCATGGGAAATTTGTTCTCTATCTTCGTATCTACAATAGAGTAGCCACAAGGTGTTTGACCAACTCTGTTTAAACCCTATAGAATTTTTCCCTTTTAACAGAGTCCCTCTAGGACTATCATGTTTCTTCAATGGTTGTTGAGTGCTTAAGAGTCTACAACTGAACCTTCCAGTGAAATAGGGACCATTACCCCCTGTAATGTCCTCTCTTTGCAACTTTTCTTTTAAGGAGATGGCTCAATTTGACTTTTGGATGCTCTCTTTTTCTTAGGGAAAAATTGATTATTTTTTCTTTTTTAATCTTCTTTTATATTATCTCCTCATTCAAGAAGTAGTTAGGTTTCACTTTTCTCCATTTATTTTTATTTTTAATTTATTAATGAATAATTATCCTCGCTTTGTTTTAATTCTTCATTAACATTTCCATGTATTAATTAAAAGGGTCATTCCCCTCGTAGTGTGCTTGGTTCCTCTTAAAGTGGTTGTTCCCAAACCAGTTAGAAGTACTAAGTAGATAAGATAACACACACACACACATTGATGTTCCAGAGTCTTGTAACTCAACATCAAAACAAAAATACTTTAAGTTCACAGACTTGATGCTCCAGAGCCTCCAAGCTAAACATAAAATAAAAAACACTTTAAGTTCACATACTCGATGCTCTGGAGCTTCCAAGCTCAACATCAAATAAAAAACACTTAAGTCTTTAAAACTTATTTTACAAGGGGTGCAAAAACTTGGGATATTAGAGTAAGGATACAACTCTTGTTTTATCCACTCAACCATGGCTCTAGAGGATTTACTCTAATTGCCTGAGCACTATAAGAATTCAATTGAGCCATCACTCTTCTTCACTAAGCCTGCCAATAATGTAGTCTCCTAACCTTGAAAACCAAAAAGAGGGAATATGGTTGTGTAATGAAATTCTCTAAATTAGAAACAACCTCCTCCACTTTCTCTTTGGTGGATACTGCCCCAAACACCACACAATCCTGAACTTTTTGGTGCGTTAAGTTTTTTTCTTCACTTAAGAGATCCTAGTTATCCAACACCTCCCCGCTATTGTTCAACATTGATTGAGGGGTGGTTGATATCGGCAAAACCACGCTTATTCCTCCTTCTCGTTGGAAGATGCATATGTATGGCATTGATGCTTCTATTGTCTTGGTTTTTCTTTTTCTATTAATTTGTCAAAAAAATTGTCCATTTGATTACACATTTCATCTATCTTTCCTTATATATATATATAGTTGATAATAAGATGCTAATATTACAAAGAACACAAAACCATTATATAGGTCCTTTAGTACCTCTTCATATGAAAGGGTATGTCTTTTAGTGAAATAATAATAACCCCTCTACTTATTTTAATATAATATTATATTTTGTTTATACTTATAGCTTTTTATTATTATTATTTATACAACC
>LPNX011105082.1:78695-89863 GCA_001517045.1 Pseudotsuga menziesii
AAATGTGTGTAATCATTGTTTTTTAATTTTATGTACATATGATTAATTAATCTAGCATTAAATATTAATTTTCAATTGGTTTGTTGCGGAAAATAAAATAAAATGGAAACCTTTCAGCGTATAAGACATGATGATAATTAAGAAAATGGTTGATAACAAAGTTTGTGAGTAATTGTGTCTTCCTTACAACTTAGGATTTCATATTGGTTGTGATCTTTACATTTTAATTTTTTTATACCCATCCTTGAATGTCTTCAAGCATGTGCTAACATACAAAGAAGAGCCATCAGGAGAATTGATTGACATCATGTTACGTATGGGTTGTGAGTATATGTCGGTGTATCAAGAATTAATTGTGGAATTTGTAAGTAGCTATGTTGTTTTACTTCTCCCATTTTATAATTGATGGATCAACAAAAACCTTTATATTAAATCCATGATTTGTCATGGGGTATAAAACTTGTAGGAAACAAATTAGTATGGAGTGGAGCAAACATAAGAGTTGTTGAGAGACTGCATGAGTCTTGGTTTTGAGAGAATGTGTATTGTTTATGACTCAATTCTTACTGTGGTAGGCTTTTCGTTTTACATAATCATGTATATTATCTATTTTTTCATTATGACCACCAATGTAGGTACACTCATTATACTTTATTTTTATGTTTGTAGTTGGAAGCTCAAGAGGGGGAACAAAATCAATCCAATAAACAAAGCATTCGGATATATATCCAAGTCATGCTAGTAGCTCGAGCATTGACAACATTTCGAGTGAATAATGATGATCAATATAATTTGATGTTAATGCAAGTTGTTGTATGTTTTGAAATAATTATCTATGAAAACCAGACATTTTGTCTAATGTACTGGACATAGTGTCCCAATGGAACACCACGGATTACCAATAAGCGTAACAATTACATATCAATATTTTTATTATTATGTACCTTTAGGTTGTCCCATTATGTATGACAAAGGGCCTAAAATACGTTTCTTATTCTATTGCATTGTCCAATGTCAATGTGAAATGTTACATTGTTGATTAAATATATGGATGATTAAATATTACAATGAACATATGTGAAATTTGTTGGTATAACAAATTAATACAAACATCATACCCAAAAACAATAATTATAATTCAAATATGAATACTATCATAAAAATAATTTCATTTTTTGATGAATAATGAAATTAAAAAAAAAACTAAATGCATTACAATTTCTATAATATTCATTGGTGAACAAATGATCACCGATGCTTTTCATTGTCTAAAGTGAACCAATGCTTACAATTGTTACACACACATTGAGTCAATGGTGGTTGTTAGTCCTAAAATCTGCTACCTAGACTACGAGGTCAGCAGTGTTCAGGCACCTCGATAAATAAAAGAATGTTTTTGGTTTTGTTTGGATAACAATGTAAATCATATACGTAAGGATAAAACAAGCAAAGACACAATATCTAAATACTTCAGAAATGCAAATGTAAAAGACAAGAATCTTGCAGAAATGGATGACAAAGCATTAAGGTACATGAGATAAGCTTTTGAGATATATACAACTGCAAACATTAAACAAACAATTCATATCTGTAGCATATATATAAAAGTACCGATCTTTGAAAACACTTTTCAAATATCAATAGGTATTTAACATTCACATACATACATGAGATGAAATATAGAAAACATCTACATCACATTCATTGCATGAAGAGTTCAGACTGAACAAAAGAACATTAAAATTATTTAGATCAAAGGCCTAGCTCCATATCGTATATTAAATGTCATTAAAAAATGCAAGAGAAGTTCTTACAGAAGTAACCATCGAATGTCTGCACGATCTCCCTAGCAGATCGACTCCCATGTATCTCCCCCCCTCTCAAAATGTTACAATATGCATTATATAGATGGTGAGGTCTAAATCCTCCCAAATCCCAAAGATAACAATTGGTTACAATCAATTTCTGAAACTACCTGCCACCAAATTTGAGCCAGACTGTTGAACAATGGGGCTCAGAGATGGATTCGTTTCTCCAAATATGTGACACCTGTGTATAAACCGAAAGAGTTTATTATATATTGGTTTGTTTTGAGGTAAAACCTCTCTCATTTCCTTGATATTCATTTTTATTTACCCGATATCTGCATTTCAAAAACATGTGTCAAATAGGGAAATTCCGAGATCCGAAAATTAGGGCTCATAGATGGATTTGATTCTACCAATATGTGACACCTGCAGGAAAACTAAGAGAGGTTATTGTTCTATGTTGTGTTAGGAACGAAAACCTCCTCTCGTTTTGCAAAATGATTCTCCAATAGCTCATAATCATCATTTGAAAATGATGACTCAACACAGTAAAAACGCCACATTTCTGAAAACGCAGCCTCATCTTGCAGGGAACTTTTGAATGCCTTTCTGAGCTCCAAATTCAAATATGAAAGCACCATTGGAAATATTAAGAAGTCTAGTTATCAATAGAGTAGTTAAGCATGTAAAATGGCCTCTCCAAGCCTGAGAAAAATGAGTTTTCACAAGGTTACTAAAAAACACAGCATGTGATCACTGGCACTATACTGGAAAATGCTGGTCATAGTGCAGGCTATAATAATTGCTGCTGAAACTGCAAACCAAGACAAATAGAATATGTGATCTTTTTGAACCCAATCCTTAGATAATTACTCCCTCTGTTATTGAAATGAAGTGTCTAGAACCTACATAAACTTGAATGATCTGTGCACCCTCAAGAGCATATACTTGTTGTTCATTTAAGTTTTATGAGTAGAATAAAATGTTGTTGCATCCTCATTGGACTCAGGCAGGTCTTCAAAATATGTTTACTCGTTCTTGCCAAACAAAAAGAATTTGAGGATAACAAAAGGATGTTTCCTTCAATGTATGAACCAAACGAAGCATATACTTTATTTTACTTTCATGATTACTCCTGCACATAACCCAACCTCAGCAAGATGGCAGCATAAATGTATTTTGAGTAAATGTCATGTGCTGCCAGCCCATATGAGATACATATGGAATACTTTGAAACCTTATAAAACTTATGAATAGACTCGAAACATCCATTAGGAACATAGGTTAAGATCTAAAATGTTGTAAATACCTAGAATATTAAAAATATGAAATCAAAACAAACCAAACTCTTTTAGGGTAAAAGCAAATAAAATAAAATCCCAAGGCTAAAAATATTTAAAATGGTAAAGTATCCCAACAGGTATGGCAAACAGACCTAGGTCAAACAGTGGTCATGAACATATAAGGGATTACATGGCCATTGATTGGATAACTATACCTACAAGGGAACGATTTGGTCTCTGAACGTAGCCACTGCGAACCGATTTGTAACCTTCACGACGTCGGCTTGCCTTCGTGGCAGTCTTGGCTGCCAGGCATCATGGACCCCCGCCTGGACCCTGATCCAGAGGACTTCGATGGGTGTTTTCAAAGGATTGTGGCTTCCTCTGCCCCCCTGCCATCCAGTGTGTTTGCCTCTTCTCATTTTGTCAAGAGATATGAAGTTCTGAGTGTCAATATCTCATCTACGGCTTCAAAAAGGAAGGTTGTTACCTTATCAAAAAAATGGTTGACCAGCTTATTCACAGGATTGTGGCCCTCTCCCAGATCTGTGGAAGTATGGCTCAATAAAAACTGGAGAGCGCTCATCCAAGGGGAAGTGCAGCAAATATTCTGCGGCAAGGGTTACCTTACTTTCATATTTGAAAAAAAGGAGGATCGAGATCTTATCTTCAGAAATGGGCCATAATTTATGGGGTCGAGAGGGATGTATCTTAACAAATGAGACCTCTCCTTCGACCCTGAAAAATATATGGGATCCCTAAGGCAGTACCAGTATGGGTGAAGCTACTCCATATGCCACTACATTGCTGGAATGATGAATACTTCCACGCAATAGGCGATACCCTAGGGAAATACATAGAAAAATCAGAGCCAAAAGCCCCCATGTTTTCATGCGCAAGGATATGTTTTGAAGTCGACCTAGAGAAAGGGCTTCCATAAGCCATTAACTTGTCAATAGATGGGTGGAACCACATGCAAACCATAGACTATGAGCAGATACCTTTCAAATGTAAGTATTGCCACGAATATGGGCATTTTACCAAGTCTTTCCCAAAAAAGCCAGAAAAATCCAACCCTGAGGAAGGATGGAACGTAGCAAGTAAAAGAAAGGGAGCAAGAGCAGCCCTAACTCAATCTCAAACCACTGCGGCAAAGAATGCAGTCGAAAATAAGTTTCAAGTGCTAGCTGATGAGGAGAAAGAAGAAGGGGAACTCGTGGTGGGGGAAGAGAATAGCACCTTGCAAGAGGTTGAAGCCCCAAATGTTTCACCTTCTCACGACATGGAAGAGTAGCTGGCTCAAAGCCCTCCAGTTCGAACTCATATAGAAGTAGGACTTGATTCCTCTACTAACAACAGAGGTACATGCACTCGGTCTAAGACAAGGGCAACATCAAAAGAAGTCTTAGAAAAATCCAATGAAGAACCAGAACCACAATCTAAAAAAGGAAGAAGATTCAATAAAACTCTCAGAAAATAGGAAGCAACAAGGGAAAGAGCAGCAGGAAAGCAATCCAACCTAGATTTTTTGGTAAGAAACCCACAGGCGAATAAATAGCTCCTCACCCCTGAAGAAGAAAAGAAGGAAAAGGAGAGGGCGCTCCATCAACATAGGAAATAATGAAGCTGGTCTCTTGGAATTGTCGAGGACTGGGAGGAAATTAGAAAATAGAAGTTGTGAAAAGAATCAAAACAATGGAAGCCAACTCCATCCTCCTCATCCAAGAGACAAAAAAGACTGTAGAAGACAGTCTTTCATCAATAAAGAAAATTTGGCCAAAAGGTGAAGGAAAAGTAGTCAATGCGATAGAGGCATCAGGAGGCATTCTCACATGGTGGGACAAGGGCAAATTCATAATGCGTTCAGCAATAGAAAATAAGAACTGGCTCTTTGTGGAACTCGAAGATAAGGAAATCAAGGAAACTATCTAGGTGGGGAACATTTATGGCCCTACCATTCAGGCACAAAAAGATTCTTTCTGGAATTCCTTAGAAGATCAATGCTCAGGGAAAAAGTAATGTCCTTGTATAATTGCGGGAGACTTCAATGTTACTATATCGGTCGAAGAGCGCAAGGGAGGCACCAAAGTCAGAGATCCATTTGGAGAGAGGTTGGAGGACCTGATTTCCTATTGGGGTCTAGCGTATATCAAGCCAAAAAATGGTAAATTCACTTGGAATAATAAAAGGATAGGACCGAGACACATTGCAGCCAGACTTGATAGGGTGTTGGTTATTCCTCACCTTTTAAAGAATCTGGCAATCCCAGAATCAAAGCTGCTCTGCTCAACTGTTTTGGATCATAAACCAATATGCTTCTTTCTATCTCCTGTGGGGAAGCTGGGACCTCTTCCTTTTCGATTTAATCACCTCTGGATGGAATCAGAAGGTTTCTCAGACATCATCTATAACACTTGGAGTTGTTTTATACCGAGATCCTCGGCTTACATTTGGAAGCAAAAGTTAAAGTGTGTCAAATCTGCTCTCAAGCAATGAGCGACGAAGCACTACTAGGAGCCCAAGATCAGAAAGCTAGAGCTAATCAAGCAAATGGAAACATTGCACGGACACATGGAGCAAAGAGAAGTCACCAAGGAATTAATTATCCAGGAAATAGAGCTTGAAAAAGCCTTGCAGACCACTCTCAGGCAGGAGGAGGAAAGTTTAAGGTTGCGGTCTAGGAATCTATGGCTAATCAGCGGATGCCAGAATACAATTTTTTTTCAAAATCAGTGCAAGGAAAGGCAACATAGGAACACCACAAGGGAGCTAAAAAAGGATGATGGAACTTCTACCACAGACCCGGCCAAGATCATCAATGAGGTAAGGGTCTTTTTTTGAAAATTTGTATAATAATGAAGAGGAAGTCCTTTAAGAGGATATGGTGGATATGGTCAAAGACATTCCCCAACTAGTCAAACCTGAAGATATATAATCCTTAGAAGCCCCCATTTCCGAAGAAGAGATTAAGAGGGCCATTTGGTCCCTCCATCCGGACAAACCCCCCGGGCCTGATGGATTCCCAATTCGTTTTTATAGAATGTGTTGGAACTTCATTAAAAAAGACCTGATTCATCTCATTTCATGGATGTCCAAAGGAAGGATGGGAGGCGCAACAAACTCCACCTTCTTGGCCTTAACCCCCAAGGAGCCTAATCCCACCTCTATTAAACGTTTCAGACCTATTTCTCTATGTAATGCCTCATACAAAATTTTCTCCAAAGTCTTATCTCTCGAGCTGAAAACTATTATCCCCTCCTTAATCTCTCCAAATCAGGGAGGATTCATAGCCGACCGCCACATAAGTGATAACATACTGCTAGTACAAGAAACAATTCATTCCAGTCTAAAAAATAGGGAATCCAGAATGGCCATCAAACTTGATTTGGCCAATGCCTTTGATAGACTAAGACATGGTTTTATCTTTCTGGTTTTCAAAAAGTTTGGGTTCCCTCCCATCTTTGTCAAACAAATTCAAGCCTGCATAAGCTCACCTTAGATAGCTCCTCTAGTTAACGGAAGACCCTCTGATTTCTTCAAACCCAAAAGAGGGATAAGGCAGGGATGCCCTCTATCCCCGTTTTTGTACATTTTACTTGCAGATTGTATGAGCAGAAGACTTAACAAACAGCTTGAGGAAGGAACGATTCTTGGCCTCTCCTTCAAAACAGGGATTCATCCCATCAATCATGCGTTCTTCATTGATGATTCCATCTTGTTGGGAAGGGCATACACTCAGATAGCTAGGAGTTTTCAGCAGTCTCTCAATCTTTTCCTTCTTTCCTTGGGCAGCAAGGTGAACCTGGATAAATGCCAAATCTATGGGTGGCATAGCAATGTCAACACCCTCAAAGATATCTCCCAAATCCTCAACATTAAATTCAATCATGACTAGACGCATTTCAACTACCTGGGAATACCAATCACTAAAAAATATTTCTCATCGGCCATGTGGATACTAGTAATACAAAAAATAAAAAACAAGGTTCTCTCTCTTGGTACGCGCTGGCTCAATATTGCAGGGAAAGCCACTCTCATACAGTCAATTCTGTCCGCCTACCCCATATACATCAACTCAATGGTACTAGCCCCAAATAAGATCACAAACAACATAAGTATGGAAATAAGAAAGTTCCTTTGGCAAGGAGGCAAAGTTCAATCCAAAAAATTCCACCTCGTTAAATGGGATGTGGTTAAGACCCCAAAATTAAATGAGGGATTGGGCATTAGAGATCTGGAGCATATGAATAAAGCGCTAGGAGCTAAGTTGGTTTGGAGAATGGTTTTTGGAAGTAGGGACTGGTGGAAAGAGGTCATCAGGAAAAAATATATAAGGAAGCCACGTTCCACAGTTCTTTGTCATCCTTGGGATGGGCAAGGCACATCAATCTGGCAGTTATGCAAATCTTCTCTGAAATTAATTCAATCTGAATTCCACTGGGTTCAAGGTAATGGTAAGAAGATCAAGGTTTGGGGTGATAGAAATCCTGGTAACCCCCCCATCTCTTCTCTCCCTCACATGGAGGACCTCTCCAATTGGGCAATTGGTAATGGTTTCGTTACTCTTTATGATCTATCAAGTTGGGATAGGAAAGGAAAATGGACTAGCCGGAAGTTGTTGCAACCTCCCGATCATCTGAAACAAGTTGTTGATCTCTTACTTCCCCTCCTCCACGGAATGGTCCCCATCAGTAAAAGCTCTAAAGACTCCATTGGGTGGGGCAATAATGGTATTTATAGAGTTAAAGAGGGATACAAACAGCTCCAAACAAATTTGGTTACCACTTCAGCAAATCTATGGAAGAAGGTTTGGAATCCAGACTGTATTTCAAAAGTCAATTGTTTTATATGGCTGCTAATGCACAACAAACTTCTAACGACAGACAATCTTATCAAAAGAGGTATAGAAGGCCCCTCCAGATGTGCCCTTTGTAAAGCAGACTTGGAATCTGCCACACACCTCTTTCTCCAATGCAAAGTCGCTATACAAATTTGGAGGGCTATCTTACATAACATTTGTGCCCTTTTCAAACCTCCAGACTCCCTTGAACAACTTTTAATAGTCTGGAACAGTCTTTTTCCAGGGAATCTCAGAAAAAAAACCCATTCTAAGGCGGTTGTGGAGTGCCATTCCTAAGAACCTATGCTAGTAGATTTGGTTGGCAAGGAATAGATCAATCTTCAAGGAAGAGAAGGTTAATATCAATCGGATAGTCGAAGCAAAGATTATTGGGATGACTATTGAAAAATTAGCGACTAGAGGAATGGGATTTCCAAATGCAGAAGATATACCGGCACAGGTATCCAAGTGGTGCAACATTTTCTTCCAGAGGAACTCCCCTCAGGCCAAAAAATACAACAACAGGCATCCATGGGAAATAAGAAAAAACTATGATGATCTCTCTCCATGGATTAAAGATCATAACTCCTACTCTTTATTCTTTGATGGTGCCTCAAAAGGCAACCCAGGGAAGGTAGGTGCAGGGGGTCTTATTCTGAATCCAAGAAGACAAATAATCACCGAGTTTTGTTTAGTTATAATAAATTTCCATAAAAACCTCCACCAAATTCGATACCATTGGCAGAGGTTGGAGCAGAGATTTTTTTGATGATTTTGTCTTATCTTATACCATTAAAAGCCTCTACTACATGGTGTTTTCCTTGTAGTGAAATCCATCAAATTGTTAAAAAGGAAATCCTTAAATTTTGCCACGATACACATGTCAAGAATATGAACTTCTATACATGATATATAGTCATATTATATGTTATCATGTTTATACAACATCTAGGTAAGTTTAAATGAATTAGTTGGGTCCTTTTTGGACAAAAAAAAAGTCAAAGTTTTAAGCATTATAAGTTGGCATAGTTAGGAACTCTATTACTATTTTATTATCCAAGCGCTCTTTGATCTCTAAAAACCTACCCTATATTTTCCTTGGCTGCAACTATGGATTCCCCATAGGGTTCTCCAGTTCCCCTCCCCTACGCCCCCCCCATCCCGCCTCCTCCTTCTACTTTCGCTTCCTTTGCGTCTCTTATGGCAACCCTTCCTCTGCATCACAAATCCAAGCAATCTCATTTCATGAAAAAAATAGATGAGATCCCATCAGTCCTGGTGCTAGCAAGTCTGAGATCCCTTGCATTGAAGCTGGAAGAAAACAATCTAATACGTCAATTTATAATATTTGTCCCTCGCCCAAATCTATAGCAATTTGGGTTAAGAAAAAATAGAAGCCCCTTTTGAAAGGTAGAATCTCTCATTGCTTCTTCGGCATGAGTTTCTTTGCATTCCTGTTCGAAGAGAAAGAAGACAGGGATTTGATTTTCAAAAATGTCTCATATTTTATGGGTGGCCACGAGATGTACCTTAACTGATGGACTCTGTACTTCAACCCTGAAAACGATATTCCTTAAGTTGTCCTAGTTTGGGTTTGGCTTCCTTTTATCCCTTGGTATTGTTAGAATGACGAGACACTTTGAGCTATTTGAGAATTCTATTGGGAAATACATTGATTGAATAGAACCAAATGATGGTATTCAAGTATGTGCCCACATTTGCGTTGGACCTTGAAAGGTCACCCAAAGTTTATGAAGCTCAATATGGACAACTAGAGATACAAAATTGACAATATTGCATGTGATTCTAAGATCCATTTTAGCATAATCCTTGGGTTGACTCATGGGACATAATGTAATAATGGTCACTCTATTGATTCAAGGCTTTTGGAAGAGGATATCATCCAATAAACAACCATGGTAGATGACCAACTCGTGGAGGAGGGCCAGAGTGGCCATTTTACTTATTTTTTATCTTGTTTTGTGTACTTCACTTACATATTGTTGCTTAGGCAGCTTATTAAGTTGTTTAGTAATAGGTATTTTATGAAAACAATGTATTCGACATTATACAAGTATGCTTAGGAAGAATTTTGGTTTTTTGTTTCTTAGATTGTAGAGCCATTTTAGGAATTATAATTGGATGTAAATCTTTGCCATGATAGGACTTCCTCAACCCTTTTAATATAAATATTTAGCCTATTCTTGTGGAAAAAATTCTACAACATACGGGGGTGGCAGGTGTGTGGTCTAACGAGGAGTGATATTAGACCTTATAAGAAAACTAGAAATGTCATATGATTGGGGAATATGAGTGACAACAAATAACCAAGAAAAGGCACATGCCTTGTATCTCAGATTAATCATACTTTATGATTTGAATATCAAGAATGTTATGGTCGTTCGAGACTCATCAATATTAGGCATTGAGCAAGTAAGAAAGGCCAATATAAGATGTGGACAAATCTTATGTAGTATGGTTGAGATGATTAAAGGAATTATCCCTCATTTTGAAACAATAGGTTTCTATCACATTGGTTGGTCCTATGATGCTTAGGTAGATGGTAAGGTGAACTCTATTGTTTACTTGGGTAAGGGGGTCTTAATAAAAAATGTGGGTTACCTTGAATTATTTTTCACCTCCTAAGCATGGAGAATTAATATCAAATGCATGGAATACCCTCATTTTGCAATGACATTTGTTCATTGGAGAGGATAATGGAGAGTGTCATAATCCTCACTACCCTCTTGTACTTCTGCCACACTTCATCCATTACATCGACGGTGAGAGTATTTACAGTGAAGAGAAGGAGATTTAGGCCATGGATGGATTTCTCCATATCAATTTATGGTTTTTTATTATGGTGAAAATTGGGTATGTGATGTACCAGGTATGATTTACTTGGATGTAGGTATGAATTGGTGTTAGAGAGGATGATTCTAGTTAAGTCCTACTCTAGGAATTTATGGCAACAATTTGGAATTCGTTTTCTTTGATATCTATTGGCCCCTTCTCTTTGAGATTCTAATTTATAGCGAAGTTAATTGTAGCAAAGATTTTTCTGGCTACATAGTATTTGGAATCATTGGTTTTTCAACTCTGCATCTCTAATTCAACTATGTCAGATCCTAATCACCTCGTCAATTGTTCAAATTGTGGCATAATGGAGGTTCACAAGGTGTTATAAGTATGGATAGTAAGTTAGGGGTGGCAGGTGCGGGGGGGGGGGGGGGGGGG
>LPNX011105082.1:91250-145650 GCA_001517045.1 Pseudotsuga menziesii
AAAAAGTATGGATAGTAAGTTGGAAGGTTTACACAAGGAAATTTCACATACCAAAATGAAATTGGAAGTTCAATTAGCCAAGCAAGTAGAACTATATCGGAATTTGGAACCATAGAAGCAGAGGATGCACAAAAATGTGGTAGACTTGGAGATGCATTACAACATCATTCTTAGGTTTGCTCACATCTTTGTCCCTTGTAGGGCATCCTTCTAATTCTATAGACTCGATTAAGGAAGAATTTACAAAAGATTTGACAATGCAACATGCTTGTGAATCCCTTATAGAGCATATGCCAACAATGCATGGAAGTGGAAGCCCAAAAATTGAAGACACTACCATGGAGGAAGCCCAAAGTGGGCATGATCTCACCTAATGTTGTTACAGCTTCATGTATTGTTAGTGCATTTTAATAGGACAATTATAATGTTATATAGATTTAGATACTCTCATAAGCAAATAAGAAGTAGATATAGATATCATAGACAATTGATAAGCAATTTTTTGGGAACCTTAATAATTTTGGCTTTGGTTTTACAATGCAATTTAGACATAGTATGTATCTTTTACTTAACAATTAGGACACAATTTGTATATATCAATATAATTATACTTGTTTCTATTATATATAAACAAATCTCTACAATAAACAGTGATGTAAACTCAACCATGGAATTGCAATCTCATTATTGGACATTGGATTAAATGCCATCTTTAGTCATTTCACTATATAATGACATAGTTATCTAAAATGGTTGTGGGATAACATAGCATCAAATTAATGATTTTCAACTTTCAAGAAAACCTTTCCATCAAAATAAAACATTTTGTGTATGGTTTTCATGGCTTGTTTCGTATTTAAAGTCATCATAAAACAAACAAACTATATACAATGTGCATGTTCTCATAGAATATGAAGTTCAAATTTATGAACATAGAGGATTTGTGCTACAATATTTTCATAAACATACATCTTTGCCTTTTCTTACATAATATTGTTTTAAATATATGAACATAAAGGTTTTTTACTACAAAATCTTCATACATCTTCATACATCTTTGGACCATATAATGGCTTACAAGACATTCAATCCATAAAATACCATATAATCAAAATAACGGTTAAAGACAAAATAAATGAACTATCCATTAACTTTAAACATAAATGACATGTATGCTATTAATGCAAGCTAAATAGGAAAGATCATATATAGTAGATATGGTCACAATCAAAGGCTATACGCTTAACTCATGGTTAGTTTCCATGAATTTACCATAAGACAAATGCTATAATATAAAGAAAATGTTGAATGGAGAGAAGAAATAACATGCAAACCGTAGTGCATTCCATTTACGTAAATCATACTGCATTCCATTTACCTAACATTGATGACAGTGAGTTTAGGAATTTGGAGTTTTATGCAATATAAGAACACCATTGGCTAGAATATAATCCTCCATTATTGGAGTTGTTGTATGCAATATAAGAACACCATTGTTACTTTGCGCTTGGAAAGAAAAGTCGGAAGAGGAATAGATACAGTGATGCTTCAATCCTTCGTCAACGTGAGTAAGAATGGTTGGATATCCATAAAAAAAAGGAAAGAAAGGTAATTGATCATGGCACGTTCACTGGAAAAAATCATTTTGTGGCTGATTATCATTCATTGAGGAAAACTCAAAATCTAAACATAAAGGAAGAAAAGAAGATAATAGTAACTTGGTCCCGGGCCTCTGTCATTGTACCCGCAATGATTTGTCATACAATTGTTGTTCATAATGGGAGAAAACATTTACCCATTTATGTAACAGATCGTATGATAGACCACAAATTGGGGGAATCCTTTATTGGAGTTATTGTTTGCAACATAGGAACACCATTGTCGCTATAATCCTTCATTATTTTCCCATTGATTTCCATGCTTAGTAGTTAGGTTAAAAGGGATTTGAAGGAGTGGACTATGAGTAGGGGAAGAAATAAATTAGCATGCAAATGTGCAATGAATGGATTAGATGTGACACAGAGAAGAAAGTGATTTCCCCAACAAACTTTCTTCACACACATGAATGTCAACGTTATCTTAATGATAGGTGAAAAACATAGACATTCTTTTCATTTGCAACTTGATTTTTTAATTTATTTTTATAATATTTGTTTCCTTCATAAATAATAATGAATTCATTTTTTTTTTTATAACTTAAAACTCCAATTCATTAAAATTAAATATATTGTCCCAAATATCATGTCAACTTGTCAATTTAACATCTTTTTTTTCCATGGAAAAAATACCCATTTCATTTATTTAAAACAAAACAAAATACATTGTATAGAAGCTAATCAATAGCCACATCCAATCTTTGTCAATTTATGACAATATAATCCTTCATAACAGATTTTGTATCATATTTACACAATATTCATATTTAACATATATAGAAAGATCTCCAATCTATAGAAAATCAAATATACAAATTGTAAACCACTCTAATTGATTTTTCAAAATCATATACATATGGGCTCTCTATGGATAGCCATATATTCTATATAGTTTATTACAAAGAAGACAAAATATATACTATTTACCTTAAAATCTCAAAAAAAAATGAAACCATAATCATATTCAATGACGTTTTCTTCGCGAGCCACATATCTTTTCTTGAATAGCTGATCAACTTCTTAATTCTTTTCTCTAATATATTTGTAATTCACAAATAAGATCTTATTATTCACAAATAACAAATCTGTAATAATGAAATGAGATTTAAACCCGAAGTAAAAGTAAAGGGGAAACAACTTTTACATTTTTTCGTGGATGTCGGTACCTCCTCCTGACCTCTTATAATTTTTTATAAAATACGTTTTACACGAATCCAATAAAATCAGCAAACTTATTATACACATGGACTCAATCCCAACGCTGGATTTTGAACATGGGCCACTGAGTTGCTACCCAATGACCATTTTCAATAAACTTGTGCAACTGGAATTGCATGCGGGTCTCGGAAAATTAATTGGGTCAATATTTCAAATCAGGAAGAGGAGAAAGAGGCCAATTTCATCGCATCGGATTGATCACTCTCGTGAGTTTTCCCATTTTTAAATTTATTAGGCACATATCATCGGCAATTTAATATGATATATTGTATTCTTGTATTAATTTTGGTCTTCGTCTAGTCTGACATGCATTCCAGATGAATTTTGGAGAAAGCGTGTAGAGCGGAAGAATGGAGGACAAGCTAGTGGATCTAACAGGAAGGCACCCATGTGAGATTCGATCCAATGACCTCCTTCTATCTCTCTTGTTTTATTTTATTAAATACAATATAAGATGGTAGTATTGCCATTGAATTTTTACTTTTACTGGGTGAAATCATTTTGGGACCGTCCGTTTTGAGCATAAAAAGAAGAAAAAGCAGAGAGGATGTTAGTAAACTCGCCTAATCATTAGATATTTTAACTGCTAACAAAAACCAGGGATTCAAGATCATTTATTTGTATTCATTTACTCATGTTTTAGATGATAAGATTTAGTTTAGTTCTATGCCTTTTTAGCAGTTAACACGAAGCTGAATCACCAAAGTAATTCAAGAACTGTAGTTAACACAATGAACAACTCGCCCATTGTGCTTTTCCTGTTCACCCCTCTTTTTAGGGGGTCTTAGTGAATCGGAAAGTGCACCCCAAGTCAGTGGGACCGGGAATAGTAAATTCCTAATTGGGTGAATCATGATGATCGAAATTCGGGTGAACCATGATAATTCAAAGTTCAAAATTGGATAAGCACCTAGTTATGAGCTCTCCATTATACCAGCTCAGGATAAACAAAATACGTCCTTACAAAATTTAACTCAAAACTTGGCAATGCTGAGAGTTGAGATGTTTTGATTACAGAACAAGGATTCAGTAGAAGGAAGGAAGGAAATATTTTAACGTCTACGAGGCTAAGAATAGCCTATGGGACAGACTAACTCTCACGCTGTTTTTTGCAATTCAATCCTTTGTCTGTTCATCTTGATGATGAGTGCACCCAATTTTTCCATGGTCCCCTAGTTAAATAACTCATCCCAAGATTTATCCGCCAAGAACTTTGCATAGCTGTCCGTATTGTCCTTAAAGGCTTCACACTCTAAAATGAAGTGTTTTTTTGTCTCCACCTTACCACCGGTGCAAAATATACACTCTTTCTGCCCAAGCTTCTTTTGGCCTTTTCTAGTGCCCGATCTCACAAACCCAAGTGTGGCTGTCCATGCAACTTTATTTGACATGCCTTGGGTTCATCGGTTGAGATAGCAATTATGGTTCATGATTGAGCCTAGAATAGATGATGATTGATTGTACCCAGAGAAGTGAGGTAGAGAGGGTTCTCTACAGCTTGGGATCCAGGTGGGTGTGCATGAGTGTAACACTGCATTGAATCTAGATGGTGCATTGATTATGGAGAATAGCATAAATCCATATATCCTAGGTGATTGATGATGGAATCATGAATATCACGAAATCACATTACTGTTAAGTTTTGAGTATTTAATTCAAGATATGCAACCCAATGTTTCACAAATCAAAATCGGACTCGGAATTGGCCGACTGATGAGTCGGTTTATGGGCTGGTGGACAATTTTTTTTTATAAAATATGAAAATTATAATTTACAAAATATTCATTTACATCAATGTAAATACAAGCCATTATAGACAAATGTGCAAAGTCTGCTTTTCTATATACCATGTAAAGGTGAATATAGCAAAATGGCACTGAGTACAATACAAATCCAAAACAAAATACATAAACAACGAGGCTGTAAATGGCCTCTAGAGTCCACAAACCAGTCTGCTACAAGCTACTGCATATCAATGATCAACATGATCAATCATTTAACTCATCAATACTATACTGCGGCTAGTGCTTGCCATGCTTGGTGCTACTAGTGGATCATCATACAAACCCATTCACGCCAAGTCATCAACATCAAACTCTGTTGGGTGAGTCTCTACCCACTTCGACATCAAACTCTGTTGGGTGAGTCTCTACCCATTTCGAGGATGGATCAATATCCTCCAAGACACTGGGATTTGTATCAGGTCTTTTGTTTAGCAACTGGTTGCACCTTAGCTGAAGATTATTCTGCATGAAGACAAGATCATTGAACCATTGTTGTTCCAAATGGTTTCTCTTTTTCAGATCAATTTGCTCAAAGCCAGATCAATTGCGCTCACAATTGGAAGTGCTGCAAGATTGACTTAGGGTCCAAATTGCAAACTTTTGCAGTTGAGGACAATGGCTACAAAATGAGTCCCACCATTGTGCTACGAGAAACACATGACATTCAAAGACAAAGTTAGTTAATTTAACAAATTAGTTTATAACTTTAAAAACATTGGAATTGCTTACTTGGTCCACAAATCTTAAAATCTTTGCTAGGATTTTGGCAAAGGTAAGAGTACTTGCGGCTCTATCGAAAACACTGATCTGTTGGTGTATTTCCAGGTGTTGATTCTCGTCAGGGACCATGCACTCTAGGTATTTGGACAATCCATCTTTGACCTCCCTAGTTTGATCTTCTCCAAAGTGAGTGTTGTAATGATACCTTGGATTCAATACCTACTACATGTATAGGGTGATGGAGTTGATTGTTTTATTTGTTTTAAATGATATATCATGTAGGTTTGTACTTTGCTACTCTATCCTCGTATACATCATTTTTTTTTTGTTGTTTTATTGTTTTACTAAGATGTTTTTTAATCATGGGTGGGCCTAGCATAGTTCAAAGTGGAACCAATTGAGTCGATTGGTCTGATCGGTTCCCTACAGAACTTGTTCAAGGGTCAGTCCATCCGCTATTAGGGTTAAAGCACCTAAACAGGCTGGTTTTAATTCTAGTTCAACCGGTTTTTAAAACATTGATGCAACCTCGAGGTACATATTAGACCCAAGTTTAGATGGGTTTGTGCTACTAATAGATGGGTGACAGTAACTACTAGCTTTTCAAATGCAAGAGAAGATTAATATAGGAAAATAAGGAACCATGCCCATCCCCATGTTCTCTTCAAGGCTTGTCATTTTCTAGGCCCTTCATCACAACAATTTGGCCTAATTTATAGAAAAGTATAGTCCCATTTGTTGGTCTTTTGAAAAAAAATTATAGGAACATGAGGGCCTTTCCATCCCTTAGAAACCAAAGAGAGGTAAGTATGATTTCAAGGATTATGGTTCATAAGATGAAACATTGGAAACTTTTAAAGTAATGAGGTTTTTCATTTTGAAGAATTTGGGGCCTATGAAGTATTAAGATGGGATATATACATTTCTAAAATTTTCTATTTTCTATTAATACATAACAATATGCACAAGAGCATTTTTACAAAAATCATGGCTATATAGGTAGCCACCAATAGCTGTAGAATTGAGGATATTCAATTTCACAATATCTACCTACCAAACTACTTGTAAGCTAAGTTGCAGGAAACTTGGGTCTGGTACCTGTTTCACCTCCGGAAACTCAGAAACGCATATGGTACTTGATGGAAACTCGTTTTCGTTTATACGAAACGTGTTTTCCGTATGGAAACACGTTTTCGTCACGTTTTCTCTCCTGTTCAACACGTTTCCCATTAAATAAAAGCCTGTCAATTAAATAAACGGTCCATTGAGTCTCTTTCTGCCCACGAATTTCAGTAATTATGAGTTAATGCATTAAATTTTAAAACAAAATTTAATTCTAGATGCTTCTAATTAGGTTGAAGAAAGTTATAAAGGAGAACATCACTTCATTCTCTCCTCATACAAGCGACTTGAGCACTCAGGGCCCAAAATATAGCAGTGGTGCTTATGTAGATTGGAGCAGTATAAGCTCTAACCAAAACGCCCCCAACCCACCGGAATCAGCAGGAATCCAGCAGACAAATTTTGGTTTAAATCATAATTTGGAAGGTTTAAATTGCAATTTTAACCATTTAGGTGGTTTTAAAATGAGGGATTTACCCTAGAACTGTCAAATAAAAATGATGAAATTACAAAATGATGATAATAACATTTTCTCAACAAAAATTTAACGGATTTTGATAAAAAATCGGCCGAAAATGCGGGGCGTTTTGGTTGTCATTTATCCTACTCGATGCAAATTGGGATGTTGAGCCTGAATCTACTAACTTGGGCCGCTCTCTTGCTGCACTAAATATTGAGGAACCTGTTAATGCCTGGAAAATTCCCAGGTACCAACAGTAGGGATTCTCCCCAGTAAGCGATTCCAACTAGATCGTTCACCGTTTGGTGCGGGGAATCAGTCCAGTTAGCGGCCCGACTACCGTAGAATTAAAGTGTTTAAGTTTGTTTTATCGGTTGCGGCTTGATTCACCGTTTATATGATTTTATTTTTAAGGATGAAATGCAAGTGCCTAGACTAAATGCAAGTGACTGATACACAAGAACCTCCGAAGAGCTGCGCAAGTTCTTACCTCTCGCCTTACATGAATCTTGCTTCTCAATCACTTCTAAATTAAGCAAAACTAATGTAATCTAGTCTATTCTAAACTATTCTATCTATCTCCAAGGGGAGCAAAGCTTGTATCTAATAGAGTAATGTACTGTAATGCTGCATATTGAATTCTACAGATAGCTGTTTAAATTCCACACACATAGTTACAACAGAAAATTAAACAAAGATAGCTTTGTAATGTTAAAACATTCAGTATTCATTATATGCACAAGATTTCTAATAGACGTAAAATCATTCATCATTGCAAAAATAATCTATTAAGTTAGAACGATCTCATAGTTGCATAGAAGCTAAATAAGAAGTAGTTCAGCATTAGCAATCCACACAATCCATGTGAAAACTTGTACAGTCCTTCCCCCGACAAAATTGGTTCTTATTTATTCATAGAAAAAGTAATTCTTCATACAAATAACTCAGCATGCATGCGCTTGTGAAAAGTTCTCTCTAATCTATCCTCTACTCCTATTTATACACTTTTACAAATGACTCTTTGACTATCCTAGCCTTTTGGACTTCCATGAATTCTCGATTTCCAAAATTTGTCCTCTAGTGTCTTGCACTAGAAAAATGAAAATCAAATAAAATAAATTACATAAAGTGCCAAATGTAGATAAGACAAAATCTCAAGTGGGTCCAGCTAGTCTTTCAATGAATTCACCCCATGCATTAGCTTCTTCAGCAATAGTTTTGTAGTCTAGACTCTACAGGCTCCAGTAATTTTACAGTCACTTCGTGCATAGCCAGTTGTGACTTTATTTCTGCCATTTTGGGTGGGGTTACCCTGTATAGGTCTTCCAAGAGGTAATTACCAACCGAGGCCTGTGCAATCTAGTCTTTTACCGCTCCTTCAATGATGCCTTCAATTTTTTGTATGCTTAGTTCATCCTCACGCAATCTATGCTGGAGATATATCAGATGTTCATCTTTGTCTGGAAACTCCTTGATCTTTGCCGTTGAAGAGGTGTGGCATTTATTATGCACTATGCGCATTTTCTTATGGAAATCCGTGCATCTTTCTAACGTCTTTTCGACCCTAGTGGTCAATCTCAAAGCGGATTTGCTGCAGAAATCTAGGAGTTCTAATTCTTTTCTCAATCCTTATGCTGTCTTTGCGGTAAGTACTCAGGAAATGCTGCATTAGTTTCTATCCAAGTCAGCTGTCCTTGAACCTTTTTCGCAACTTTTAATAGCCCTTCTCTGAAATCAATCGATATTGCTGAAATCTATTTCAACCTTGCCTCTGCCTGCTTGATCTTATATATTTCGTCCGCAAGTTTTAATTGTACTTGATGCATATTCCTCCGGATTAGGCAAGCTTGATCACGGAAGGGTGTGATATCAGTCTGCCTTTCATTAGCTGTCTTAAGTTGAGTCTCCAATGCTCTGTTTTGTTCCTCCAGCTCTGCTACCTGGGTTCTTATCTCTTTCGTTTGTCTGCTTGCTGCAGACTTCTGTGTTTCTAATTCTGAAATCTTGTCTTCGAAGTCCCTTTTCTCTCCTTCCATGATTGTAATCGAAAGCTCCAGTGCATCTTTTATTGTTTCCAAGTCTTGATATTCTTTCTAAAGACTTTCCTTCTCAAACAATGTATCTTCATGCTTTCGCTTTAACTCTCATCCCTCTCCTCTTTCTTTAACCAGAGTGTTCTTCATCTTAAGCATTCTTTCTTTATAGTGTTCAACATATGCTACCAATTTTCAAACGTTATCAGCATTAGCTTGAGCAGCTGCAATGTTTACTGATGCTAGAAATATGGGATCTTGGTTGGTGCCTTGCATGATGGTTTTCTCAGTCACCGTGACCACATCAGGTTGGGTACCAACCTTTAATCTCTTTTCCGATCTCTGAACAATGGTTTTCTTCTTTAGGTCGAAGAATATTGTATCCAGGCATGCCACTGCATGATGCTTGGACAAAGTAAAAGGCACCAATCCCAACTCTGCAAGAGGGAGGTGGCCTCTTGTTATTGTGCCACTTGATGGGGCAGGAGGGTTTGTTGGATTATCATGGTTCGTGTCCTGATCCAGGCTCTCTCTGTCCTTGTCTTCTTGTTCCTTCTTTCTTAACTCTTCAGCTGCTTTCTCAACTTCTTTTCGCAATCTTTCTTCTGATTCTCTTTGTAGCCTTTCTTCCTCTTCCTGTCGAAGTCGTTCTTCTTCTGCCTTTTTCCTTTGGGCCTTCCAACTAGTAGTTTCTCAGCTTCTTCCACTAACTTTTGGCCATCCTCTCATTTCTTAGTAGCTTCTTCTTGTTGTTTTTGCTATTCTGTGGTGTTGCTGCTACCTTTTTCTGCTGTGGTTGTGATCTTCTTTTTGAACCGCTTATTCAAGGCAGTCATGTTGCAGGAATTTATGTATACCTCCTCATCTTTGTCAAAATGATGGGAGTACTCAAAATGTACTCCTGCAAACACACAGTGTTTCACAACCTTGTCATAGGCGTCATTCCTGCAGAAACTCTTTTCATCGAAGTGAAAACCTCCTAGATCCTTCACAAACTTTGGTGCACTTTTTACCTTTATGAATTTATAGCTACCAATGCAGAATGGCAATGGTGGGAAGACTGCTTTCTTCATGTCGAATAAGAAATTTTCGAGCCCATCTATAAACAATTGTCTCACTGCCTCCTTATGGACTACATAGTCCGTGGCATATCTTAGCAACAATGATGGAGCTCGGGATCCTCCATACATCCTTAGATAGGTGCCCTCCTTGGAAAAATAATAGTCCCCGTACGCACATATGACCTCCATGGCACCTTCTGACAAACACTCGGGTTCTTTGACAAAGCTAAGCTCATACAGGGGCATTAGAAACTCCTCACATATCATCTTGTAGTAACTTGCGTATTTGTGAGTCCATAGAATTTGATATGCGGCATATACAGGAGTCTTGGTATGATCCTAATCACAAATGAGCTTTGGGAATTGGTGTAAGCATAAGATACAATCAATTAAATAAGATCCCATGTAAAATTTTGACTTTCTTTGCGTCAGGCCTCCTTGTGCAGCAGCTATACAGGATGACAAGCTATTTGCTACAATATATGTCCAGTTAAAAATGGTGCCCTGCATGGCCACATGGTATATCAACGAGATCCAACTCATCTTGTAGAACTTCCCATTTGCTCGACCAAGGATTCTATTTAGCATCAAAGCTATGATCCTGTAGGGGGTGCATAAGCTGGCAGTCTCGTACTCGCCAGTGGCTTTCTGGCGAAGTTGCTCCCCTGCTACCATCATCTGCTTCGCACATTCAAAGACATCTAAATTCATGCTTTTCACCCATTCATTTATCATCATAGTTTGTGGAGTGGGTAATTTGCAAGCCTTAGTTATATATGTAGGGGTGAAGGAAGCAAATGCTTGTCCTTCGGTGTTGGAAATAATCATAGTATTTGCATCTGTCCAAGTTAGGATCCATCCGATCACCTCAGCACAAGGGAAGAGCTCGGGGTGCGTGTCTACCTTTGTGATACCTGATTTTCTTATGTTCACATATAACGGTATATCTTCTAGGCCTGCATCCGGTGCATTTTGATTTTTTATCATATGGTATATCTGACCCCACTGAAACTCTTGTTCAGCCCCTATGACAACTTTCGTATCTTCATAAATGATCTCCATTTTGGGCAAAACTTCAAAGTCAGAATCCTCCTCGGTGACCTTGGCCTTCTTCTTTCCACCCTTCTTTGGCATGTTGTGATGTAAGGACTTAAGCTATAACATGATCACAACAAGAAATATCTTAATGATACTGTGATCAAAACAACATGCATCCATATCAACATGATATACTGAAATGGGAAGCTATTGTTAAGATTGCAAGATATCAATGAAAACTTAGATAACAAATCATGTTTTCTTTCAAAAAATAAGCTTGCATTCAGTGTTTATTATGATGGAGGATAACAAAATGGCCATTCAAAAGTAACTCTGTGATGTAAAGCAAGCTCTCTCAAAAAATGTCCCGTCATTTTCACTTACAACTAGGGTATATATTAGGTGAAAACTTGAATGAAACTTACCAGTATAGGTGCAAATGCTGTTTTGGGAGTTACCTCGCTGTTAATATATTCATTCTATGCTTCTGATCAAGATACAGGAGGACAATCGAATCCAGTTTTAAAACCTACTCATTTATTGCCTTATGTTTTTTGCTTACAAGGTTTGCCAAGCTTATTTCTGTTCATTAGGCTTTAACACACGCCATCTTGTTAAAACTTCCTGCCCTGACTTTCAAAGAGAATGAAAATGATCAACAAGATGCGGTAAAAACTTTGTGAATTGAAATTGAGGGCACCTTGGGGAAACTAGAAACCCTAGCTCAGACCTAAATACCCGCGAAAGCTTCTTAAACCATCAAGCAAGGTTTAAGGGGAAACATATGGAATCAAAAACCGCCCGAAAGGAAACCCTAGGCCAGGACTTCAAACGCGGTTGAATCCTAAGTTCAAATCCATTGCAAGTTCCTCTATCACCGCATACAACAGTAAACCAAACCAGGCACAGCCGAGGAAAATTCCGACCCGCCGTAACTTTATCACTGAAACCCCAGAGGTTTGACAGACCTGTTATCTCTAGGGTTGTTTTTGTATTTACTTTAGGATTTTATTTTTTATTTTTTTAGTATTTCCATTTAGTCATTATCCTAGTTTTACCCAAGTCTTTACTATGGAAATTTATGTTATTTTTACCCTAGTTTTTTATGTTTTGTTATTTTTCATTTGTTAAATCAAAATAAGGTATAGCAGAGACTATTGGTGTACCATCTGATGGTGAAAAATGGTTTAAGCAGCAATCGTTTAAAACTAATTCTAGTAAATTCCTTTTGCCAGGGTTTGAGAGGTTGGATTGGAAAAATGGCATACATATTAGTAAGCTTAAGCCCATGTGGAAAACGCCATTATAAATGATATATAACTATATAACTTGTGAAGGTCGTTATGACAGGGTTTTAAGATGTCATCTGCGTTTTCTAATGCTTAGTGGAGACCAAAAGTTAAATTTGCCTTATTATTTGTTGAAGAGTCTGCAAAAAATGATTGCTAGGATTCAAAATCACCAGGAACATACAGTTTGTTCTCTTTTTCATCAGGGGTTAATTAAGTTGTTAATAGTGTTTTATTTGAGGAAAAAAGGGCAAACCTGGGAAAATTTCCTTTTTGTATCAGGATTCGATGTAGAAAAACAGAAGGAAGAGGTGAAAGAAAACAAATGTGAAACATCAGGTAAGCAAACAGAGCAAGATTTGGAACCAACAAATGAAATGGGAAAAGAATTAGCAGAGAAATTGATTGTGGTGAATGATGAGTTATCAGAAGTGTGTGTTACAAAGAATGTCAACAAAGAACTGTGCTCATATGAAATTGTAAAGGAGAAATCAGTTGAAAACCTAAGAGCAAAGGGCGTGGATTTGAGTTCAAAACCCAGAACGCGATTGAGAAGTAAATTCGAAGCTGAAATAAGCCCAAACCCTGTACTTGATCCTTTAGAAGACAGTGAATTGGTGGTCATAGCAGAATCTGTTAGCAGAGAAAAAATTCAGTTAATAAATGAAGAACATATTTCAGAGGGTGAGAAGTTTATAGAACTTCAGGGAATGGCAGAACATATCCCAAAATCATTTTGTACAAACAAACAAACTTATGCTGAAAATGATGTTGGCTCTGGTCTAAAGTTTGTACAAGAGGATGTAACCATTGTGGACACAGAGGAAGCATAGATTATTCCAGAATTGGCTAAAAAAAATAAGTTTATGTTGTCTTACAAGGAGCAAAATAAATATCCGCAGGATTTAAATGAAAACCTGATGATTGCAAACAAAAGACTGCGAGAGGACTTAGAGGAAAAAGAAGCTAACTATCAGAGGCTTGTCATCATTTCTAAATATATACTGAAGAAGAAAAGAGCAATACAGGAGCAGTGCAAGCAAGTATTGAACCAGAATAAGGAATTGCATAATAAGGAGCTTAACAAAGATGCTGAGTATTCCAGGTTACAAAAGAGATCTCAAACTCTGCATGATATGACTATTTTAGCCAAGGTGTCTAAGAGTCTTTGATGAGGTGTCTAAGAGTCTTTGATGAACGATCTAGGTTATTTTTGAGGTTAATGGATTAGATGAGGTTGTTTTTATCTTTATTCCACTTGCCAGTTTTAGACTTTAATTTGACTTTCAAGTTAGCTCCACATAAAAACAAATTTGCTATTTTGAGTCATTCGAGATCCATGAAATGAGGATCTTGAAACTGTTTTGAATTTTGGAAAATGGTTGTATATATTAGACAGTAAGGTCAGATAGAGGGGTTGGGAACAACATATGGAGATCAGATTCTTATAACGAATTACAAGCATGTATGCATCTTGTATCTCTTAATATGAAATGACTATGAAATGATTATGATCAAATGAGCCATGTTTTGCTTTAATAATTGAATTAGATGTTATTCATGATTTTGTTCTGTGTATGGTCTTATTCGTTAATGCCAGAATTCTTATGATTCACATGAAATTATCTTTAAATATCTGATGCAGAACCTGATTCGTTTCTTTTATAAATTCATGCTCGTAGCCTTTTCTATTACTGTATTTTACAGTGATACATTCCTGTAGTTTAGCCTTCTATCTTAGCTAGATCTCTGTTATGTTTGCATACCTACCATCATTACTATAAAATAATATTCTTAGTTATCCTTAAATTACTATCATTAAGATTTCTCTAGGCTTGAACCTTAGTAGTCTAGGTCCAACTCTAGTGATAGCATATTTTGGCGTCGTTGCCAAGGATGGAGAAACGAAAGTACATATTCCCTGGGTATTTCATATTCTTATATCTGATTTTGGAAGGTGAACAAGATCAGTAAAATTTGTTTGTAGACTACATCAGTCACCTACATTAGTTACCTACAGAAAGTTACAGTGGCTTCAAGACGGATAGGAACTCGAGGAAATCCTTCATCTCCTCCGCATTCAGGAGTTTCTGATCCAGAAAGGATTTTGAGAGAAGCTAAAAGGAAACTTGATTTGCCATCATCCAGTAGTCCTCAGCATTCTTCAGATACAATAGTATTGCCTGCAACATCATTTGATACTCAGGAAGAAAGAAATCAGATTTATCTGTAGTCATTCTTGATTTTGCAGATTTTAATCCTACTCATATTGATGATTTTAAGATTTATTCAAATCCTTTGATGCCTGAGCATATACAACGACCAGAGGAACCCTTTACTTCTGAATTTTTATCATCACCTTATATACCTCTCACTAGTAAAATTTTAATTGGTCAATTCAAAGTTGAAGTGCCATCTCCTTCACAAACCAAGCCACCATTTCCACAAAATAAACCATCTACCCCACAGATTTTAGCATTAAATCCACCAAATATGGCTGCTCAACCCCCAGATAGGATGGTTGCCATGGTAGCAGCAAGATATGCCCCTCTAGTATTGCCTCATCCTTTAAATGCTCTCCCAGGTGGAGATTATCAGAAATATCTTCCAAGATTCAATGGTCAAGGAGATGTTACAGCAGAAGAGCACTGGAATACATATCTGAGTTATGCAGATAATCAGAACTTTGAAAATCAAGACGTTTGGATGAGAGTTTTTGTTCAAAGCTTAGATGGTGAAGTAAGAAAATGGTTTAGGGAATTACCACCAAACTCTATAGATGGTATAGATGCTTTAGAAGAAGTGTTCATGAGACAATGGGGAGATACTAAAGATTATCTATATTACATTACAGAGTTTGGATCATTGAAAAGAAAGAAAGATGAGGCTGTGGGAGACTTGTCTAAAAGGTTCAATAAAATGTACAACATGATACCAACTGAAATCAAACCTTCTGAAACATCAGCGAAGTTAACCTATGCAAATTCTTTTGATCATGGATTCTCCTTATTGTTAAGAGAAAGAAAATCTATAACTCTTTTGAATATGCAATATGCTGCATTGGAAGTTGAATGTAACATATTGGCTTCAAATAAACTCAAAGAAGAAATAGACTATCAAATGGTTGATAAAAAAGGAAAAAAAGAAATGATTCCATCCAACTCTACAGGAAAAGCTTTAGATAGTAAAATGGATGAAATGAATATAATCATTAAAAATTTATCTGCTAAGATTGATAGGTTAGAATTGGGAAATAAAAATTAGAATAAGCCTGTTCCTGAAGGAGAGAGAAATCAAAATCAATTTAGAAGACCTTTTGTTCCCATATTTTTACCAAGAGAAAGAAGAAACAATGATATTCAGAGGGAAAGAAGAGAAAATGAAGATCAAAGAATTCAACCTCAATTTCAAAATAATCATGTGAGAGATGATGAGTCATATGAGATAGATGAGGGAGAGTTGGAGGATTTGGAAGAACAAGAACATAACATTAGTCAATTTGATGATGATACTTCTTTTCATTTTTTGACTAAAGCTGATTATCATTATGCTACAATGCTTGACTATTATGAAGAAAATAATTTTGAACAAGAGATGTCTATGCCTGAAATTTGTTAGGAGGTTCCACAAAATTCATATGGTCTCAGATCAGGGGTAAAACATGCAACACAAGCAAAGAAAGTTGTAAAAAATGTTCCTGCTAAACAAAGGTTGTCTCTAGAGCAGAAACAAGTTGTACAGGAGAACAGAGAAAAGTGGTAGTTCCTGAAGAAGTTAATAAAGGTACAAGCGGTTTTAATTTGGAGCATGAAATTAATAAGATCAAGATCCCTGTTCCTTTGATAGAATTGATAAAAAACAAATCCTATAGGGAAGCAGCTTTTAAAACTTTTAAATATGCGGTGAATTCTATCCCTTCTGATGAAATTAATTTGCAGGATGAAAATCCTACCATCATTGTGGGTTCTAAAACCTTTGATCAACCTAATGACAATTCAGAATATCCTCCTCCTTTTTATGTGACTCTTACAGTTCATGAGCAGTTATTACATAATTGTCTTCTTGATTCAGGAGCTTCACACAACCTCATGCCAAAAGCAGTCATGGAAGCTTTAGGGTTGACTGTTACCAAACCATATCATGACTTGTATGCGTTTGATTCTAGGAAAATGAAGTGTATTGGGGTTATCAAAGATCTTGTGGTGAGTTTGACACAGATACCTATGAAGAGTGTACTAATGGATGTGGTTGTAGCAGACATTTCTCCTAAATTTGGCATGCTGCTGTCCAGATCATGGGCAAAAAGAGTGGGAGGAACTCTTCAAATGGACCTTTCTTATGCCACAATTCCAGTGTTTGGAGGAGAGTACATGAGACTCTACAGAGAGGTACAGTTGGCGTATTTGGTAAGAAACAGTAAACATCCCAATAATCATCCAATTTATTCAATAGAGGAGAACTTTGGTTCCTGTATGTTGCAATTAAGTGATGATTTTGAAGGAGTTTTACAAGTGCACTAAGATATTCCAGTCCAGAAAAAGAAAGAAAAACTAGATGGTTTATGGCAGATGTATTTTGATGGTTCATCAAGTAAGGAAGGAGCAGGAGCAGGTGTTGTACTCATTTTGGCTGGAGGTGAAATTATTCCTCTCATTTACAAACTGGAATTCAAAACAACCAATAATATTGCTGAGTATGAAACATTGGTTCTGGGATTAAGAGCAGCAAAATATTTGGATATTCAGAAGCTTGCTGTATTTGGCGACTCCGAATTAGTAATTCAGCAAGTCAAGAATATTTACCAGGTAAAGTAGCATTTGTTGAAAGTATATAGAAATGAGGTGTGGGATTTAATAGATAATTTCTTCTTAGCTTTCAACATAACTTTTGTCCCACAAGAGTATAATGAAACAACAGATTCTTTAGCTTTAGCAACAGCCTACTTCAAGGTTCCAAAATTAACAGATTTGAAATATCCAATCGATGTAAGATACAGGCCATCTGTCCTAGATGACATCAAACACTGGAAGGTCTTTCATGATTATCAGGAGATAAAAGGGTTTTTGGAATTAACAGGTGAATTTGCTAATGATTTAGTTGATCAGGATCAAGATGTTGAGTTGGTTGAAAATGTACCTTATACAAAAGATTCAATTGCCGACCATAAGATTGTTGAGTTAAAGGGAATTTTCATTCCTAAGGTACTTGTTCCACTTGAGAGGTTGTTCTCAAAAGATAATACTTTGTTGAAACCCACGTTGCAGACCACTGAAGAAAATGTTGTAGATTATACTATTGGTTTTGAAACTGAACCCAAAATAATCAGAATGTTGAAGGTACTGTCAGAGAGGGAAAAGAAAAAATATATCAGTTTGTTGAAAGAATTTGTGAACATTTTTGCTTGGTCATATGAAGATTTAAGAACTTATGACACTAGCATAATTTAGCATAAAATTCCCTTGAAACCAAATACTAAGCCTTTTAAACAGAAACTTAGAAGGCTTAATCCAGCGTTGCTGCCAGTAATTGAAAAAGAGGTAAAAAAGTTGTTGGATGCAAAAATGATTGCACCTCTCAGATATTCATCCTGGATTGCCAACCTTGTGCCAGTTTGAAGAAAAATGGAGAAATAAGGCTTTGTGTGGATTTTCGCAACTTGAACAGATCCTGCCTCAAAGACAATTATTCATTGCCTAAAATTGATCAGATTTTGCAGAGAGTTGTAGTTTCTCAGAGAATTTCAATGATTGATGGCTTTTCTAGTTATAACCAGATTGCAGTACAACCTGAGGACAGAGAAAAAACAACATTCACAACCCCTTGGGGAACATTTATGTACGATAAAATGCCTTTGGGTTTATGAACACAGGTGCTACATTCCAGAGGGCTATGGACATAGCCTTCGTGGGGGAAAATGAAAAATTTGTAGTAATATACCAAGATGATATCATAGTGTTCTCCAAGTCTGATGATGAACATCTAAAACATCTAAGACAGGTTTTTGTTAAGTGCCGAAAATTTGGTTTGTCATTAAACCCAAAGAAATATCATTTTTCTATAACAAAGGGTAAGTTGTTGGGGCACATTGTTTCTGTTGAAGGAATCAAAATAGATCCAGAATGAGTAAAAGCCATTTTAAAAATCACCATTCCTGTAAATAAAAAGGAAATTCAATCTTTCATTGGGAAAATTAATTTTTTAAGATGGTTCATTCCTAATTTTGCAGAGATTATTAAAGATATCACTGAGATGCTTAAGGACAGGGAAGTTAAATGGTCAGATCAGGCTAGACAGCCATTTGAAAGGATAAAGCATGCATTGATAGAAGCACCAGTGTTGATAGCTCCAGATTATACTAAGGATTTTGTAGTTTTTTCATTCGCATCTGAAGATACCATAGTTGTTGTTTTATTGCAAAAGAATTCAGATGGCTTAGAACAACCGATTTCTTTCTTTAGTAAAACATTAAGAGATTCAGAGCTTAAATATAATACAATGGAAAAGCAAGCATATGCACTGGTTAAAGCTCTCAAGTTCTTTAAAATTTATGTTTTACATTCCAAAATTCTGGCATATGTTCCAAGTTCAGTAGTTAAGGAAATCTTGGTACAACCTGACAGTGAAGGGAAAAGAGGCAGATGGATAGCAAAGGTTATGGAATACGATGTGGATATTAAACCTACCAAGTTGGTGAAAGGTCAGGGTTTAGCCAAGCTTCTAGCAGAATCAAATTGTCAAGTATTAGATCTTCATTTGATGGCAGGAATTCAGAGCAAGATGCAGAGCATAATAGGGAGCAGACCTATAGCAGGTATTGTGATTCTCCTTGGTATGAAAAGATTGTATATTTCCTCTTGCATTTACAATTTCCTTCAGATCTAAATAAAAATGAGTGTAGATCATTAAAACTTAGAGCACTTAAATATGTTTTAATTGATCAAGTTTTATACTGGAAAGATCCTGGAGGTATATTGCTGAAATGTTTGGATAAATCAGAGGTTAATGCTGTTACTGCTGAGTTACATAGTGGGGTATGTGGGGGACATAAATACTGGAAAGCAACTGCATTCAAAATCTTAAGAGCAGGATATTATTGGCCTACCCTTTTTACAGATGTATATCATCAGGTCATAGCTTGTGTGGAGTGTCAAAAGTTTGCAGGTAAGCATAAATTACAGTCTTTACCCTTGAAACCTATAGCAATAAATGTTCCATTCTAGCAGCGGGGTTTAGATTTTATATGAGAAATTCGTCCTCCTTCTAATGGTCAACACAAATGGATTTTAACTGCTACTGATTTTTTCACTAAGTGGGTGGAGGCAATCCCCACAAGAAGAGCAACTGATCAGGTTATAATTATTTCCTTCAAGATAATATTTTCAACAGATTTGGATGTCCTAGGAAATTAATTATTGATAATGCTCCAGCCTTCAAATTGAAAAAGATGGTGAATTTTGTGAAGAAAATAACATTAGCTTGAAACAGTCCACACCTTATTACCCACATGGTAATGGATTAGCAGAATCCAGTAATAAAAGTATTGTGAACAGTATTAAGAAAATGTTATTTGAAAATAAAAAGAGTTGGGATACCAAACTAAAATTTGCTCTTTGGGCTAATAGAGTAACTATAAAGAAATCAATTGGGACATCCCCTTTTCAGTTGGTATATGGAGTTGATGCTTTGTTTCCTGTTCAATTAGCTTCCCCAGTAATTAAATTTTTGCAGGAAATGAGAGAGGAACCTAATGATATAAGAAGAAGAATGTTTCAAATAATCTAGTTGCAGCAAGAAAGAGAAGCCATTATGGATACAACTGAGATGCACAAAAAAAAGGTAAAATAAAGTTTTGATAAAAAATTTAAAAAAGATGTCTTTGTAGTTGGTGACTTGGTTCTCAGGTGGGATGCACGAAATGAAGATAAAGGTAAGCATGGAAAATTTGACAATCTATGGCTAGGACTTTTTACAATGGTTAAGATCTTGGGAAATAATACTTTTGTCCTACAGAACTTGAATGGTGAAGAAGTTGTAAGTCAAGTAAATGGACGTTTTTTAAAATGTTTCCACACATATTGAGTTGCAGAGGGTTAGTGTACATATTCAGTGTATATATCATCTCAGTTTCATGAATAAGACTCCAGCCCAATAAGACAAAATATAATTCTAGCAGGTTTCAAAAGGCACAGGTCGAAATGTTCTTAAAGCCTCACAAGGAGAGATTTATCCCTAGTCGGAGCCAAGATGTTATCTCTAGGGTTGTTTTTGTATTTACTTTAGGATTTTATTTTTTTTTATTTTTTTTAGTATTTCCATTTAGTCATTATCCTAGTTTTACCCTAGTCTTTACTATGGAAATTTATGTTATTTTTTCCCTAGTTTTTTATGTTTTGTTAATTTTCATTTGTTAAATCAAAATAAGGCTCATATTATTAATCTTTCAAAGTCTTTTAATTCGTATTAGAGCAAGTGACATGGTAAATCAAATGTTATATATGACTTTGATTATAAACTGGCAGCACATAGGAAAATTTGAAATATGGTTTTGCTGCCAGATTGACATTTGCAATGATGAAATGGAGACACTTGGCAGGGATGGTACAGAGGTGTCAAGGTCAGTGTATGGTTTCATTAAACACTGACAACAAACCTTATGTTGTATCATAATGATAGTTTATGCTACAGTACATTGTCATCATGCATTGTGTTTTTACTGTCAATATTGTAAAATTGTGTTTTGGGATAAGGGTTCTATTACATAGGTGCCCAGAGTATTCCAGATTCATGAAGTATGACCAAGAACAATAAGCCCGATGGATTTTTATGCGGGCTAGAGCCCTATAACTTGCAATGGGTTCATGAATTTCCTAGGTCTGCAAAGATGATGCGTGATGCTGGATGGTTTCCCTTCTGCGAAAGATTGCAAGGTCATAATGTACAGGTAACTAGGGCATTTGTTAAAAATTATAAGGATTCAGTTGTCTGGTTTGAAGATTTGCAGATAAGGGTGGATGAAGATGTTATAGCAGAGGCTATTGGTGTACCATCTGATGGTGAAAAATGGTTTAAGCAACACTCGTTTGAAACTGATTATAGTAAATTCCTTTTGCTAGGGTTTGAGAAGTTGGATTTGAAAAATGGGATACATATTAGTAAGCTTAAGCTCATGTGGAAAACACCATTAGAAATGATACAGAACTATATAACTTGTGAAGGTCGTTATGACAGGGTTTTAAGATGTCATCTGCGTTTTTTAATGCATCTTAGTGGAGACCAAAAGTTAAATTTGCCTTATTATTTGTTGAAGAGTCTGCAGAAAATGATTGCTAGGATTCATAATCACCAAGAACATACAGTTCGTTCTCTTTTTCATCAGGGGTTAATTAAGCTGTTAATAGTGTTTTATTTGAGGAAAAAAGGGCAGACCTAGGAAAATTTCCTTTTTGTATCAGGATTCGATGCAGAAAAACAGAAGGAAGAGGTGAAAGAAAACAAATGTGAAATATCAGGTAAGCAAACAGAGCAAGATTTGGAACCAGCAAATGAAACGAGCAAAGAATTAGCAGAGAAATTGATTGTGGTCAATGATGAGTTATCAGAAGTGTGGGTTACAAAGAATGTTGACAAAGAACTGTGCTCAAAAGAAATTGCAAAGGAGAAATCAGTTGAAAACCTAAGAGCAAAGGGCGTGGATTTGAGTTCAAAACCCAGAACACGATTAAAAAGTAAATTAGACGCTGAAATAAGCTCAAACCCTGTACTTGATCCTTTAGAAGACAATGAATTGGTGGTCATAGCAGAATTTGTTAGCAGAGAAAAAATTCAGTTAATAAATGAAGAACATATTTCAGAGGGTGAGAAGTTTATAGAACTTCAAGGAATGGCAGAACATATCCCAGAATCATTTTGTATAAACAAACAAAATTATCCTAAAAATGATGTTGGCTCAGGTCTAAAGTTTGTACAAGAGGATGAAACCATTGTGGACACAGAGGAAGCAGAGATTATTCCAGAATTGGCTCAAACAAAGAAGTTTATGTTGTCTTACAAGGAGCAAAATAAATATCTGCAGGATTTAATTGAAAACCTCATGATTGCAAACAAAAGACTGCGAGAGGACTTAGAGGAAAAAGAAGCTGACTATCAGAGGCTTGTCATCATTTCTAAAGATATACTGAAGAAGAAAAGAGCAATACAGGAGCAGTATAAGCAGGTATTGAACCAGAACAAGGAATTGCAGAATAAGGATGGGAAAGCTGAGTTCTTCCAACGTGTCAGCTCAACTCATTGAGTTCTTCCGACACGTCAAAGGAAAAAGCTGAGTTTTGTCTTAGTGAAAAAAGGCTTTTTCTGACTTTGTTCAAAATAAAAACTAAGTCATGGAATGAGAATCCAAGGAGCAAAAGTAGTCTAAGAAAGGTTCAAAGCTAAAAATTCTAAGAAGGGGCCCAAAAATGTGAAAATTTTTGGGGAGGCGGTTGTAGTAGCAACAATTGGCGACTAGCTGGTGAACACGTATCTCTGAAAAACTATCTTTTCAAAGCAAAAACTGCTTCATGGTGTTTGATTAGCAACTCGTTTCATGGTGTTTGATTAACAACTCGTTTCAGGCTTCTTTCAAGATCATTTGAGAATCTAGACTTCTTTAGGAATGTAAAATTCGGTGTATCACATTGATTGTAGTCTTCTGGGGTAGGGTAACCGGGCTTAGAAGTCTTGATAACTCTCTTAGGGCCAAAATGTGAAATTCATTTTACCTCTGTCTTTGGTTACCGCTAGATATGACACTGTAATATCCCAGATACCGATATTCTACTGTTTCACTATTCTAGGGCTTATTTGTACTCTCCAAATGTGCAAGAATACTGAAATAAAATTTGCATGCAAGGTGCCAAAACAATGGCCCTAAATTATAGCTAAACTAGGTCAAAGATTTTACAGAAAGAAGGTCAACACTTACCACTGATAATCAAGCTGATGATACTCCAGAGATAAGATGCATGCATAAAGAGTTGGACTGGTGAAGTAATGATGCTTCCTTTTTGGTGTTACCTCCTGGCAGCACGAAACCCTCTCTTGCTAAAGGTGATGTTTTTGGTGAGGAGATGCCTGGCGGGACTGAGAATTTGCTGGGAGGTAGATCTTCCCGTGCCAGAGAGAATGATTGGAGCATGCAAAGATTTTGACCTCTCCAAGTGCCCTAGCGAATTGGTTTATCAGTCTGGTGCTCACACCCTCAACCTCCTGGAACTGTTGATAACTGCTTTGGATGAGCAAACTGATGGCTGATAGTCACTGAAGTCAGTAGAGTGAACTTGCTGATGAAGTTGAAGCTGACATGTAGAAGATAGACTAGGATTCAGAGACCCAGTGAATACCTTGGGGTTTTCTAGCTAAATCCCCAGCTGCACACATGAACCTACAAATAATCTTTCGATGGATACTGAATCGTTGGATATGGATGAATACGATGAATGTTGTTAATAAACCTGGATGGTCTATCTTGAAAGAGACTAGGGCAGATAGTTGCACTGTCGAACCCTCGTTAGCCGAAGACGTCGTCTTCAACCCCAACTGCTGTGGCTGCACACTGTGTTGTTGCTCAAAAGCTCCAAATCAACAACAACAATAATAGAAATCTTCTTTGGTCCAATAACCCTTCTTAAATAGCTTAGCATGTACTTTTAGGGTTTTCAAGTCACTTTTAGGGTTTGCACTTTACTTTTGCATGCATGCAATTCTAATTTTTCATTGACTTTAAGACTGAAGAAATAAAGCTTGCATGCTCTGCATGCTTTATGATAATAACCATGATGGCCCTCTTTACTATACTGATGACTTAATAATACTAAATAATTGTTCTAATATGCTCCCGGTATTAAATGTCCTCAGTCAATTCCCTATTTATCAAAACAAAACATTACAGTACTCCCTCGCCAAAGATTGCTTGTCCTCAAGCAATGCCAATGCAAATCCACAATCAATCAACTAAACCAACTGAATCTGGGGATGATCCCAGGATCCCAAATTATCCTAGGAGATCTGTAGCACCCTCTGCTCAAAGCACTGCACTGCACAGTACCATCACAAAATGTCCCATGGAAGCCTCTTATAAGTAGAGTGACTAACCACGGTGTAAACGAGGTACCATCACAAGAGATCTCCTGAAAGCATCCTCTAGCAATCACTATATTGCCATTCACTGTAATCCTAGGGTCCCAAATCAATCTGAGAATTGCAGAGGTCAAAATGCATCCCACCGCTACCCTGTGTAGTATCGACACAAGGAGCATCCTGTAGACTCCCAAGTAACCCCATCAGTATTTTTATTGTAGATTGCAGTCAGTATGGTTCTTCTGGGGCGCCACAGTGCCCCAAGGGGTATGAGTAGTCACCTATACCGTTCTACTTTTTCTCCAGACACTTCTGTACAGTTAGTTTGCCCCAGTTCTCATCCTGAAAGAAGATATGATTTTTTTTATTATTTTCACAGGTTGTACCATGAAAAAATGAACTAGAAGATTACTGAGGAAATCGATTTGGCTTGTGTGGTTAAGGAAATGGAAAGGGAATGCTTCCAGATAATTTATTGTGGCTCTCGAGTCTGCAGACTTATTTGCACCAATTTCATCCATTCTCATGCTTCGGAGTATTATTTTGGTTCTCCTAGGGAGGATGTCCCCCATGGGGGCACCCCTCACCTTGGCGATGATGTACTTTATTGACATATCTTATGTTTTGATGTTGTATTAGGGGCCTAGGGTGATTTATGTCCACACGGCACCCTCTTCATGATGTATTACATTGATACACCTTATCATTTTGATGTATTTCGCCCTAGTAAGGCATCATTGGGAAAAAGTGTGCCCCTCTTGACTTGGTCATGTTGATCTATGTATTGATCAGTGTAAAAGTGATCTCCACCATTGATGATGTTGTAATCTCAACCGCTGGATGAAAAAGTAAGTTAGGGTTTGTGTCTCTCAAAAACTATATAATGAAGAGACCCCCCTCATTGTATCCCATCGGGAAATTTGGCACCCTTGGCTCTTGAAGAATAATAGAGAAATTTTTCAGGATCTCTTGTCTTTTGTGGATGATTGAAGAATGTTCCTTGTGATCGACTGATGCTAATTTTTGCTTACACTGGAAATTATTGGTGAATCTCTTGCATATTTTGGATCCATTATTTTTACTTGCAGGGAAGGAGGCGATTTGACAAGGGCGCATTGGCTGGGGAAACCCTCTTTGTATCTCTTGATTTGTTGTATTAACAGGGAGTGGTTTTATCTTTCATATTCTTACTTGCATTTGTCATGTTTCTTGCCAATCTCATTGTTGTTTACTTGGCTTGGCAGGAGAAAGGGCACACTTGTGGGTTCCTCGACGATTTTGATAGAGCTAGATTTTCACCATTGTTCCTCTTGATCTATGCGGGAATAGTCTTCATCACTTCGGAATTGTAATATCCCAAATACTGATATTCTCTAATGTTCTATGATAGTGCCGACTCGCACACTCAATCTCATACAAATTTGCAAAATAACTGTGCATGCAAACTCGCCATGCAAAAATGCCCTAAAATATATTTGAATTAGGGTTAGGGTTTTGCAGAGAGAAATTAACACTTACCACTGATATTCTGGCTGATAATGACTCCAGAGATAGCTGCATGCATAAGGATCCGGATGGGTGGTCTAATAATGCTCTTTTCCTCTGGTGTTACCACCCCGCAGTACTGTAAAAACCCTCCAGACTGAAGGTGACATTTTTGTAGGAGGAGAGGTTTGTTCGGGCTGAAACTTTCTGAGCTTGTTTGTCTGCTGATGCCGGAGAGATGGCCTGGCACATGCGAAGGTTTGGCTGCCTCTAAGTGCCCTAGCGAATTGATTAGCAGTTCTGCTGCTCATGCCCCCAACTGATCTGTTTGGCTGATAGCTGCTCTAGGTGAGCAAACTGATGGTTGATAGTCACTGCATACCGTAGGATAGGCCTGCTGAGAAAGAGGAAGCTGACATGCAGAGGAAAGACTGGGTTTTGTGGTCCTAGCGAATCCTTCTGTGTTTTACCTGCTACTTCTAGCTGCAAAACGTGGATCTGCTAATAACCCTTCAGAATGTGCTGGATCCCCGAATACTGTAGTATATGATGGATGCAATGGATAAACCTGGATGATCTATCCCAATAAGAGACTAGGGCAGATATCTCATTGCCGAACCCTCGCTAGCTAAAGACACCGTCTCCAACCCCAATTGTCGCAGCTGCACGCTGTGCTGCTGCTCGAAACTCCAAAATCAATCAACAATAACAATAGATATTCTCTTTGGTTCAATAACCTTTCTTAAACAGAATAGCATGTACTTTTAGGGTTTGCATGTCACTTTTAGGGTTTATGCTTCACTTTTGCATGCATGCGCTTCTAATTTCATGTTGACTTTAACACTAAAATAAGGCATGCATGCTCCGCATGCTTTATGATATGAACTCTTATGGCCTTCTTACCACACTGATGACTTAATAATACTGAATTGATGTACCTTTCTGCTCCTGGTGCTATTAGTCCTCAGTTATTCCCTTTTTATAAAAACGGAACATTATAGTCCTCCCTCGCCAAAGATTGCTTGTCCTCAAGCGATGCCAACGCAAATCCACAATCAATCAACTGAACCAACTGAATCCGGGGATGATCCCAGGGTCCCAAATTATCTTAGGAGATCTATAGCACCCTCTGCTCAAAACATTGCACTGTACGGTACCTGTTATCTCTAAGGTTGTTTCACCTTTTATTTGAAGATTTTTGATTGTGATGTGTTTTTATTTGTTTTAATTTTGCTTTGTTTTACACTTCATTTTTGATTGAACACCATTATGGTCTCTTTTATTATCTTGAATCATCAAAATCTTCATTCATTAGTCCTGGACCTATGTATGTGCAAGAGATTGTATGTTATATGATGAATGGTTGAAACTGGCAGCATTTTATAAACTGGCAGCATTTTACTTACTGGCAGCAGAATTTCAAAGGGTATTTCATTGAAAAGTTGTTTGTTTATAAATACCATGGAGTATAATAGGGAAATAAACTTTGGTTATATTCATGATTTTGGCATTCGGTATTGACATGTTTTAAAGGCGCCTCTGTCCATAAAATGATGGTTTTATGGTGTCATTTATGAAATGGTACACTTGTTGTCATTTCGAAATTTCAACAATACATGCAATGAGTGCTAGTACTGATCGTGGCAGAATCGACTTAACTCACTCTTTTCCCCAAAATCTATCTCATTACTTTGCTCGTTAATTGGAGAGGGACATTCAGAGGCCTGTTTGTATACTGTAAATCTTCATTGGTTTCAAGCAGCTAGGGTTTGTTTTCAAACCCTGATGGATTTTGTGTTTGAAGGTCTGGATTACATTGTATATACTTCCCTGCATCTTAGAGCCAGCGGTTGCAGCAAAGAATTCCCTGTTCGGGACAGTATAGCGTGAAGGCTTTGTTGATTTGCATTACTAACAGAGGCTTAAGGGTAAGACCGACGAGGCTTTTTGGTTCCATTCTCACTGTCATCTTCATTCTGTTAAGCCTGCAAATCAATCTAATTAGGACTAGCACGAGCATGGGTGCATTATTGTAAATAAGATTGACAGTCCAGAGCCAGCATGGAGTGAATGCCTGCCATAGATATAACTGCAGCAAAGCTTAGTGGGTGTGCTTTTTGTTTGTGATTTAAAGCTCGGTCTGTCTATACAACAAAGTTGGAATTTTTTAGGGTTTTCAATGTCAAAGGCATTAGACGAGGAAGAACCAGAGGTTATGGTGAAAAGAAAACCAGGTGGTTTCATTTGCAGGTAAGAGCCAAACAATACAGACTGGATAATGAAGTTTCCCAGGTCTGCTAAACTAATGAAGAAATCAGGATGGTTTAATTTCTGTGAGAGATTGCAAGGTTACCACTCACAGGTAACCATGTCATTTATTGAAAATTACAGAGATGAAAGAGTTCAGCTGCAAAGCCTAACTGTTAGGGTAAATGAGGATTCTGTTGCTGAGGAAATAGGCGTTCCTGCACATGGTGAAAAATGGTTTAAACAACAAGATTTCCAAGTTGATTTCAATGAATTTCTGATGCCAGGATGTGAAAAGCTAGATTGGAAAAATGGTGTCCATATTAGCAAAATGAAGCCAGGCTGGAAGATCCCTTTGGAGGTGATACAGAATTACATCACATGCGATGGCAGATATGACAAAGTATTAAAATGCCATCTAAAATTGCTAGTGCATATTAATGGAGGTATACAGGTAAATCTCTCATTTTACTTATTAAAAAGCCTCCAAAAGATGATCTCCAGGGTTCAGAACCATCCCGAGCATACTGCTCGCTCTGTCTATCACCAAGGCTTAATTAAATTGTTGATTTTAGCTCAGTTGCAAAAGGAGGAAAGAACTTGGGAATCCCTGTTAACAGAGCTAGGGTTTACAGACAACCCTAAAGAGAAAAGCAAAAGAATGATGGATGATACTGAACATCCAACAATAAGTCCTAAAAAGTCAGTTCAAATTGTTGAGAATGCTGCTGAGAAACCCATCCAAGAAAGCTTGTGCCCTGAAACTTCCTGCACAAATGAAAACCCAGAGAAACTCAGTAATATGCTGAAAAGTATAGCTTCAAAGAATAAGATTTGTAAACAGTTATTCAAGACAGAGAAGCCAAGAACCAGGCTGAGGAAGAAGATGCAGATAGAGAAAAGGGCAGCACATGAAGATGCCATGGATGTTGTAGTGATAGATGATGCTGGTAGTGAAGAAACATTACATACAGCAAAGGACCAGTATTGTGAAGATATTGAAAAGTTTATTGATATTCAGGGCATAGTAGGCTCTATACCAGAAGCTTTTTGCACAGACAAGCAGGATAATCCAGATAATGGGTCAGCATCAAAAGGTTTACAGGAAGAAGGAGTCCACATAAGAGAAGAAGACTTGGAAATATCTCCTGAATTAAGCCAATGTAGGAAGTCTTTGTAGACATACCAAGAACAAACAAGATATTTGCAAGACATAAATGAAAAATTGATGGTGGCCAACAAAAGACTTCGTGAAGACCTGGAGGACAAAGAGATAGAATACCAAAACTTGCTGATAGTTTCCAAAGATGTTCCAAGGGAGAAACGAGCCATTCAGAAACAGCTGGAACAGGTCAAAGCTCAGAACAAGGAGGACAATAAGGATGCTGAATTCGCCAGACTACAGAAACGTTCACAGGTTCTGAGTGACCTAGCTACACTAGCAGAGGCTTCTAGAAGCCTTTAGAAGTTAAATTGTAGTTTGCTTTTTGAACTTATGTTGTTTATTTGACACATGCAATACACTTGTACTTTAATACTTTTTAAAAGGGATTGACTTCCCTATTTTTGAGGAGGTTCGATCCTTAGATATAGGATCTTATGGTTAGTTTAAAGGAGACATTATTTTGTATTTAGGAGGCTCTCGAGAAGAGAGAAAGGCTTGGCAATTTTGGAGTTATGAAAGCCCAGTTTTGATTACTGTCTGTATAACATAACTACTCTACAGCTTCAATACAGGTTCTATTTTGAATGAGCATGAATGTGATTTGTCTATGTATGTTATGAATTGTGTTTCCTGTAACTTATCTTGAATATGGTCTATGTGATTCCATTACAGTGATTCTTATTTTGAAACATAATTATCCTTATATTTCCAGAAAACAGAGACAGTTTCACTTCATAACTTTATGATCATAGTTACTTAGATATTGGACCTTGTGTTTGGTTTTATGTTATACAGTTCCTGTTTATTTCTCTTATAGCTCTGATTGACCTACCAGCCTATTTCTTCAATAATGTTTTGATTTTCTTATAGCCTTTATATCATACTAGCCTAGTTCTTTGTTAACTCTGTGATTCTCTTATAGCTTTCATGATATACCAGCATAGTGCATTGATAACTGTGTGATTTTTTCCAATAGCTTTTATTTCATACCAGCTTGGTTTTTAGTTTGATTTCATTGATTTGTACATTTTAGAAAAAGATTTCCTTAAGCTTGAACCCCTGTAGTCTAGGTTCAACTTTAGGGATAATAGTACCATCACCAGAGACCTCCTGAAAGCATCCTTTAGCAATCACTAAACTGTCAGTCACTGTAATCCCAGGGTCCCAAATCAATCTGAGAATTGTAGAGGTCAAAATGCATCCAACGCTACCCTGCGTAGTATCGACACAAGGAGCATCGTGTAGACTCCCAAGTAACGGTATCAGTAAACACTGTATCCATCCCTCATAAGGTCTTCCACCTGGATCCCAATGCAAACTTGTGCATATTTCATCCCAAATATCTGAAGGCTCTTGTGGGACTATACCCTTGGCTAGGAATGTCTTCCCAAGAATCGCCCACTCAAGAGGACACCAACTCTTAATCTTTCTCCAATCCAACCCCCAAAAAGTACCTTGTCCATAAGCACCATCACAAGGAATAATCCTACCAAGTTGACATTCTTCCCTTCTGATTTCAACTGGAATGCTCATATACTGCTGGTCAATTTCTCGATCCTGGCCAACCTGTAAAAACCATCCGCCATTATGCAAACGTGGACTCAAGCTACCGCAAGCCTTGTCTGTGTACTTCTGAAGAAGACTGTTTTGAAATGCAATAGTATGTTTCTTCTGCTGCCCCATCAAGTAATCCAACTGCTCTTCAATACTAGAAATCCTGACCGCTGACTTGGCATATACAACTCGAAGAGTTGTAAGCTCAACATCTCGCTGTAATATGGTGTTTCGAAGTATATTGATCCTCTCTTTCATTGCTAGAATGCTTTCTTTAACACGTTCAATCTTCTTTCGGTGACTATGATCTAGAAGCTCTATCTCATGACTGTATAAACTCTCCCTAACCTCTATGTGTGATTGCTCATTGTCTCGACTGCTGTGCTCATTGCTTTGTACCTCATGTATTTCGCCTGTCATAATTGTCTGGGCCCTTGTTGTAGGTGATGAAGAGTGTACCAACTCCAACTCATCACACGGCTTGTCCACAATCCGACTAGCGAATGTGCTTGTGTCGCTGGGCTCACAAGATGGCTCTAATGCTATCTCCTCATGCACATCCTAATCATGTACTGCTATCCTCTGAAACTCTAAAATAAATGCTTCCGCACTACCTGTCTACTTTAGCTGTGCCAGCTCTCTAAAGTGTACCTCAAGGTCCTTCCGATCAAACCACTCAACGAGCCTCTGTGTAAAATATGGGTACGATGTGATGGTATTGTGACCCAGTGTCACTAACCCGTGGTACCACCACTCATGGGCTTCTCCATCCAAATGCAAAGTAGCCAATTTAATGGCATCTGTCTTAATCATGGGGTTGAGATGGAAGTATGTATCCAACATCTGCACCCAATTCCGGGCTGGAACACCTCGGGTACCCTCAAAGGTAGGGATAGTCAGTTTCCCTACGGTGCGCTGTAACTCATAGTTCTGGGTGAATGGCCTATCGTAAGCTCTGGGTTTGTTCTTACTTTTAAAGTGGCAGAAGTCAGTGAAGGTCATGGCTGAATGGAAGTCATCTCCTAAAGCTCTATACTCTCTTAGATAGGCACTCATGGATTCTTCTGGTTCTACTTGTGCTAGAGGCACTACAGCTGGACTATCTAAGAATTGAGGCATGGTAGGTCGGGAAGGCTTGTATATATGGGGATGGCTCTGCATGTTAGTATGTAAGTGCTCCCCACTACTACTGGTGGATACCCTATCACTATTGGGAAACAAGGGACTGTGTGGGGTGGGCCCATTTTTCTCTGTCATTTGCCTGAAGGTACTCATCATTTCTTTTTGTCCAGTAGTGAGTTCTTTTATGGCTGATATGAGACTATTGAAAGCTATTTTATCATCATCGGCCATTGTTTCTTTGCCCTTTCCGAACTGATACTCTCTGTCCCCCAACTCTATGTCCTCCAACTCCTCTTCTCCTCTATCACTGTTTCTAAACCTCTGTCTCCGGTAAGTAATGTTGTATGGGTCTTCTGAATTCATTTACACTTTTGCATGCCCACAGCTGGCTAGGAACATGTTCTGATACCACTGTAATATCCCAAATACTGATATTCTCTAATGTTCTATGATAGTGCTGACTCGCACACTCAATCTCATACAAATTTGCAAAATAACTGTGCATGCAAACTTGCCATGCAAAAATGCCCTAAAATATAGCTGAATTATGGTTAGGGTTTTGCAGAGAGAAATTAACACTTACCACTGATATTCTGGCTGATAATGACTCCAGAGATAGCTGCATGCATAAGGATCCGGATGGGTGGTCTAATAATGCTCTTTTCCTCCGGTGTTACTGCCCCGCAGTACCGTAAAAAATCTCCAGACTGAAGTTGACGTTTTTGTAGGAGGAGAGGTCCGTTCAGGATGAAACTTTCTGAGCTTGTCCGTCTACTGATGCAAGAGAGATGCCTGGCACATGCGAAGGTTTGGCTGCCTCTAAGTACCCTAGCGAATTGATTAGTAGTTCTGCTGCTCACGCCCCCAACTGATCTGTTTGGCTGATAGCTGCTCCAGGTGAACAAACTGATGGCTGATAATCACTGCATACCGTAGGATAGGCCTGCTGAGAAAGAGGAAGCTGACATGCAGAGGAAAGACTGGGTTTTGTAGTCCCAGCGAATCCTTCTGTGTTTTCCCTGCTACTTCCGGCTGCGAAACGTGGATCTGCTAATAACCCTTCGGAATGTGTTGGATCCCTGAATACTGTAGTATATGATGGATGCAATGGATAAACCTGGATGATCTATTCCACTAAGAGACTAGGGAAGATATCTCACTATCGAACCCTCTCTAGCTGACCGTCTCCAACCCTAACTGCCGCGACTGCATGTTGTGCTGCTGCTCGAAACTCCAAAATCAATCAACAATAACAATAGATATTCTCTTTGGTCCAATAACCCTTCTTAAATAGAGTAGCATGTACTTTTAGGGTTTGCATGTCACTTTTAGGTTTACGCTTCACTTTTGCATGCATGCAATTCTAATTTTATGTTGACTTTAACACTAAAATAAGCCATGCATGCTCTGCATGCTTTATGATATAAACTCTTATGGCCTTCTTACTACACTGATGACTTAATAATACTGAATTGATGTACCTTTCTTCTCCTAGTGCTATTAGTCCTCAGTTATTCCCTTTTTATAAAATAGGAACATTACAGGAATTCATCCTCAAACACATCAAGTAAGTTTTCTCGGGTAAAATTTGTTACCGCTCCAAATGCATCTGCATTTTGGGTGGTTAAAACACTATTTACAGAACTGTTACCACCCCCACTTTGACATGGGTGTCCATGTGAAACAATTCTTTTGAAGAAGGCTAATGGCATCTACATTGGTTATTGGTTACTCAAACACAGGATAAGTCTGCAGAGGTTCGAAAAGTGCCAGAAGGTTTTCTGGCTAAAATTACCCGAGTTTGTGGACAAGAAATGACAACAAAGGCTGTGAAGGGATTGCAAGGTCCTGCCTTGACTGCTGTTCTTGAATGCCAGAGGCCAGCAGGTCTGCTCCAAGAACTTTTCGAGCCATCAAAAGCGGTGACTATAGGTTCTGGAGCAGGATTGGCAACTAAAAATTCAAAAGCAAATGCAAATTGTGGTGGAGACCGTTCCTCTTCACGATCTACTCATAGAGGAACACCTTCGAGAGCTATTCTAGGCAAGGTTTCAAAACAAGCTTATCCAGATCATGTATATGCATCACCCCTCATGACTTTACTGTATAATGACAAGCGTCTAGGTGAGATGAATGGGAAGGGATACTATAATTATCATGGCTCTCGAAAGGAGCACTCAACACCAGAATTGAACCAATGTCTGGAAAGATCTCGCAGTCTTGCGGGGCTTTCGCCTCCTGATAATATCGAAAACATCACAGATCAAGAAACAACGGAGATGCTATTTTTTTTCTTTCTGTAATTAACGAGGCATGAACCATTCTCATCGTTTTATCCGTCGTTGGAGAGCGCCATGATCTATCAAAAGAATTCATGTGACCGTAGGCAGCCGCTCATGGATTTTTGGGAGCAGATCAAGGATCGGTTGTATCGTTTCCTTGATCCACGTAACAATTGTGTTGACAGCTGATCCATTTGAAAGTCAAATCAGACAGATTGGTTCCATTTTTCTCCTTGACAGTCGGTTAGAAAGAAACATTCCCCAATCTTGGAGGGTGTTAGTCGACGCCGAGTGGACTGATGAAACGTTTCATATCCAGCATTGACCGTCGCTTTGGATAGTTTTATGGGCACGCAAAGCGTTGGAGCATCTCACGAGCAGTGGTTCACGTCATTTGTTGTAGCGTGTAGTTGCATTTCAGATTGGACGCCAATCACATGGGATTTCGCATTTGAGGAGAAATCACGAAGAATCTAAGAGTTTCCTTTCTCGACAGTTGATTGCACAGTGCCACAGCCAATCACATGTGATTCCTTTTCGGCGGCTGAGTCGTCATGTGCCGATGGCTTACGAGGGGGCGTTTTTTTGGTTTGGCATAATGTTTTATGATGGAGTTAGCAGCAACGCACCAATTCCTTCCTGGATTGCCACGCTGAGTTATTGACAGCCTACGCAGCATTGGCAGCCGATGGCATTGTTTAAAGGATACGAGCATTATTAGAGCATAATCATTAGAGCATCATTAGAGACCATTTGTCTTCATGATCTACTCATAGAGTAACACCTTTGAGAGCTATTCGAGGTAAGTTTTCAAAACAAGCTTACCCAGATCGTGTATATGCATCAACCCTCATGACGTTATTGTATAATGACAAGCATCTAGGTGAGAGCAATGGAAGGGATACTATAATTATCATGGCTCTCGAAAGGAGCACTCTACACCAAAATTGAACCAATGTCTTGAACGATTTCGTAGTCTTGCAGGGCTTTCGCCTTCGGATAATATTGCAAACATCACAGATCAAGAAACAATGGAGATGGTTTTTTTTTCCCTGTAATTAATGAGGCATGAACCATTCTCATCCTTTTATCTGCCATTGGAGAGCGCCATGATCCACCAAAAGAATTCATCTGACCGCAGGAAGCCGCTCATGGATTTTTGGGAGCAGATCAAGGATCGATTGTATCATTTCCTTGATCCACGTAACAATTGTGTTGACAACCAATCCATTTGAAAGTCAAATTAGACATATTGGTTCCATTTTTCTCCTTGACAGTCGGTTAGAAAGAAACATTCCCCAAGCTTGGAGGTTGTTAGTCGACGCCGAGTGGACTGATGAAACGTTTCATATCCAGCATTGACTGCCGCTTGGGACAGTTTCATGGGCACACAGAGCTTTGGAGCATCTCACGAGCAGTGGTTCAAGTCATTTGTTGTAGCGTGGAGTTGCATTTCAGATTGGACGCCAATCACATGGGATTTCGCATTGGAGGAGAAATCACGAAGAATCTAAGGGTTTCCTTTCTCGGCGGTTGATTGCATAGTGCCACAGCCAATCACGCGTGATTCCTTGCTGGTGGCTGAGTCATCATGTGCCAATGGCTTATGAGGGGTCGTTTTTTTGGTTTGGCATAATGTTTTATGATGGAGTTAGCAACAATGCACCAATTCCTTCCTGGATTACGACACTGAGTTATTGACAGCCTACGTAGCATTGGCAGCCGATGGCATCGTTTAAAGGACCTTAAATTCCTCTTTCAGTAAATCACGCTAAAGAGGTCGAGACTTCAGCAAAGACAGGAAGCCGTTAGGTATCTTCATTGCTACGTGGAATTTGGAGCAACATTTGTTCACGTGTCATGTGTTTTGAGTTGCATTTGTATGCTCGGAATCATTTTAAAAGGAAGCCAATTCCTATATGAGATTTTATGGATATGCAATGAATGGTTGAAGTGGGAGTTACTTTAATAATTTAGGTTTGGTCAAGATCTTGATTTGAGAGGAAAGTGGATTTTTCAATTTTTCTTTTTTATTATTTTATTAATATTTTCACCTTTTTGAAAAGGATGAGAATGGCTTTTTTGAGCCTATAAAGAAGCCAGCCTTCTCCTTTGTACGGATGGAAAAAAGTTGGGAGGATTTTTCCCCATAGTTGAATAAAAAAAAAATCATTTTGGCCTTTTGGATACATATTGGGCATCTATTTCATGGTTGCGGGTTTCATTATAAGCTATAAAATAAATCTAACATAGAAGGCTATCAATCTAGTCCATTGGGAAAGCATTTGCAGTTGTCAAGTTGTTTGTTGACGTTGTGTTTTCAAAAGATCTTAGGAGTAATAGACCGTGGTCAATGATACTTATATTTTCCTTGTCTTTGATTATGGAACGTACTAGATTAATCTCACTTATGTGAAACGCAAGGCCCACTTGAGTCCTCTTTTGACTCCATTCTCCCTTCTGGTACTGACACTGGTCTTCCCTTGAGGATTGATCCTCCCTTCCTTCCCATCACTCAATCAAAATACCTTTTCTTTCTTTGTTACAATTGTTTCTCTAAGGCAGCCTCTTTAGTTCACCTTGCCCTTCGTTGCACCTGCCTTAGCGATCCTACCTTAGGGAAACCCCCCTAGAGTTGGAGAAGAGCCAACTTGAAGCGAGGAGAGAGGAGTGTGGTGACATTGGCTTCTCTCTTGAGAGTTGTCATCCAGCTGGTGTGCTTACTTTTTGGGCTTCAGCACACGCATGCTAGTTTTGGGCAATAACAAAATCTCTTCCTATTTTTCTATCTAATTGAGGCTGTATTTTCCTTTCACATAAAACCCTAATTTAAAACCCTCATCTATTAGTTTAGTAGGTTCTAGTTTGCGACGGTTAATGAAACTAAAAATCTAGTTTGGAAAAATTATAAGAACCCTAGATCTAAAATTTCACAATCATCGGACTCCATTTGCCCATCTAACACATTGGTCTACCTTTTAGGGGGAGATGCCTTCCTTGGGAGAAGTGAGTATCTTTAATTCTGCAAGCTGGGCATTGCTAGTTTCACCTCCAATTTTCTACTCTTACACCTAGCAATCAATCTGAGTGTCTAATTTTACTTCATTTCATCATTTGCCCCTAGATCCATTTTCAATGCTTAAAACCCTAGGGTAAATTGGGGCTTTTCAGATAGACACTCATAATCTCTTAGTAATTGTGCAAAACTCCAATTAAATACCCTACTAAGAGGTCTAATCGATATTCCCTGGGTTATTTACTTGATTTCCTTATTTTTAGGGCTATATTGGTTATAGGGACGCCCCTAGGCTTTGTATCTGCACTGAGTCTAAAGAGCTGGTATCCTTAACTGGCGTGACAGCTGAGTTCTTTCAGAATTCTTGGATATTGTAGGCCACGACTTTAGTTGCCTTTCCCCTCTGCCATCTTGGATAAGATCACCCTTCGGGTCAACTACAAGATTCGTGATAACAGATATATTGTACTTGTAGCCTCATACAAAAAGGCTAATTTTGGATATATACTATATTTACCTTATTTACAAAGGTTTTTTTAGATATTACTACTTGCATGAATGAAATGATATAGACTTGGGTCCATGAGTAAAATGTGATGTTATATGTATAATTTAAATTTTATCTGTATCATTTATCATTAGCAATGCTGCTTGCAGCTAAATGTAATTAATAATTTATGGTTTATGTTTTATAATAATTTTGTCCTTGCATTATGGTTTATGTTTTATAATATTTTTGTCTTTGCTCATATATATATATATATATTGCGTTTCCCCGTTCCAAAATTTCGGGGGGTTGCATTTCCAACATTTTCTTGTTTCCCCGTTTCATCCCAATTTCCTCGTTTCATGCAACTTAGCTTGTAACCACCTAAAATTACCCCTTGTGTAATCTTAGTGCCAAGTTGGAGATTCACTCTTATATTTTTAAGTTGGCCATACTCCAAGTTCTATGGAGGGTTCATTAGTTCAATCAATAGTGCCATTTAGAGATCCAATGTGTTTCCATGCACAAGTGCTTCTTAGTTTATTGCTTTGAGCTAGATGGATACACACTGTGAAATTTGACTACTAAACCAAGATATGTAACTTCGCTACGAAATCACTCAAGATGCAAAGTCTAAAGAAAAGAATCGAAGATCAAACAGGAAAAAATGCAGATCTATATAAGGTATTGCAAAGTGCTTATTGCAGATCAATTGATGCAACCCTCCAATAGAACTAAGGTTGAAGCAATACAAAAATACAATGCTTGCTAGGGTAAGATTCAGAAAGAAGGCCATGCAATGGCATGCCATGAATCTTGCCTCAAAGCAAGGAAAAACAAACAACTAAGTGAAGCTTAACTGTTGCATGTGCATTAAAGCACTAAAGTTGGACTGAAGTAAACTAAAGCAAATGACTAGCTAAACATGAATATAAAGTGCGTTGTATGCTAGCAAGATGCATGCATTATGTGCACCAACATCCCCCCTTAAGCTTGACTTAGGTGAGTATGTGGCAATAGAAATGGGTTTTGGTAAATGTATAACCAAATTAGGTACCCATGTACAAAATAATCCCTGCAAAAATGAGGAAGGGGAAAATCTAGTGGAAACACCCCCTCCCCCCCCCCAAAAAAAAGAGGATAAACTAGAGAAGGGTAGGTAGATTGCTTAGGAGAAGAAGCCTCCCACACCCTAGAAGAGCTCATAAATGAATGAAACTGCCCCTTGTAAATGGTTTGGTGAAAATGTTGGCAATCTGCTTTGAAGTTGGATAGTATCTGAGATCAATGATTTTCACATGAATCAACTCTCAAATGAAGTGCTTATGAATCTCAATGTGCTTGGTTCACTGTTGGCAAACTAGATCTCGTGAGATTTGAATGATACTTTGACTGTCACAAAAAATGACAAATGGACTGAGGTATTGAATACCAAACTCAGTGAGAATGTGCTACAACCAGTTGGCCTCAGTCGCTACATTTATATCTCCTCGATACTCTGTCTCTATGGTTGATAGAGCAATATCAGAATGCTTCTTGATCGACTAGAAAATAGGACTAGAACCAAGAGAGAAGAGGTAACCTGAAGTCGACTTACAATTTGTAGCATCATTTGCCCAATCAGAATCTTTGTACCCCACTAAATTGAGGTTGCAACTTGCTACATAATGTAATCCAAATCTATGTCTACGCTGAATATATAGAAGAATTCTCTTCGTTTCCTTCTAGTGCATCTCGTGGGATTCTTGCATAAATTTGGACACAATGTCCAAATCATAATAAATGTTAGTTCCGGTTGAGTGAGATCGAGCAAACTCCCAACTAGTTGCCTGTATCAGGTGTTGTCAACGAAAGGTGAAAGTAAGGAAGCCTTGAGTTTGACAACAAAGAGGAAGGGAGACGTAGTGGGCTTGCAATCAACCATCTGAAAATGTCAGAGCACATCCTCAGCATATTTGGACAACCTCATGGTGATCCTAGAACTAGAATAAGTTATCTCAAGTCCAAGGAAGTAGTGCATAGTAGCCCTATTACCAACTTTTTGTACCATAGTTGGGTTACCTAAGGAGCTGCCGGTCGACAGACATGTTCAATGTCTGATTCCAGTGTATCAGTTGATCCGTCTTTGTGTCTAGCCAATATTGGCTAGCCGGTTTTTTATTTGAATAATTTTGACCATGGCCCCGCGGGGTTTGTAATAAAATGTGCTAGTAGGGTATTTTTGAGTGGTTCGGTCTCTTGAGACGTAGAATCTCAAATAAGGTATTCCAGGGAGTTTTTTGCCCTTGACAATTATGCTTTGCCTATAGTCGAGTATAATTGACGAGGTTTTCTCCCGCTTCCTCCAAAGCTGGAATGCCCGATGTTGAATTCTGGGCCTTGGGGGTTATTAGAGCCCAACTGAGTATTATAAACCTACTAGGCATTTTTTGAGTAGAGCATGGTCTTGTCCTAGGTCATCAGGACCTTTAAATTTTTTTCGAAAAAATCTTTTTCGAACGGGGAAAATATTATTTTTTAAAATTTTTAATTTTTTAATTATTTTCCTAAGTTTTTTGGGTTAATTTTTCCATCAATTAAATGGAAAAAACCTGTTTGTAATAAGCCGGTCATCTGGACCCCGAATTCAGTGATTAAAAGCTCTAACCTTAAGCCAAAAATCATTCTTGACCAGCCAGCCAGTCAGATCCAACTTTCGGATCATTAATTGAACATATAACGCTCTTTTTCTCAAAAAAGTCATTTTTGAGGAGAAAAATGATTATTTTGGAGAAAATTAGAACTCTCCAAATTAATCCAAATTCAACGAAATAAAAGGCTAAATGACATCTCATTGGGCATTTATGATGATTGGAGTTATCATAACTCAGCTTCAGTTAGCATTCAGTGAGCAATTAATTTATATTCAGTTAGCAGATTTGTCATCTCTAGCTAAAAAATGAGATGGAGAGCACTCATTGGTCCGATGATTTGATTGAGGTAAAGACTAAAGCTTACACCATCAGTGGCCTTCCCAAACCTAGCAGGGGCTTCATCCATACCTAAAAGGTGGTTCTACCTACATCCAGACGTCTCTCCTCAAGCTCACGCCTTTCCTCAGCACAGGGGCGCCTTCCACACGTGTGGGCTCAATTTGGGGTTGTTTGCAGTGGCTAGGGTTGGCGTGGGGGCGCCTTGCCTAGGTGGAGGCCTCCCCTCACTCCCAGCTCTTGATTCTTAGGTCCGGGCTCTCAGTTGTTAGACACTGAGAGTGGGGGTGAATCAATGTAAAGCCAATTTTACAACTTTTCTCAACTTGTCACAATTAACTACCAATTCATCATTCCATTATTCTACCAATCTCATAATCATTTCATAAACATCTTTCACTTCATCATTCACGTATCATAAGCATTTGAATCATCAAGAACCATAACACAAAAGAACACAACACCATATAATTTTGTAATCTTTTTGTATTAGTTTTGGTCCGGCTACAACCGTTAGGTAAAATCAGCACCTACTGATACAAAGAGCACCTACTCTTTATCTAGGACCTTGCCTAGGTTTCTTAGACCCTGCTAAGAAGGGTTTGAGGTATCCTAACCTCAAAAACAAGACAAGCTTGCTTTTACAATTAAAGGTCACTGTCACATCAACATCATCTGTCTCTTTAATCTGTTCTACTGCTGTTCATCCTTTTCTCTAATCATCATTCTTCATGTGTAAACATGGGCAGCTACTGTCATCAACATTGCTCATCTAGCCATCAATCACCAAGGTCTACTCATCTCGGCTGTCGCTGGTCAACTGCTCATCAACATTGCTCATGATCTCTACTGTTGGTCATAGGTCTGCTCATCAATTTAATCATCAATACCGTTGCTCATGAACCTTTGGTCAATCTCTGCTGCTCATCCTCTTCATTCTTTACTGCTGCAACTTTGTATGGTCTGCTCATCATGTATCATGCCAAAACCATGACTGTGTGTGCAACCTTGAACTGTTGTGCAACTCTAAGTGTGAAGAGAGCTCAGGCTCTTGATATGGTTGAGAAAACTTCCAACTGTGTACTCATGGTAACACCTCCTCAAGTACATGTCAAAACTTGACTGTTTGTGTGCATCATCATCATCATAGGATTTGTATCATGTTGTATGCATCATCATATCATAGCATAGAGTGTACACAATCATACCTTAATCAGTGCATGTTAAGATCACATACTTGAGTTGTGTATGTCCTCATCATCATCTTCATTTATACACCCCTGTATGTTCTCAGGCACCTAAGTCACTGTTTATATGCTACCACTTGTATGTGCTGCATCATTAATTAACTACACCTGCTGTACATACATCATCATCACTTCGTCTATGCCACTGAACTGTCAACTTACTCTTGAACTGTGCATACAAGTCACAACTCAGAACTTCAACCATCATCATTGCATAAGTCCTGTAGCAAACTTTACACATACTTCATCATTGTATCAAGCATCTTCACAAGGTATCCAACACCATAGGTTATGCATGACAAGGCATAGGAGTACATGTATCATTTACCACTTAATTGTTTTACTGTATGTGTTCATCATTGAATACACATATCTTCATATCACTTGACATTCACTGTTTATGTCATTGTAAAGAAAGACATACCTGATCATCACTGTATTCCCTTTACTAACAGCTTTGTAGATGTCTCATTCAACTAGAAAATAGTAGCAGCAGTGAATAAGTACAAGGAACAGACTCTTCCTTTCAAAACTTGGCTGTAGGTTCTTCTAATGATTAAAAATCAGACTCAGACTTTCTCAACTAGTGCATAGGTACACTTGAATAGGAGCCCACGATTTGTTTGAAAAGGTTCTGATAGTAAACTACTTTGGAACTGTGCCCTCCTGCATTAATGAACACATCCTCAGAAATATATATTTGCATCAGCGCTGAACCCAATTCACAACCTCCACAGTTTGGCCCTTTCATTTGCTGTACATGACTGTGCATGCCACTTTTAAGCTTGAATGTGTATAAAAAAAAAAAACCAAACTCAGACTTGTGTATGTGTAATGGCTTACTCTCTCTTCATTTCTACCCAATGAGCTATCTTTGTAGTGGCTTAATCTATGCACTGTGTGCTTGTAATAAATCAGATTTGTTACTGTACATGCTTCATATACTCACATCATTATTGTTCCAACTTAATCATCAATATACCACTTGATAGTTGCATGCATCATCTTACCTCATAACCAATTGTAAATTTGGAGAACTGTTTTGGAACTGTTTGTGTCCATGATCAAACTAGGACTGTTTTAGGATGAGTAGAATAGACTCATCATCAAGTCTGCATATTAGGGTCTGTGCATGCTGCTCCAACACTGTTCGGCTGCTGCAATAAATTAGGGCCTTCATGAAATTGCCCAATCCACTTGCCTCTCCTTCTCCAAAGTGTTTACTGGTTCATTTGTTGATTAGGACAGTCATCAAAACTTGGGTCCTTTGCTGCTGCTAGCACTTGCGTTTTGTTTGTGATGAGAGTAGTGGAAACCTTGGATTAGGGCTTTGTATAGAAAGATAGAAATAGCCTCCAAAAAATTCTAGATCATTTTTGAGTGTGTGCTGCTGTAGCAGCCCTAAACATCACCGAGAGCTTTCCATACTTGGAATGGTATACTATTGCAGAAAGGTAAGAAAATATTTCCTTAGTCACGAGTTTTTGCCGCAGCAAATACACTTCCTTATCCAAAAATCTCAGTCCACCAGGCACAAGCTGCCATCCGAATTTCCTCCTCTGCTGCTGTTCAGTTTCCACAGTACGAAAATCTCAGTCAAACATAAACAAAACGAACTGCTCCTCTGCTGCACTGCGGCTGCCTCAAAGACCCAAATTTTACCTCAGTCAACCATCCGAAAATCAGAGAGAAAAAAAAAACTCCAAAAGACTGCTCCTGCGTTTTCCTCAGTGGACTGCTCCCTACTGCGGCTGCCACAGACCTCCGAAAATCTCAGAGCATGTTTTTCACCACTGAAATTATTCTTGCCAAATAAGGACGTGTTGTGTCCTATTTATATAGATTTTTACTGAGCCGACATATATATTTTTAATTTATTTTGAATGAGCCAACTTCACAAAATAGAGGTTGATTATTTATTTTTATTATCTCATTTTTATTTTGTCACACAAACTTACCATCTCAATGGTTGTCACAAAATAAGGGTATGTCTTGAAGCCATCAACACCCCAATAGCCTTCTTACCATAAGAGGGACCAAGGACCCTTTAGTCAAGAGTGTGCAATGTGCATTTGACCTTAAGATCAATATATGTGTGCCATGTGTGTGTGTCCACCACATCGTCATCAAGGATCTGATCATCATGTGTATGGGTTCTAAGACCAAAAGCATTCCAACTACCTCATCAAGGATCATCAATGATCATTACCAAATGTAAATAAGCGTGTCTAAATGTCATCACATGTGTGTGGGTGCCTTCATCATGCCATCATACAAGCAGTGGACTTCATGACCTTGTCAAGGTCTTCATCAGGGGTTCTTCATCCACCAAGTCTTCATCAATAGGTCAACCACATCATTGTTCAAGAACTTAACTACCACACACTTGTGGGATATATGATCATCTTCAAGGGTTCCAAGACTCCATCAAGTCATCAATAACCATGCAAACAACTTGTGGGGTTGCCAAGCCTTCTCCTAGGGTACCATGACCTTATCATGACATCATCATAGCATGAATGACCACAAAATGGGTCATTAATGCTTCTCTAACCCATCTAGGGTTTCTCCAACGTCCATCAAGGCTTCAGGACCATCCCGAGGGTCTTCAACATCATCAGCAGGGTCTTCAACATCTTCAGCAAAGTGGTGGCATCAAAATCCAGTCTTGTGGGTACAGGGACCTTGTCAGCTGGGTACAAGGTGCTTCAAGGCACAAACCCACTCTGTAAGGGGTCAAGGCACTACAGGTGGGACTTGGTGGCATCAATGGCATCCTGTGGGGCCATTGCAAGTCCATGTTGGCATCAATGACAATTTCATCAACATCAGTGGTGTTACCAAGCTGGTCAGGTTATGTAATTTGGTTTTAGGGTTTTAGCACTCTCTCATTGTATAAATAGAGGCTCTTTAAGCTCTATTCGGATGGAGATTTTGGGTATGAACACTCTGCCAAAATTATTGTAATATTTTGTTTAAGATTGGAATAAAGTTGTGACTTTGGAGGTCCATGCATGAGTTATTGGAGTTGTGGATTCACATTGTCTTTGGTGATATCTCTCTTACCCTTCATTTTTTCAATTATTAAATCATTATTCATTGCATATTCTAGAAGGGCTAACAATCTAGTTTATGAGTATCTTGTTCGGATTTAATTTTGTGTGTAAGGGTTTTGCAGGGATCATCAAGGGTGAAGGACAAGCTTGAGATCAAGCTCTTCTTCGTGAACCAGTGGCTTTTTTTTATCTAATTCCTTCGTTTTGCAGGTTCTTCTAAGCGCTTCTCAATCCAAGAAAGAGACATAACAGTCAGAGTTTCTCCTTCCTTCCATCAACAAAGATTAAAAACGTACTTGGTTACCTGGATCTACGAACTTCCCTCTTCTAGTTCTCTCTTTGCTCCTCGAGTTCTTTGATCCCTTGCTTGCTAGCCTCTTCTTCCTTGCTTTGTTTTGTGCTTTTTCTTACCTTTTCTTCTTCGCTGCCCCTTTTTTGCCTTAGTTTACCACCTATTTTTCTTCACTTTGGACAGTCTTATTGTGCCCTAGTTTGTGCCCCTTTTTTGCCCCTTTTTGCCTTAGTTTTTTGGCCTCCTTCCACCTTGTTTTGTGCCCTTTCTTTCCCTTTGTTGTTTGTTGCCCTGTTTTTGTATTTTTATGACAGCCATCTTCCTTCTCTTTCGCTGCCCCGTTTTCATCATTCCTTGTATTTCTTTGGCCATCTAGCTCGCTGCTTTATTTTTCCCTTCTCTTGTTTTTGACTTCCTCTTTGTCTTCCCTCCTTCTTCCTCTCCTCTTCCTTTTATTTCAGCCTTCTTTTGCCTTGTTCTTTTGCTCTCATCCAACATCTTCTTTTCCATTTTTTTGCAAGTTTCAAGAAAAGCTTCAAATAAAAGTAAATCACTCTACTTTTTACGTAAGGTTCAATAATAATAGAGTTGTATGCTTTCCTTCAAAAGTCCTTTCAAGGATTAAAATCCTAAAGGCAAATTGTATAATTTTAATAAAATATCTTTTGTTTGAGTGGGGTTTTTAAGTCCCCACTCTCATCCTCCCCCATTTGGGGAGGCTTGTGTTGTGTTCATCTTTTTGTATGCTTAGGTTAGATGTGTTTGTTCTCATAATATTTGCATCTTTTTCTTAGAATACTAATTGTTAGTCTATCACATTTAATTTATTGAACAAGTTGATTACTTCATTTCTTAATTGTGTATCTTTTATATAAGTGAATCAACTGCCTAAATCTCTTGAATCTCACCATAAGGCGGATCAAGAGTGCTCTTTGTCGAAGAGCTTAATCAACCATCTTCATTTTATTTTTGTGCGTCACATTGTTTAATCCAATTAATAGATTAAGTAAGACTCTTGAACTTGCAGAAACACAAGTCAAGAGCACTCTCTATCGGAAATCATCATTAGTATTGCATCATCCTTGCATTAGGCATCTAGACTAGATAAGACTCTTGAATCTTTGTCATAAGACAAGGTCAAGAGCGCTCTCTGTCGGAGAGTTTAACTAATTGACTTAATAAACTTTTTCAACACACACCCCCTTTTAATTAATTAACTTTGTTGATCATCCTTCACCTAGTATGCTCTGTCGACTTTTGGGTTGGGTTTGTACTCAGAATGGTGAACGGACTTGTTAAGTGCGTGCAAGAGAATCATAATTAAAATTTTTCCCCATAACCAACGCACCGACGTTATCTTGATTAAATACTTAGGCAAGTGGGCAAATTCCAAGTGTGGGCACCGGGCAACCCAATCTGGGCACAGTTGGTTAAGTTATTGAACACCTAGCTGTGATCCCAGACAGGTCCATCATGTCTTCGAACGGAGCCACTGAAGGTATTTCCGGTTAGGATTTCTAGACACCTTAAGCAAGATCACCATTAAAATCTTTTAAAATATACAAAGAGCACTTGCACAACCTAATATTCAACAGTTTTATTTCAAGACTTGCTTTTAATTTCTTTACGCATTTTCAGTATTTGGACTCCATAAGGCACTGGTCTGTTTTAATCCGCATAACTGTTATATTGAGATCAATTGTCTGTGGCCCCTTTAATTTCTATCTGTGAATGCACATTTATGAAGTCTTGAACTATTTCTTATCATTTAATCTCTTGTTAGCAACATGGATTGCTTTATGTGTCGAACTCATAATAAATAAACACTTCTAATTACAATAACTCCTAAGTAACACCTATCCGCATCCGCAACTAAGTAAAACACTTTAACAACCTTAAGAGCCTTACAAAGCTCTTTTGTAGGGACTATCCCCCTTGGCTTCGTTAGGAGTTAGCCTGAACGGAGGAGTTAGGAGTAGGTGACAGTACCTAGCTCTGTGCTTGCCCCCAAGGTCACACCTCTTCCACTTTCCTAAGTGAGGAGATAGCTTTCGGAAGATTTTTGTTGCTGGTGTGCAATCGACGGACAACAAGCCCCAAATCACTCATTGAAAACTTGTCATGCAAGGTAGCCTTCACAACAACAATGGATGCTTACGAACTGTATGTAATCAACAAATCATTTACATACAAAACTACGAACAAGAGAGAGTCATCTTATCGCAGAATGTAGACATTGGGATCTGAATGACAAGAAGAGAATCCATGAGATAGTATGAATGAATCTATCTTGGCATTCTAGGCTCGAGGGGCTTGTTTGAGGCCATACAACAATTTCCTAAGTTTGTAGACCAACGAGGAGTCCTTAGAGAACCCTTGTGGTTGCTCTATGTAAATATCTCCTTCAAGAGCCCCATGAGAAATGCACTCGTCACGTCCATTTGATTAACTTCCCAGCATTGATCTACCTCAATGGAGAGCACAAGTTGAATTGATTCCATCTTTGCAATAGGTGCAAATGTCTCATTATAACCTGCGGGAATCCCTTTTCCACTAGTCAAGCTTTGTGCTTGTTCACCAGACTAGAGCAACCGAATCCGGTTGGTCCGTTAGTAGTCGAATCCAACTATCATTTCGAATGATAAATGTTATAATATATTAGATGATGAATATTATAATGATGTCTTGGCCTTAAATATGGTTTGGACATTCATGATGAGGAGACACCTCCTTTCATACTAACCTAACTATAAATTATTTAATTATTTAATTATAATCTTATTTTATGTTCATTACATTGACACTCCCTTTAAGGGAGCTTTGTCCTCAAAGCTTAGATTATTGTCTTTTCATTCTCGTTTTGTGTTGAAACAGTGTCATTACTTCATTTATGTCTTTTTTAGAACTTGTATTAGGTATGTGCTTGGTCTTTACGCAATAGTTTGTCATTTTCCTTTCATTTGTAACTTGATTTTGTACTCCATTATGTTTATTATTGTTGTCCCATTTTCCATGTACATGAATACGAGGAATATTTTTGTGACTGACCATATCAAGCGTTGTTTTAAAGATCGCTTGTCCCACAATACTCATGATGTCATCACGTAATGTTTCCATTTTATTATCCTTACGATTTATCTCGAGAAGTGGCGTTTCGTGAGGCTTCTCAAACTTGAAGTCACCTGATAGTGTTACATTTAAGTTTCTCCAGGGTGGTAGAAGAGTTAAGGTAGAAGATGAATCTACGATATCTGATTCCTTTGACTTGGATTCCTCTGCATATTGTAGGATCCATCTTTTGTCATTGTATGGATCGTCCTTATTGTCAATGATACTAGCTTGACTCTCATTATGATCTTGGTCAAGCTTATCTTTATCAAATATATTATTGGCATTTTGGTCATCCCTACGATATTTAGTCTCCTTGTCTTGTTTATTGTCTTGATCAATTTTGTTACTCTCATTTTTGTTGACATAGTGGTCCAGCATATCTGAGTTACTGATATGGTTTGTATTAGACCTTGGTTTTTGTAACATTTCCATTATCATGGTATTCTGGTTCTGTGTTATGATGCTCAAGTTTTGTGCCATGGTGCTTATGTTCTGTGTTATCACACACATGTCGTCATCTAATTCTTTTCGTTTCTCGTGCATGATGTCTACTCTGTCATCAAGTTTTCTTCCTAGTACTAGAACAACATCTTCTTTGATTTCTTTCTTAAGTGCCTTGTTATTTTTCGTTTCTTCTCTAAATTTTTCTTGGTTGGCAACGAGGGCCTTGATGTCCTTCTCCAATTTCTCAAGTTTGTCTTTTAATTTCGTCATAGCCTTGGTCCTTTTATGCAAATGTGTGTATTTGGAAGTTTATTTTGACTTATGGAGGAATAAAAGACAACTAATGTATTTGAAATAATTAATGAATTAATAATTATTATTATAATTAATTTATTTGTTGAAATAAAATAATAAATATAAAAATATTATATTTAAATATTTTATTAAAAGGTGGATTAATGAGTTTTAAAATATTATATAATAATATTAATATTATTATAATAATATTTGTTTTATTAATATTATATTTGTTTGTAGGGCTACGTGGAATGAGGGAGGGTTCAACCTACGTTGAAGTTGAAAAGCAAAACCATGTGTTGGTTTTACTGTTTTTTTTTACTTTCTTTTTCCTTTCTTTTGTTTTTTTACTTTTTTTTTCTTTTATCTTTTCTTTTTAACTTTCTTCTTTCTTTTCAATTCTTTACCTTTTTTTTTTCTTTTTTTTACGTTTTTTGTTTTTGTTTTTGGACAATGTCCTATATTCTAGGGAAACCCTAAATAATGGCAAGGGAGTCGAGAAGGTGGAGCAAAGGGAGGAGCGTGAAGTGATATGGAGTGTGGGAGTGGAGGGCAACGAAGCGGAGAGAGATATGGGTGAAATGGAGCAGCGGAAGAAATCAGGAATTGATGAGCTGAGTCCGAGCTCAGAGTGCAGTAGCGAATCCGCTCTGATACCAAATGGAGCAACCGAATCCAGTTGGTCCGTTGGTAGTCGAATCCGACTATCATTTTGAATGATAAATGTTATAATATATTAGATGATGAATATTACAATGATGTCTTGGCCTTAAATATGGTTTGGACATTCATGATGAGGAGACACCTCCTTTCATACTAACCTAACTATAAATTATTTAATTATTTAATTATAATCTTATTTTATGTTCATTACACAGACCATCAACTGTAGACTTGGTCTAGTAAATCCACTTGCACCGAACAACCTTTTTTCCTAGAGGAAGGGGAACTAGATCCCATGTGTTGTTCCTCAAGAACACACCATACTCCTCTTGCATAGCGGTGTCCCAGGGATCCCGACAGTCTCAGTGAAGGTTCGTGGATTTGAGGTAGTAGCAATGCAACACTGGAGTGGCAGAATTGGTTCCATAGTTGTGAGAGCATGTGGAGTGCCTTGAAATTGAAAACACATCCTTTTTGTGTCTGCTAGATTTTTAGCCAAGTCTCCAGTTACCTAGAGAGTTCGTTGTGCCTAGTGTGGTGATGTAATGGGATGATTTGCAACATCTTTTGGATCTGCAACAAAACTCCCATCGTTGCTTTCAACATTTGAGAAAGAGGTTGTTGAGTCCTCATCATCATAATTTAGCTTAGGCAGATCTTCAACAACGCTGTCATCAAAATTTGCTGAGATGAAATAACTAGCAGTAGAAGAAGAGGTGTCATGAGTATGTCTCAAAGATATTTCTTCAAATTGAACACTCTTCTCAATGAACAACTAATTGGTGGTGGGGTTGAGCACACGATAACCCTTGACACCATTTGGGGATTCCACAAATATGCAAGGCTGACTTTGTTGTTCCATGGCCTTGTGTTTCTCTGTAGGAATGTGAGCCCATGCTCAAGAACCAAACACTTTAAAGTGCTTGAGGGTTGGTTTTTGATTGCGAGATAGTTCAAAAGTAGTGACTCCCTAGAAAACTTTATGAGGTACTATGTTTTGGATATAGTAGGTGCAATTGATGGCTTCTGCCCAGAACCTTGGAGCAAGTGATTTGGACTACAAAATGCAATTTTCCATTTCCTTCTAGGATTTTTTCTTGCTCTCTGCCACACAATTCTGCTAAGGAGTATATGGGATAGTTTTCTACAACTCAATGCCTTCATAGGCACAAAACTACTCAATGTTGTTCACATATTTCCTTTTGTTAGGGTCCTACCCTAACCTTCCTTTCATCAGGCTACATAGGAGTTAGTAAAGCAATGTATGCAATGATCTTCTTTGAATAAGGCTGAGTAGTTACTAGTGGGCAATTAATTAATGTAAAAAGGGTCTCTCTATTAATTAAGGTCCATTGGGTAGTTGGTACTCATTAATTATGGAACCACGAGTAGTTAGGGTTTTGGCTATTGGTAACCTATTTAAAGAGCTAGGAGGCTATGTGTTGTTTTGTCGAGTATTATTGTATTTGGTGCTTGGCTCAAGTGAAAGATTGCCCAACCTTAAGAGGCAAGTGAACATTGATTTTGTTAGATTCTCATAATACAAGGGTTTATTTTGCAACATCTCTTTTCTATTGTCTTATGTTTGGTTATTCTACACTACAATTTTTGGTTTCTTGCATCATAAATCTCTGTGTATCCCATGGTTGTTTTAAGTTTAAGGGTTAATAACCAGTGTTCCACCAAGTATCCGGGACGGGGGGGCGTGGGAGCGGGGAAACGCACATTGGGGACGTGTAGAGGCAACCCCAAATTTTGGGGTATTTTAGGGAGCGGGGGGGCGGGGGGGCGTCGGGGTCTTTAAATTTTAACATAGGGGGGCATCTCTAAAATTATTAATCAATAAAAATAAATACATGCTAAATTGAAATTCACAGCCCCTTTCATACTCATAATTTAATTTATAAACAGTTTGCAAAGGACTGAATGTTTGGCATTTGCCATGTTTCTGTAGCAGGAAGTATTTTTAAAAATGGGAAGTTAAATTAAAATAGTAAAAACTTACAACTTATAAGTTTTTTAAAATACTAGTAACTAAATACTAAATAGTAAATAGACTAAATGCCAAATGGCAGGCTGTCTAGAGAAACCACGAGGAACATACTAGCAGTCTAGCACTGATCATGCAATTCTGCAAATGAAAATGACTTCAATCTAACCAATGGCAATCAAATCTCAAATATAATGTAATTCTGACCTTATACAGAGTTCGTAGGAGGCTAAAGATGGCTGTAACAGCTGTAGATGACACTCAAGATGGTACAGAGAGTTGGCTGTAGGAACACTGTGAAAGCACAAGAACAGCAAGGATGCAAAAGGAAGAAAATGATCCCTGTTAAAAAGGATGCAGATAACAAAAAATGCAAAAAACTTATGGAAGGTACAGCCTCGGGAAACAAATAAGTAATAACACAAAAGGGACATCTAATAGATTCCAATGATAAATGAAGAGATTTACAATAATCATTTGAGAGCATGGAAATCTGAGGTGCTGTTGGTACTCTGGCAAGGGGAGTCGCATCTCTAATATGAAACCAATGTTGAACATGATTCCTCAGTCAATCCACTCAGGGAATAAATTTAAGAGATTATAATATTATATCCATTCTCATAAATATTTAATAAACTATTAAACGCTTACTCAATAGTCCGATTCCTCACGCCACAGCTCCAGCTCCAGTTCGTCCACAACTCCACGTCCACAACTCCACGTCCACAGCTCACGGGCCACAACTCTGGTAGATGGTCACGAGCTCCCATGGTCTCACCACAGTCTCAGCAGTCAAACGGGCTCACGGGCTCTCGAGTCTCAGCACACCACGGTCTCACGGGCTCACACCGGCCAGCACACAGCACACAAACGGTCACGAGCTCTCACGGTCTCAGCAGTCAAACAGGCTCACGGGCTCTCGAGTCTCAGGCTTCAGCACACCACGGTCTCACCACGGTCTCACGGGCTCCAGTCTCAGCACATTGGCCAGCACACAGCACACAAACTGTCCACGGCTTGTTCACAGGTTAAGGAGCTCAATGCGGCCGGTTTGAAGGAGGAGGTAAAAGAAATAGGTAAGTTTAGGTTAAAAACTTAGTTTTATTTTTAAATAAAAATAAAAATTACATTTTTTAATTATTTTTTTGTGTTTTTTAATTTTTTATTAAAAAAAAATCAAATTTCGAGGGGGGGCGTGTGGGAGCCCCCCATGTTCCGGGGGGGGCGTGTGGGAGCCCCCCATGTTCCGGGGGGGCGTGTAGAAGCCCCCCCATCATTTACCTGCGTTTCACCGCGTTTCGCCAAAAAGGGGGCGCCGGGAAACGTTTCACATGGAGCCCCCCAGCCCCCGGGGCGTGGGAAACGTAGGGGGCGAGCCCCCGACCCTGGGAGGCGCGTCCCCGTGGAACACTGTTAATAACACTACGCCCTCCATTGTTTATATGCAGAATTTTAATGACCTTTTCGGGCTACTTCTTTTCAAGGGGTTTGAAGTCATGAAAGTGCTCAAAGACTTATGATTTTTGCTTGAGAAAAAACGCCCAGGTATGCCTTGAGCAGTCATCAATGAAAATCAAGACATATTTGGCTCTACTCATTGATGGATGAGGAAATGAGCTCATTAGATTTCTATGAACAAGCTCCAACAATTCAAATGCTCTCCATGTTTTGCCTTTGTCAAATTTTTTTTCCAAATGGTTTGCAAGTATGCAACCCCAACTGACACCATCAGAAAATTTGACATCGAACAACTTGTAACCATTCTATGCTTGCTGAGTTGCTTCAAATAGCGGTAGTTGATGGCCAATTTCCAAACCGTTCATGCCATAATATGCTCACTTCATTTGAATGAGTGGGAAGGACAACAGAAGAAACTTTGGGAACAAAGTTCAAGAAGAGGTATAGCCTTGACTAGTGATCATCTTTACCAACTGCAACTGTAGCATTGTTTGTCATCTCACCAATGGCCACGAAATTGGGTGCAAAATCAACTCAGTTGCCTGAATTAGTATACGCAATTTGGTAGATGGATAGGAGATTGGTTGACAATGAAGGCACAAAGGACATTTTGGAAGGTCTTGTCATCCACATCAATAGATTCTCTTCCACAGACATCAATAGGAGTGTTATCCCCCATCATTATAGTTGGAGTAGTACAAGGCTCCAAAGATGCAAAGCTGTCTTGAGATGAAGCCATGTGGTGTGAAGCACCTGAGTGAAGTATCCAAGAAGATGGTGGAGATTCCATTGCTACAAGTGCATGTGTTTCATCCTTTTTCCCTTTGTTTTCCCATGCCTTTGAGGATTGCTCAATCTATGAACTTTGATTGACATAATGAGGCAGCTTGATATTATTCTTCTAAAGGAGATGAGTAAGATGAGTGTTGCCGCCTAATTCGCACCTCGGGTAACGTGGCAGAAATCTTCAAGCCACTGGGTGCGACCTTGGGGGCAAGCTCGAGCCAAGTGCTGTCACCTG
>LPNX011105082.1:148419-209740 GCA_001517045.1 Pseudotsuga menziesii
AATCTGTAGTTTTTTAATTAAACCATTAAAAAATGGCTTAAAAAACGGAAAAAATTTATTTTTTGCGGAAACTGACGAAACTCTAGGGGGACCTAGTACATGTCCATACGACTCAATTTGAATGCCTAGCATGGTGAAAAACACCGACACGAAGGCTCTAATAACCTCCCGAGGCCGAAACACCAAGATGACTACCCCAGCTTTGGAGGTGTGAGTGAAAAACTCAGAAATTATTAGTCGTTTGTTAAACAACCAATAATAACCAAGGGAAAAAACACTCTAGGCTAGTCGGATTGATGCTCAAGTCTGGGAAGCCGAGCCTTTTATAAAAAATTAAATGCTAGGGCATTTTTTACAATTTCCCCAAGGGGGTATGAACATGTGTTACAAAAAATAAAACGACCCTGGAGGCCTGAAAGGACTTCTGAACTCTGAATATGAACAAGTATCTTGTTCATCACTGGCGGCTCACTGAAAGTCCAACTAGGTGCAGCCTAGTCGGTAACAATGAGCAACCTGCTTCTTCATGCACTTGTGTTCATCATGCCTAGGTTTATTGCAATAGACACACTTGACCTTCTTAGACTTGGGATTTTTAGCATTTGAATGAGAGGTTTCATGAGCATATTTAGATTTTTGCTCTGTGTCCTTTTCTTTGTTCTTTTGTTTCTGCATGCTATTGTTAGGTGCCTTTGAATACTTTGTGCCCTGAGTTTCAGCAAGAGCATGAGCCTTTTAGGTCTTTAAGGTGCCTATTTGAACAAGTTTGTCTTTCTCCCTTGTCAATTCTGTAGCAAAGTTGTCAAGAAACAAAATTTTCTAAGTAACTTTATGCATTCATTCTTGGTAGTATGGAAGGTGGAAACAAAAACAAAATAGTCTGGGCAAGGATGGATAGAACCAACTGCTTGTCATCCTGTTCAATCCCACACAACTTCAACTGCAACCTCGGAGGTTTTAACTTGGTGAGAAAGTCCTGGATAGTGTCAAAGTTGCTGAGGCTCAAGCTGATGAGATTGTTCTCCAGCATATGACCTCTCAACATGTCCGCTTCTTAAAGAGACCTTCCAGCATGGTCCAGATTTCACTGATTGATTTTGTAGAATTAACGTGTGATTTATGAGTTGTAATTAATCGTTCCACCAAATGAAAAATCCAGAATATAACAATGAATCACTTAGCCATGTAAAATAGAAAATTCAACCACCATTAAGCAAGTAAACTTCAAGTGTTCTTGTTGTTATGTATCATTCAATGTGACAATAGATTGCAAAAATTTCCAAAATTCAAGTATGCCCTGTTAGTCAATATCCAAAGGTGATTTAGTAAGTAAAATTAGTATTTAACCAAGCTTAATTTTTCCAGAATTTATTAGTTGCTGTCCCAAACAAATTTGCAGTGAATAAATGGCAATAAAACTCAAATAAAATCCATATTTAGAGTGCTAGATTGACCTTTCAATTTTTTCAAAAATTAAGCTATTTGTTCTAATATTTTGTAGAAGTTAAAATCTGTAATTTACAGCCAATAAAAACTACTGAAAATGGTAAAAATTTCAATATCTAATGCCCATAAATTTTAGTAGTTAGATCTAGCATGAAACCCTTGGACAATATATGAAGAAATGTGGTTTTTAAGGTTGTTGTCAGTAAATAAAAATGCCGAAAAATTAAACTATTTAACAGAAAATTAACCTAAGCAAATCTAACCCAAGGAAACAAAACTATTTCTAAAAAATAGGATTATTTTTGAAATTTTTTGAGTTTAAACCTACCTTAGAAAACTCTTAAAACTATTCTAGAAAAATAAAACAAATATTTTTTGGATTTTTTGAATGAGATCTACCCTATATCTACCCAAAAATGCAAAAAAAAGATGTTTTGATTGAAGAATTTAGAGAGGTGACTAGTGCTTTCAGACCCTTGGGATTTGGGGTCTTGGGATCAAATCCTCCAAGTGGCCTTGTATGTAAATGCTTGGCTAGAATCTCTGCAAGAAACAAGACAAATTCCTATCCCAAACTATTGAAACTCCATGCAAATTTTCACCAAGAGAGGGTGGCTTCTATGGAACACACCTCCAACTTATGCCCTAGATTGAACCCTAGCTTGTGCCACTTGATTTGCAGCCCCTGCTAATGTAGCCAAACCACAAACTGGAAGAAAACTAAACCACAAACCAACAAAATTATTCCACTTGAGCAAATTTACCATTATAGTGAACTAGAAGCTTAAATTCTACAATGATAAAAATAGCATGTTACCTCAATAAAAAATCACTAAGTTGTGCCACCCATAGAAAAAGAATCCCAATATACAAAACCTTTGGCTGCAAGATGATACTATTTCTCTCCAATGTTCAACAACAATAAGAATGAGAAGTGAGATCTCTTATATAGGAGAAAAGTTCAACTTCCTCTACAATAAAATAATAATAAAAGTGCCAAAACCCTAGATCCATCCTATGGATCCTCCAAAATTACATAAAATAATGCTCAAACCCACAAGGAGAGAGGGACCCCCCATCAAATCATGGTCAATAGGTAGTTCCCTCACTATTTGGACCGTATTTGTTATGTTGAGGCATTTTTGGACCTTTCTTGTAGGAGTGCCTTCGAAATAAGACACTTATTAAGCAAAAAGAATAATGCCAAGGTTAGACCAAGAGACTAGCAATAGTTTAAGTATATGAGTCATTATTAGAATCATACTTGTAACATCTCATGCTAACATTCTGTCATATCATAAAACATGCGAAGAGTGAACATGGGTTCGAGATATTACATCACTAGAGGATTAGGCACTGTTTTTGACCATGCACATCACCATCTGACCAAGTTGAAGGACCTCTAACCAACAATCTGTGGTGAAGGCACAAATCTTATCTCAGGAACTACTGATCAAAATCACTCCTACTGAAAAAAGGGTAACAAATCCCACTCATTAACCACTTTAAGTGTCAATTCGTTGTGAGCTTACCTTATTGCAATTTCTTTAAATTTCTAGAATTGAGAATCATTGATGTCAATGGACTTTTATGTTCAAGTTGATATCTTTTAATCCTTTGAATATTTCCTTTTTAAACTGTTTTTTTTACTTGGAATTTCCGCAATCTTACATACTCAAGCACTCTTTGGGGAATTAACTTTAATTTTGCACTTCACTCACACACATCTAACTAAGTTATAAGCAATTCCTTTTGAGCTCTCTTCATTAGAAGCCACTCAGTCAACCCTAGGGAATCCCACCTTGACCTTGAGATCTAGTCAAAAGTGAGGGAAGTTAGCACTGAGGTGACAATGGTGCTTTCTTCCGAAGTTGCTCCTTGATAACACTAGTGGGTTTGGAGTTTTCCATTCAAGTTCTAAGTCAAGTTGCAATAAAGTGCTTTTTGTTGATGTACTATCTACTTCACTATTTAGGGTTTACCCTTTTGTGTTTCCTCCCTTTTTTATCTTATTGTCCACTCTTTCTTTGTTCCTTTACCCTAGATTTTAGACTGTTTTGAAGATGCTTTAGACCCTCCTTATTGTTGTTGTCAATCACTATTCTTCCCAGCCCCATTGACCTTTTTAGGTCACTTGTGGACATTGATATAATTTTCTTCTTTCATTGAAATTGTAGCAACCATCATTGCATGTTCGGTGGTCTTTACAACCTGGTGTTAAATGTTAAACATGTGACCAGTCTATAATTAACATCAGTGCTAGGTGGTTAAACCACCATAATTGTAATATGATGCTATAAATAATGTACTTAGAGATGATATGCTTGGGAGAGTGGTATGGGTACGAATTTTTGGGCAACCAATCTTGGGCTATCTTTGTTATGCATTTTCTATGGCATTAAATGATACATTTATTATTCTCACCATATGTTTTGGTATGGTTGTGTTTGCACTCTAAAGCCTACATCTGTACAGTTAAATATCGCGTGACCTTGCTTATTTTCCACTAGTACAAAAGTTGTCCATGAGCGTTTCTCTTATATTCTAAACTTCTACAACTCCTAATGGATGAAGAAAACAATAGTAAAGAATGCAAAAGGGGCCTGTTATCTTCTAAATCTGCACTTGTAAAATATTCAAGTCCATGCAAAAATGCAAACCTAGGGAAACTTATTAGAAACCCTACCCGATGTCACCTCAAGGACTTCTCTTCACTTTAGGCCATCTCTCCTCTGCCACAAAGGGGGTTTCCTTATGTATCATTGCTAAATTATCCTTATAATCTTCTTCAACAAACCAGATTTAGCAACCTATTAAGTTATGATGTACAATGAATATTATTGTGGTGAATTCAAGTAGATTAGTGTCGATCCTTGGGCCAAATGGAGTAAAAAGTTAAAACCTAAGTAATAGGACACTTCCAAATAGGGCTCGTGTCCCATATTCCACGTGTCAAACACGACACTTGCCCTAATACATGTTCGACACCAAAACTTTTGTGTCCTGTCAAAAAGGATATAGAGAAGGAGGGTAGAAGAAAGAGCTACGACGGTAATGCTAATTTTGACATGGAGGAGCAAGAGGACGATTGACAGTGGCTAGTACCATTGATGAGCTATGCTATTTTTTCCTGTGGCTATTTGATATTTTCATTTTGTATCTAGCAGTACTGTAGATACTAGGCTTAGTACTAAGTAGTATCTACTATCTACTCTGTTTTGTATTTGTTGGTGGCATTCTCTCGATATCTATGTAATACATTTTGATTTTTGTGGTTTAATCAAAAATACCAAATATGCAGTTATGGTTCAAAGTTCATGATTCATTGATAATTTTATTATTGATTCATCATTGTCATATTTCAATTGATTGATATTATGATTGATGTACATTGTATATCATGTTGTATATACTTCTAGTTTTTTTAAAAAGTAGATCTTTATGTATTTTTTTTAATATATATATATATATAAACGTGTCCCCCGTCTCCTATTTTCGGGGTCGTCGTGTCTTGTGTCGAATACCAGTATTTTCGTGTCCTCCATGTCCCGTGTCCTCGTGTCATGCAACTTAGGTTAAAACACTTTGAATCTTGAAAGACTTATTGACAGACAATATTAAACACAAGAAGATGCTTGAAACTACAGTCAATCTCAGTCATAACAATGATGCAAAACCATATTCACCAACCATGCCATGCTCATAATGATACAATAGTACTTTTACTGCATTCTTGTCTCTTCACATAAAGTCGGAATTTGAAAATGAAGTAGCATTAGTCTTTTAATAAAGAGAACAACTCAAGTACATAGCATAAATCAAATATGAAATTAGGATCTAGAAAATGACTGTATAGTCTCTTTTCAGATCTCCCAATATATAAACCCTAAGATAACAACAATATTTCCAGCATAAGGTACAACAATAGCCTTACAAATGATGATGCCAACCCTAAATATTTCCTCAAATAAGCTCCAAACCTACACAAGATATCTTCAACTACAGCCCAAAGGTCTAGGGATTTCTCCACAATGATTACAACCTTTACAAATGAGGATGTGAATCCTTTTTATAGTTCCATAGAATTCTCTAGGAACTCCTAGGGTAACCTCTTATGGGACTTCTAAGTAGGGATACTTCTAGAAGAGATTCTAGATACTTCTATGTGGGGCACCCTCCCTTTATGTGAAGAAAAGTATGTTTTGGAGACATCTCTAAGGGGTTCTTCTTCCAAAAGATTTTTTTATCAATCTTCTAATCATAGTTTTACAAATCAGAATCGAACCTAGAATCGGTCAAGGGTCAACTTGGACTCGGAATTGGTAATGAATCGATCATGACTCGGTCGATTTGAATTTATTGACTCAATTTGCTCAAAAATACATACAATATTTAAATTTTAAAGAAAATGAATCGGTAATGAATCAGACTCAAGATTGATAATGAATTGGTCATGACTTGGTCGATTTGACCGGCTTGAAATTGAACCAGTTACCTAAACTGATTTAAGGGTTGGTTTGGATTGGTTTAGCCTCTACTCAATCAAATCGGCCCATTTTGATTCCAATCAGTCCGATTTTTAAAACTATGCTTCTATCATAGAGAACACTCTAGTAGGTTGTGGATCCATCATGAACTAAGTTCTAGAATTATCTTAAAGGTAAGGTTCTCTTCATGAGATACCTTTTGGCAACTTCTCAAAATAACAATAGAAATCCCAAAGGTGCTAGTCTTTTCTAAACACTTCCATGTAGAGTGCTCCTCATAAAATAGTCTCCTTGACCTTGAACCATGTGTCTTGTGCTATAATGTCCTTTTCAAGCCTCCAAATATGCAACTCCTGCCACTCTTTCCTTGGGGAGTATGAAAATGCCTCAAAAGTATCCTTAATAAAAATTATGCATAAAAATATCTAGAAGATGCCCCCAAAGGTGAATCACTACCACATATACAAAGCTGCATCCAAATGCGTGACCTCAAATACTCGAACACACCTCAAAATATATGAGCATATTTTATGTCTTGGAGTATTTTGTTATATTCTTGATCATGCATCTTGAGAGGTGCACTTGAAGTGGACTTCTTCTCCTCTTGATATGGTCAAAGCCTTATCTTAGAGGTGATTTTTCCTCTCTTGAGAATATCTTGCACATTCTTTCATTTTTTAGATGAAGTGATCTCTCTTGGAGAGAATAAAGCCACATGATCATAGTTAACAAGTCAACTTTGATGGGGATAAGGCCTAACTACTCCAATATTATATTATTCTTTGACTTGTCATTGAGTTAGTTAGGAAAATAAGTATGGTATTGTAAGAGAGCTAAACCTACCTCTATATAATGAGGAGCCTTCTCTCCAATCATTTGTGATTGGGAGTGAGAATGAGAGAGATTGAGAAGAGATGGGATTGAGGAGTTAGAGAATAGGATCTTGGATTTGAAGGTTGATGTTGGGATTTGTCACCCCTCATATTGTATGAGGACTAAACTTGTGATTCTTATCACATTGATGGGGACTTGCAACTATTACATTTGGAGCATTGGATTGGCTTAGGAGTATACTTATTCATGGATCCTTTCCCTTCTCGACATTTAATGGGGATATTTGATGGAGGGGACTCACTTCTCCTTATTGATGATCATGTGGATCCTTTCCCTTCTTGGTGTTTAATGGGGATGTTTGATGGAGGTTTCTTCAATGGTGCATCATGTTCTTTGTAGTTTGATGGAGGCACTCTTCATGTGTATCAGTGGGGGGAGATTTCCTCATGCTCAAGTCACTACGTTCACTTGGTTGTTGCATGGTTAGTTCATTTCTTGTTCTTATTTGTTAGTGTCCTCTAGCATGGTGGTGCATTTTCCCAGTGTTCTAGTGTCATCCACATTTTTATCACATCTCCATCATTTTACCTAGGTAATTTGCTTATTTCATCATATTTTCACTTTTACCTAGGTAAAGTCCATATCACACTCACACTTCATCACTTTCCCTTTCCTAGAAAGTGCATGACACATTTTGGTTATATTTCCCTAAGTTTCATGTCATATTATTCCCATTAGAGGAAATTTCAACTCAAAATGGGCCTTTTAACTTTAACTTAAATTCCATGTCATCATGTGTTAGCTAATGAAATTGCTTTAAATTTGAAATAATGTATAGGTCTTAAACACCTTTTTAATATAAATTTGGGGATAGGTATCATAAAAAAACTACTTTTTTTGTTTGTATTTTCGACATATCTCCCCGTGTTTTTACTCAAATTTTGATCGGAAACGCGTACCCACTCGGCATACATTTGACGAACCTTGCTACCTAAAAAACAACAAATACTTGAAAAAACGTGATGATGACATCATCATCACGTTTTTTTCCAGGTATTTCTTGTTTTTGGGGTAGAGGGGTCCATCAAAAGTATGCTGAGTGGGTACTCATTGGATGTGGAATTAAATTCCACACCCAATGAGCTCTCTCGATTGAAATTTGAGTAAAAACACGGGGGGATATGTCGAAAATACAAACAAAAAAATAGTTTTTTTCTTTTCTTCCTTCAAAATTAATAAATATTATTTTATTATTTTAACTATTATTTTATTAATTCATTTTAGGAGGCCCATTTTGAGTTGAAATTTCCTCTAATGTTCATTTTGCCATATTTTCACTTTTTAAAATGTCTGGTGAAATTGGTTTGTGATATTTCATTTACAGATTAATTAAACCCAAACCTTAGGCTGCGCATTGCATTAATTTTCCTCAAGTTATCATTAGGATTTTTAGCCTCATTCCCTAAGTTTTAATTCAATCAATTAGTAGGGAATGCAAGTTTAAGACATGTCACACAATTGAAAGTAGAACCACCACTTTTGGCACCCATTTTGAGGCTATATACTAAAATAATAATATTTAACTATGCTTCTCTTCACAATTTGTTTTTGGACCATAAAACTTCATGCATTCATCCATTTACACATTCCTCTAGAACATTAGGTGGTGCGCTCCTCTAGGAGGTCAACTTGCATCTTTGAATTGGTATTTTTCACACCTTGCATATCAAGTAAAGTGGTTGAAAGTTGGTTAGATATGCCTCTCTTGGAAGGTGCACAGGTGAAGGTTGTAACTACCTCAATACTTTATTATTTGTTGACTCGGCTTATGGAGGTGGTAATTTGGAGAAAATATTCTTTTATTTATACCATGTCAAAGCATCTTGGAGGGCGCACAAGGAGGATATTTTATTTGTTTCTTGAAGCTTTAACTTGGTAAAAGGGGCCTATTTCACTATTGTGCTCTCTCTCTTAGAGAATCCTTTTTAATATTTTATTATTTTCTAGTGGATTGAATTTCCTAGATAAGATAAGATAATTTTATTAATGTCCAACAAATGACCACAAAAGTAGGTCAATGGAACTGTGAGGTACCATGATAACAATACAAAGTGGGAGCCCAAAAGTAGCTCCTATAAAAGACAACTGACTCCATTTTTTATTGTAAGAGAGATCTAACTCCTATATAAAGGATTTTTGTTTCCATTCTTTGCATGGTTGTATTGTTGGACTTTTCCTCTCCTTAGGGCCTAATAGATATATTTTTCTTGGAGCATATGTGAAGTGTAAGGGTTTCTATCCTATTATTGTGAGGCTTTCATGAGTTGCATTGTTGTTTTATGGGTGTAAATGCTTGTGAATGAAAATGTCTATGGTTCAAATCCAAGGTGTATTTATGTCAAATGAAGTAAAATGGGTGTGAAGGTTCCTCTATCCCTATCTTGCTTGGTGAAATTTCATGAGTTAATAGCTTCTTGAATCTAGACTTGAAAGTAGACCTTAGGTTTCTTTAAATTCTTTCCCTTTGCAAATCTCTTAAACTAATTCCCATCAAAGTTGGAGTTTGAATGATACATCATTGATGGTCATTCTTACCTTTACATATGAAGGAATCAACTCTCTTGGATTAACTCCTTGACCCCATTTTTTCTTGTTGGTATAGGCACTAGTCTTTTGATCTTTCCATCACATTTTATATTGTTATGCTACTACCACATTTATTTTGCTAAGGCTTGCTCTCCTTGTATCACTTTGAACTTTAAATCCATAGCCTTCACAATCTTATGTAGGGACAACCCCCCCTTGAGTTGGAGGAAAGGCACCCTACATTTGGAAAGGATGTTACTGAGGTGACACTGGGTAGCCCTTCTTAGTTCCCTTTGTCTTAGTGTTGTTCTTTTGGGATTTGAATTTAACATGTTTGTTGTTGCCTTTCACGCACCTGGAGGGGTTTGGTGTGGCAAAAATATTCAAGCCATTGGGTGTGTCATTGGGGGAAAGTCTCGAGTTGAGCTACTGTCACTCAACACTCGACTCCTCTGTCTAGGCCAACTCCTAGCAAATCCAAGGGGGGTGGCCCCTATAAAAGAATCTAAGGCTTTTAATCTAAGAAACAAAAGACAAAACTAGTCTAGGAGTTTAAAAAGAATTACTAAGACAAGACGTGCAATGATTTAGATGACTTCGACAACATATGAAATTTAAAGCATTCACAACTCTGATTAATTTAAGCAGAAAGTAAAGATTGTATACCAGTGACGTGGAGTCAAATAATGTTGTAAAGGGAAATGTTGTGCAAGTGTATCTTGGTTATTATGGATGAGATGGATTAAGGGGAAAAAAGGATTCTCTATATACCCGAAAGTACTTGGGAATATGTCAGGATTTCAACTAATGTGGCTTCACACAAGGATATGTGGGCTATGTGGAGTCACGAGGGTGTGTCCAACACTACACCAAATGAGGGTGTAGCTTGACGGGGCCCCACGGTCATTTTCTAGTTGTTCTCGCTTCCTTTGCAAAATTTGCCCACAAATAGTGAAGCTTGAAAACGCTGAATTTTTGTTATGTTTTGGGGATTGATTGTATTAATGGTGAGTTCTTATTAGATCTGAAAAATTAATGAGTGCACTTTTCTGAACCTGCAATGGGCAAGAACATACATGGAAATGGCGGATGTTTATTCCAATTACTTTAATTAAAAGGGAGAAAAACATAAAATTAAACTCTGAAACTACTTTAGAAACTATACAGCTTGTTTGAGGCGTAGTTTCTGATTGTGTTACAAAATAAAGCAAAAAGGTTAGAAAAATTCACACCATGAAAAGACGAGTGCCAATCCCCCCAGTGGGGATGGGGTGTGGGCACTTGGTTGCCCACCTGATCTTTTTATTATGATATTTACAATGCTTAAAGAAACCCTCTTTCTCCTTATAAGATCGAAGGAAAGAGGTTACAATTTATTGGAAGAGGTAAAAGAGGGAAGATGAGGCTTCAAGGTGGCCTTGAATCGCTTGTACATGTCAAATTTTTGCCCCAAAAGCCTCAAAACCTGCTAAAAGAACAAAAAAACCAGCAAGCTAATCAAAAAGTGCCCAAAATCACTTTAAAAGTGACTTGGACAAAGCTAGAAAAAGACAAAGTATTTTAAGTTTATACTAAATCTAAGAAAGCAGATAACTAAGAAATGTGGGTTTGTGAGACCAACTCTTCTTAGGATCTTGGACAGCCTTTAAAGGGCAACCAATTCAAGCACTTTGAAATTTGCAAGATATAGTTTTAAGCTCAAAGGAAACTACTTCATAAACAAGCTTAAGAATTTCTTTTAAAAAGACTTGTAAAAAAGTAGATCTCTAAGCTATATCTAATTTGAAATGATAAAACTTTATGCAATTGTTAGATCTAGCATTACTAACTCATAAACTAGATCTAGGAATAATTCGACTTGAAATAACTAGATCGTAAGATACAAGTTAGGAAAAGTAACCGGTAACTGAGAAAAGTTTTAATTAAGAAGTGAAGGAAAGAAGGATAGAAAGAGTGCTCCAAGCTTAGGAATCCTTTGAACCATGGAGTTTGTTGGTGAAAAGCGGAGGGACTGTGCTCCTTGGAAGTGCTCGAAAATTGGAGGAGTCAAACAAGATCAACCAAAGGTTCAAGCCTAGATACCTGTATCATCTCATAAATTCTTGCACAAAGATATGGTTAAAGACAAGGGTGTTAACTACAAAAGAAACCCGAAAAACATGCATTTAAACAAAAATAACATATATGTCCAGGAGATCCAATGCAACTAATCAAACAATAAATTTCTGACCCTACTAAGATTAGTTCTCTTTGTAGGCCCACAACAAACCAAACAAGTGCAAGAAAAATGAACAATATAGATTACCTCATGAATTATGCAATGTTCATCCACACACTTGAGCCATATACCATATGAGACCTCCAAAGTCTTTCTACTATTCCAAAAGAGTATTACAAACTACAATACAACACTTAAGCATTCCTTTGGTCCTCTGACCATGAGAAAATGAGAGCAAAACTCTTACTTAAATAGGAAAAATGAGAGCATATCCCAAAGGGGGCGAATTTGCCAAGTTTTGGAGATTTTTGAGAAGATTGGAGGTGAACTAGAGTGAACTAGAGGTGGTAGGAGAAACCTCTCACAAGGTAGGTCACCCCCCTCCTTCTGTGACACATACAACAAGAGGTGAGTTCCATCATGGATAAATGTGCCCCTCTAAGGAGAAATTTCCCCCCTCATGGATTTGATTGGAATCAACTTGATTTGGTCTCCAATTAGCCCCAACATCATCCTTAGTTGAACTGGAACATGTCTTGGACAAGTTCCCATTGATTTAGGGATGTGTTTTTTCTCCATATTTTCCTTTTTTTCTAATTTTTTATTCACTTTTTGCCTTTTTCGGAGAGAATTTCACTTAAGTGATAAATAATCACTTAAAACTTAGGAAAAGTGGGTTTTGGGGTAAAGTGGGTGCTCTAATTTTTAAAACAAGCACCCCCATGGCAAATCCCCCCCCCTTGCCACACTTTTATGACACTTTGAATTTTTACAATTAACTTGTAAAAAATTTAACCCATTTTAACGAGAATTTTTTTTATTCTCAGAAATTAAAAAAACATATGGGGGACTTAGTACATGTTCATAATGATTCAAAATGATGACTAGCATGGTAATATACATAGACTCGTAGATTTTAGTAACCTCCTAAGGCCTAACAACCAAGGCAGATATTCCAGATTTAGAGGTTTGAGTGAAAAACTTGGAAATTATATGTCGCTGACAAGCAACATATAATTAACAAGGAAAAAACACTCTAGAGTACCGCATTGATAGCTAAGTCTAAGTTGGCCTAGCCTTTTACAAAAAGTCATCATGCTTAGTCAACTTATTACAATTTCCCCTCAAGGTATGAACATGCAAAAATTTAATAAGGGACCAAAATTTGGCCCTGAAAAGTTTTCTGAACTTCCAATCACTGATAATGAACAAGGGACTTGTTCTCAACTTCGGCGGCTCACTGAAAATCCACTTAAGTGCAACTTTAGTGGATAACAATGTTAACTTAGGAGGTAAAATGATCTATTGCATATCAAGCTTGAATACTTAATGAAGAAGTATAGTATTACATCTACTAAGCTTGAGGACTTAGTGAAGAAGTATGGTATTACATCTACTTTGTTGTAGGGCTTATATTTATGCTCATCTATTGTTGTAAATTATGTGTAGAAACCTCTTGTTATCATTCTAATGTGAAGGCCTAGTAATGAAACATGATTCATTTAGGACTAAAGTAATATGAGGAACCCTCCCCCCTCTTCTTTTTCTTGCTGTTATAATTCTGCATTGTTTCCTTTCATCTATTAATTTAGTTGCTGATTGGAATAATAATTCAGCCATAAAACAACACCTTCATGTTTGATTGATGAGTGGCAACTTTAGCTTTCCAAGACTAGTTTCCACACTAAATTCCAGCAAACACTCTAACATGACTTGTATCTACTATCAACCTAGTTCCTTTTACCTTGAGTAAATAATTAAATGATTGAATGTATCAACACTAGTTCTTTCATCTAAATGGGTTGAATGTGTCAAATTAGTTCTTACTACCATATAGCCTACATCAAAGTAATTGATTGTAGTAAATTAGCTCTTTCATGCAATATTTCTTGACTCCATTTGCCCAATAGATTGATAAGCACTGGTATCTTTTCATTCTCATTTCATTTCCTTGTTTTCTTCTTTTGATTCCTTTCTTTTCCGTACCCCTTTCCCCATCTCCGTTTCCTTTCCATATACTACAACCTTTTGTTTTGTTAAGGCTTACTCGTCAAACTTCACCTTGAGCCTCCACTCCATAGCCTTAACAATCCTACCTTAGGGAAACCCCCCTTTTTGTTGGAGAGGAGCCAACCTAAAGTGTGGGGAAGAGCTACTCAGGTGACAGTCGGCAGCCTACTTGAGTTACACAAAGCTATCACTTTGGTGCTTGGGACTTTACACTTTTCTGGGTGCTAGATCTTGTTGTAACACATTGAATTTCAGTCTAATTTTACATTAATTAATTAGTAAAAATCAATTAAAAAATAGAACAAAAGTAGACTAGATAAACACATAGTGAAAATTGAATTTCAGCTATTACGGGTGGGAGGGGGGACTTTGTGTCTAATTTTTTTGGAGGGAATGCCATAACTGTTAGTGTTGGTTTTGTGACAGTACCCTCCAGATTCATTGTTTCTTGCATAGCTTACACAACTTAAATAATTGGTAGTTTGATGTCTCAACGTGTCTTGATAAATAATTTGAATTTGTGGTATATTATATATCTTGTCTTTGTGACTGAAAACTAGAAAAGATATGTTTCTTTCTTTCTCCATCGCCATCATGTGAAATCTGCATCCACACATTTAGAAGAAACTTAATAGACAATGAAAGGAATACCAACCAACCAAGTGAAGTAAATTGAAACGCTGTGATACTGAAAAATAAAATTTATAAATGTATTTATATGTTGCTGACAGGAGTGTGGTCTAGTGGCAAGCAGCGAGGTGATTTGGCTTGTATTAACTTGTCGAATTGGGTCCAAACCCCCCCGAGTGGGTGCAGATGAGGCCAGGTGCAAGTTCCGGGTGATTTTGGAGGCATAGATATGCCCCCCATAACACGGCAGCTGAGGCAAAGAGATTCTCTAAGAAGTATTTCTCATGAGCATTCACTGGACCTGACCTATAGGCTATTCTATGTCTAGTCTACTTATAATGCTCTTCCATGTCTCATGCCTTTGATTACTTGCTCATCCTTTGCCCAATTGTCAGCCAGCTTTTTCTATGGTTCACTTTCAAAAGATATTGACTTTAAGGCCTGAACTTAGCTAATTTTCTCTTGCCATGTCATTGCTTTTAATGATTTTAGATTATTTATTGGTTCTTTGTGAAGATTCAAGTTCCAACTTGATTTTGAAGAAACTCTTGAAGCTAGCTTTTACAATTTTACCCTTACATATTCTCTCACGGCCATGCTCTTTATAATTTTGGTGAAGGATTTGTTTGTATTCTAGTTGCTGACATCTTTGTTCAGCATCGGATCTGTGCAATTTTTTGTTCCTAATTGGTTATTGGCTGGTTTTATGTTGATTTGGCTCATACTTATTCTTTTAGAGTGTAGAATAGTTTTATATTCATATCCCAACTTCCCAGTATATTTTATAGGCACTTTTCTTTCCAAGATAAATAGGTGACAAAGTGAATCTGCCAGATCCAGATTCTGATATGGTTCATTATGTAATGCAGCTGGTGATCTTCACAAAAAGACCTTGGTAAAGCATGCAACATATTCTGGAACTGTGTTGCCATATATTTCTGCAGCATGTTTGGGAGCTATCTTGTTTGGGTACCATCTTGGGTATGTTCTTTGCAATGTCCAAAAGAAAAATTACTCATTCTAAAGAGAACCCAATCTTTTGAAATACTTCTAAAATGCTCTTAAGGTTGAACATAAATTGGCAGTTTAATTTTAGTATTAGAAAGGACGATAGATTCTTATGAATTGATTGTAGTTATTGGTAAATGAAAGTGTCCTAATGCAACACAAAACAACCTAGGAAACCCAAAGAAAATATCTACCGATCTCCAATTTTTTTACATGACACGTTATTTTGTATTACAGTGTTGTTAATGGAGCTCTTAACTACATTGCAAAAGATCTTGGATTTGCTAAAAGTACTGCTTTGCAAGGTCAGTATATTGAATATGTTTTATTTCTTCTCCTTGTCAAGACTACAGAACATTGTGACAACTACCTTGCAAAAATAAGTTCTTAAACCAAGAAAATACTTTCTTAGCTTTTGTAATTTTGTTTTATGTCTATAGGAAATCACTTAAAATGTAGAGGCCTAGGTCTCTGTGTTTGAATCAACTGAAATTTACAGTCAATGATACCAAAGAATACAACATTTCAGGGTGGGTAGTTGGCATAGCACTTGCAGGTGCTACTGTTGGGTCATTCACAGGAGGTGCCTTGTCAGACAAATTGGGCCGAAGGAGGACGCTTCAACTTGCTGCCATTCCTCTCATGGTCGGTGCCCTTGTAAGGTCTGTTAATGTGGTTGTCTTGGTTTTATTTTCAAAGGTGGTTATTGAGATTTCTATACTACATTAACCAAACTGTTTGTTCAGTGCCATAGCACAAAGTATACAAGCTATGATTACTGGGCGTCTGCTAGCTGGTGTTGGTATTGGTATTACTTCTTCTATTGTACCTCTCTATATTTCTGAGGTAAGTTTCAGCTCTTATTGAATAAACATTTTATCTATCATTCACAATTATGCATATCAGTATTCCTTCCTTGAAGTTAACATGAGGGGGTGATCATCTTCTTAAACTATGATAGATTTGTTACAGGTGTCGCCAACAGATATTCGAGGTGCACTTGGATCAGCTAACCAGATTTTCATCTGTATGGGAATATTAATAGCTTTAGTGGCTGGTTTACCTTTGTCTGGAAATCCATCATGGTATTGTTCTTAGTTTTTTTTTTTTCCTTTATAAGAGTTGCAAGCTCACTGCTACATGCACATTCACTTGCTGTTCCAAGCATGATTAAACCTTCAATAACTCATGTCCATACTTCTTACGTTTTCTTTTGTTGTGAACCCTTGTACAATTTATTTTCTATGGCTTATGGTTTAGACTCTTTTCATAAAGAATGTGAATTTTGAACTGTAATATTATTTTTATTTCTCTAATAAGATGTCTCCGTATCTGTAAAATTAAGACCAGAATGACCCAAGGGCAAGTAGAAATAAAAACTGAAATTGTATTGATGTTCTCAAGTTATATAAAACTGGTCAATGGGACTGAAAGATAACTCAGCAAATATGACCCCTCCGATGATAATGGGAGAGACATGCAAGAGAAACGAACACTTTCAGTGATGTAGTGAATTGTTGCCCAGTGAATGCATCCTCTTCATGCTGCTGGAATTCGGAGATATAGATTCTTATGCCTGGATATGCTGTTGTTCCGATGATAGAGAATAACTGTGAATTGCAAGGATAGACCTAGATGATCTATCTCCCAAAGTGATTAAGGTAGATAACTTTCGCTGCCAAAAACACTTGCTGGCTGGGGACCCATGCCCTCAACCCAACTTGTTGCTGCCACTGCTGCTGCTGCTGTCGAGCTCTCAAAACCAATATCAAAAATGAATAATAAACTTGGATACATTTTTAGTTCGACTTATCTTCTTATATAGCTATTAGGGTTTCCATGACTTTACTTTTGCATGCATGCAAACCTAATTGCTTATTGACGCATGCAAGGTGAAATAAGGCCCGCATGCTCTGCATGCTTGTTGATATCTGCTCCAATGGCCTTGTGTAATCTGCTGATGATCTAATAACATTGTGATTGAAGTGATGTTCCTTTCTGCTCCTAGTTATATTAGTCCTCAGTTATTCCCTTTTCTTTAATACCCATCGAACCTATGGGAATAAAATAGGTTAACGAGTGTCTTTGGGTGATTTAATTAAAAGTGGAAATTACACTAGCCCATGTTCTCCACATGTTGATGAAGGTTTGGAAAGTTTACTGACTTGTAACATTTTTGAAACCAAATCTTCTGAAGAAGATTGTTATGAACACTAGGAAGACATGGATAGACATGAGCATGATGACATGGATGGGGATGATGACTATTGGAAATTTGTTGAAAATCCCATCAATGATATGTCCAAAGAAGGGAGTGCTTATTCATAGCCATTTGGAGGTTTTAATGAAAATCCCATCTATGACATGTCCACAGAAGGGAGTGTTCACTCATAAACTTTGGGAAGTCTTAGTATGGAAGAGAAGCATTTAGATTTTTTATATTATCATCTAGAGCCTTATCATCCCAAATCGCATACAAATATTAACAATGAGGACTTTGAGAGGCGGTGCATCGAAGAGTTAGATTTGATACAGCTGATGGAGGGTTAGCTTGAGCATGCATCTTCACATTTAGAGGGTCCTTATAATTTGGAGCAGCCCGGGGTTTACACAGAGAATTATCAACTCATTAGCCCTTTTGATATATGTGATGAAGTTGTCGACTTGCTTCATCATACAGATATGTACATTAGCCCTATCCAAGCTTGGATAGAAGAAGCCCGCGGAAGCACATGCGAGTTTGGGAAACAATTTGATGAAGTTTTACACTCCTCATCAGAGTAAATTTGGGGTCTAAAATGGGCCTTATAAGAAAACGCACCAACAATAAATTCTTGTTAGTTAGAATTCAAGAACCAATAGAATTTCAATAAAATAAGTCAACCATAATGGTTGAATTGACATATTTGTCATAAAAAAAATTACTTTTTTTCTTCGTATTTTCGACATATCTCCTTGCATTTTTACTCAAATTTGAAGCGGGAGAGCTCGTTGGATGCGGATTTTAATTCTGCATCCAACGAGTACCCACACTGAATACTTTTAATGGACCCCTCTACCCAAAAATCAAGAAATACCTAAAAAAACGTGATGATGATGTCATCATCACGTTTTTTCAGGTATTTCTTGTTTTGGGGGTAGCGAGGTCCATCAAAAGTATGCAATGTGGGTACTCGTTGGATGAAAAATTAAATTCCGCATCCAACAAGCTCTCCTGCTCGAATTTTGAGTAAAAACATAGGGAGATACGTTGAAAATACGAACAAAAAAGTAGTTTTTTCATTCTTCCTCCAAAATTAATAAATATTATTTTATTATTTTAACTATTATTTTATTGTTTTCCTTAGGAGGCCCATTTTAGACCTCAAATTTCCTCTAATGATTATCTCTTATCCAGCCCACCCATCTTGAATATCTATGCAGGTTTGCACTTTCTAATAAATAAGGTATCCTTGTTTTGGCTAGTAACCAAACACAAGGGAAAATTAATTTTGATAAAATGTTAAGGTGGTTGCATTAGATTTATCATTTCACCTAATATTTTGTTTATGTCATGCTTAGAGTAGGAAAGTAAGCTCCTTAAAGTGAGCATTTTCTTTCTGCATTTCTTTTCTGTACTTAGAAATAATAATCATTTTTTGTTAGTTAAAGTTTTGTTTTTGTTTGTTAAAGTTTTGTTTTTGTTTTTACTTTCTAAAAATCAACTTAATGGTTCGTTGGCTTTTTACAAAATCTTGTGCTACTAAGGTTGGCTTGTCAAGTTGAGATGTTTTTAAGATTATAGAAACCGAAGATTCTATGGTTCTTGCATGCTCTCCTTATCTAAATACTAGATCAAGCACGCGTCCCGCAGTTGGAGCCAGATGTTACTAACTGAGTTGCACTAAGTTGGACTTACAAGTGAGCCACCAAAGATGAACAATTTCTTGTTCAAATTCCGAGTTCAGAAGTCCATTCAGGCCTTCCTAGTCCCTTTATTATTATTATTTTTAACATGTTCATACCTCTCGGGGAATTGTAATAAAATGACCTAGCATGATGAATTTATGTAAAAGGTTTGGGTTCCTAGGACTTGGTCATTAATACATTATTGCAGGGTGTTTTTTCCTTTTTAATTATATATCATTTTTTTAACGATTTATAATTTTCGAGTTTTTTGCTCAAGTCTCCAACGTTGGAATAATTTTCTTAGTGGTTAGGCCTTGGGAGGTTATTAAAACCTAAGTGTCAATGTATATTACCATGCTAATCATTATTTTGAGTCATTATGAACATGTACTAAGTTCCCCATAGTTTTTTTTTAATTTCCGGAAAAACAATATATATATATATANGGTGCTATTTTTCACCCTCAGAGCACCCAATTTACCCCTAGTCCCACTTTCCTAAGTTATTAAGTGATTTATTTTTCACTTAATTAACTTTTACTTGAAAAACCCAAAAAAGAGTAAAAAATTGGATAGAGTGAAAAATTAGGCAACTCATAAAGTAAAAGAAACTTGCCGAAAAAAAGAGTTTTGTGAGTTGGCAAGGTAAAGCGGGAAGTATCCTAAGGTTTTTGGATAATTAGATGTTTCCATTATCATCAAATCAAAGTGTTGGATTTTTCCTCATGGGAGTGGGGGCCCATTTTCCAAAAAAGAGATGCATCTTTTGAGAAATATTTTGAGTTTTGATAGGTGGAACTTCATTGTTTGGATCTTTCCATTATCCAATCCTCATTCCATCTCAGTTCCAACTCAATCCAACCAAGCAAGTGTGCCCTCTTTTAGCTTGGTCTTTTCTATTTAAGCAAGGCTTTGCCTCTCATTTTCTCATGATGGTCAGAGTACCGAAAGGATGCTAAAGCTCTGCTATTGTATTTTGTAATATTTTTTGGAAGAATAAAAGGCTTTGGGGCAGATCTATGGTGTAATGTTTTTCATGTGTGGATGGTAATTGTCAAGCGATTATGAGGTATAATATGTCTTGCTTTCTTCGCTTTCTGTTGGTTGAAATTGGCCTTTGAAGGGGAGCTATCTCTTAGTAGGATAAGATCAGAAAAGCTTGTTTGCTTCATAGTTTTATTGTTCATTTGCAGGTAGATCTCTTAGAATGGCATGTTCATTTTGTTTAATGCTCATGTTTTCCAAGTTTTTGTTGTAGGTGGCACCAAGCTTTTGACCAATTTTTTGCAAGGATTTCTAAGTTTGCAAGTGATCTCACTTGAAGAAGGGGTTGATCTTGTTTGCATCCTCCTCGTCTTCAATATCTTTTGAAATAATTAATCCCTCGGTGTTCCACCAAAGGAAACTCCACGGCCCAAAGTTCCCAAGCTTTAAACTCCTTTCTTCTCTCTTTCCTTCACCATTTAAACTTTTAAAATTTTTCGGTTACTAGTTACTTTCAGCAGTGTTGATCAAATTAGTGCATTACAAAATATCATAAACTAATCTAATTTACATATGTGTTTACAAGATTAGATCTTATTTTAAAATGCTTATTTCTCATAGATCTAACTTTCAAAACTAAGTACTTGTTTTCTATATTTTCATATCATTTTAAGTACTTGAATTATATGCTAAATTTTTTATGCTTTAATTGATTAATCTAGCATATTTAGCATAAGTTTGTTGTTTGTTTTGCAGCATTTGATGAACATATAGAGAGAAGTGATGGTGAATTTTTGACATATTAAGCCATCTGGGAGCCCTCCTTCTTCCATATCTTTTTGTCAGACATTTTTTGAAGCCTTCAAACTTGTAAACTTGTTGGTTCTTGATCGATAAAAGACCATAAGTATTCCTAAATCATTGTAATTATCATTAATAAAAAGAGAAGCAAGTGGGAAGCCAATTGCCCACATCCCATCCGCCTGGGGGAAAGCCGTGTCGTCTCTTTTCTTGTGGTTCGATTTTGTTTAGAGCAGTTATACTATTTTTATTAGTTTTTATTTATTTAAAGTTTTTGCTTTCTTTTAAAATTAACAAATCCGACGGTGTTCCCGGAAACGAGAGTATTGGTATTGAGATTGTTTAACTACACGATTGATAAAAAATTTAAAATAAACCAAGTCTTTAGTCCCTGTATGCTCTTGTGAACACTGCAGGCCTTTGGCTGGAATGATGGGACAACCAATAAGGGATTAAAGTGACTAGCTTAATAGGATAATCCACATAAAACGAATCTCTAAGAACTCGAGAGGTCGCAAAGAGCGAATACCACAGAGTCAGGGGTCTACTCCAAGCAAGTTCATCCTTGCCCCATTGTACACTTGGTAAAGTTGCTTCAACGTTCAGTTCAAGGAGGTGAGTCTTAGGTCCAAACCAATAAGTAACCCACTCCTTAATCAACTCATTTAATAATCTTAAAATTTACCAACAAAGGCAACTGCAATACTTTCATTGATACCACAACAGCAACTCTTATACACAACCACTCTTTTCATTGGCATTGGTTTTTACTATTTTCATGTTTAAATCAATTTCTACAAATGTCATGAATGGTGTTATATTTTGAAGTTGTTGATTTAAATTTCATATTGCAGTGATTTGTTGTTTAATTTTAAGTTATTTTATCTTAACTCCTAGAACATTTGATTTCCTTTTATAGATTAATAACCTTAGGTTATTTTCATAGGGACCAACCCCCTTGGCTTCGCTAGGTGAGAGCCTAAACGGAGGAATCAAGATCAAGTGACAACACTTGACTCTTACTTGCCCCCAAGGTCGCACCCAGTTGCTTGAATATTTCTGTCACGTGACTCGAGGTGCGAATTAGGCGAACCAGAGCCATAACTTGGACATTGTGTCAGTTGCCAGACCCTCATGCTAGAGCCACCTAGCTAGAGTCAAAGATGCAGGTAGAGCCAGAGTTAGAGCTATGTTCCACCTGAGCATGATTTGGTTTATGCTCTTCCTAAAACCACCCATTTATTAGAAGACATCAACTTCTACTAAACATCAGTTTTTGGTGGTCCTTAAACCACCATTTTTGCGAAGGGAAGCAATGAAATTTTGAGCCAAGTTCTAGAGGGAACTGTTGAGCCAAGTTTCAAAGGGAATCACTGAGTTAGTACCAGAGTGAGCGCAAGGTTCCAGAATTTGTGGTCATCCAAAAGCACCCATTTAGTAGAAGACATTAGCTTTTACTAGCTTTTGATTCAGAGAGCACCTTCAGCCATTTGCAGCTCCATATTTCAGCTCTCTGCTTGGACTCATATACACTCGTTCGGATTAAGGAGGGAAATGTTGGAAACCTAATCCGTTAGGTGACAACGAACAGTCATTGGGAGTCCAAGAGACCCCTTGGAATATGAAATCCAAGGGTCATACTCATGTATTTATATTAGTGTTGCAAACATTGGCCAAGAAATCACGATTTTTGCTGCTCGCCAATTTTTTCTCAAAAATCGCTGAAAAAATCGAGCTTATTTTTTCTTGAGATGTTGTCAATTTTTTTCCCGATTTATCCCTAGGTATAGCTGGTTTTTCCCCTATTTTTTCTAAAGGTTATTTTGGCTTCGTGGAGGGTGGAGTGTGAGGAGCCTGTTATGAAAATTGTCCTTGCAAAGCATTCTTACAGCACTAATTGTCACGTCCCCATACCCCATCATGCAAATTATTAAAAAAAAATTCTTAAAGAACCTCTTTGTTCTTCTGATAAACACCGGGTATGGACGTTAACTTATTCTCCAACCTTCATCTCAGGCTTAGAACCATTGTACTAGTCGTTCCGCCCTTCAATTAGCCATTCTGCAAACAGAATGGCCATTTTCGAACTGACCTTGCCTTTTCCGCACTTTTGCTTCTGCACTTCTGCCCTCGGAAGTCGGAAATCGAAACTTCAATTTTTCGACGGATCGTCCTACCAACCTTTCGCTTCTACACTTCTGCTTTCTGCCTTCCACACTCAAAAGTCAGAAATTGGAAACATAAAAATGCGAAGAAACATCTGACTGCCTTTCTTCCTTACGCACTCGGAAATAAAAAATCGGAAACACAAAAATGTGAAAAAACATCTGACGACCTTTCCGCCTTCCGCACTCCGCCTCCCACCTTCCGCACTCGGAAATCGGAAACATAGATGTGCGAAGAAACTCTGACGGCCTTTCCGCCTTTCACCTTCCGCACTCGAAAATCGGAAATCAGAAACATAGATGTGCAAAGAAATTCTTGACGGACTTTCTGCCTTTTCGCTGCGGGACTTGGAATGCGGAAACTTAACCTTTCCTTAGCACTTTTCTGCGCTTCCTACTTCTCGCCTTCCGCAGGCAGGTCCCAGAAGTCGGAAATCCCACAATCTGCTTCGATGAAACTTCCTTCTTTCGCCTCCTGTATTTCGCCCTCCGTCGCAAATCCCAGAGTGTGGAAACACTTGGATCAGCTGCAAACTGACTTTTTACTCAGGCTTTTCTAGCCTCCAAGGACTTAGTCAAAATGCATAAAACATCTAAGGCTTAACAGAGATAAAATGCAGGAAATATACAAAAGTAAACATCTACTTCATCATCAATAAGCACTCTATCATGAACAGAACAATTCATGGACAAATACATCACAAAAAAAACATAATAGAGATACTTATCTTGAAGGATGAAGTTATCCTGCAACTAGCTATGTAGCTACAACGTTCCACCCAACCATAGGCCAGTGTGTTCTTTAATCTCTCAACACCACTACCACCCCCGAGCTGGGCATGATTCCAGAAGGAGCTAGGGAACAACAGACTCACACACAGCCAGATATTTTCAACACACAGTCAAGCCAACACCTAGTTGGGTTTATCAGACTGTCCATCCAAGCCAACACCTAGTTGGGTTAATAGGTTGCAGGCTTATCAAGCCAACACTTGCATTAGGGACCAGGCAAGCCAACAAATGGGTTCATAGGCCCCAAGACCAAGCCATCTCTCACAATTGGGTTCACAGGTTGTCCAGCCAAGGATTACACACAAGGCCAATGCAAAACAAGACTCAACCAACCAAGATCCAATTGGGTTAACAGACCCCAAGGCCAAGCCAATCTCCCTTGGGTTTACAGGATGCTAAGGTAGTAGAAAGGTAAAAATGACTAAGCTAGTGGCTCACTCAAGAGCTAAGGACACCCCCACAAGATCTACCTGGCCTGGCACCCACATTACCTGCATCCCAACACAAGGTAGCATCCTTTTCTCTGCTCAACAGTCCCTCAGGCTACGCCTCCCTTCTAGTGCTCTTCAGGGCATGTAGTAAGGGTATACCAGCCACTCTTATCTTTTCCTGAGGTTCCTCCTGCACTAGGTTAACAAGCCCATTCCTCTTCTCTTCCACTCCTCAGTGTTGTAAACCAATCAGACCCAAATCCCAGGGTACACAACACAACAACCACACTGTCAAACCAACAAACAGGATTCTCACTGTACACAGGGGAAAATGCTGTAACAGAGGGTTTCTTCGGCAGGAAAACACCCACGCTGGGAAAACCATAGATGACCACACTTGCTCACAAATGAGGGATCTCCTTTGCCCTTACTCGGCAAAGGAAATTACTTGCAAAATACACAGTCCCCTGACCCTTGTGTCGTTGAGGATTGTAACCAATAGGTAAAATGATCACTGAACAGAACACGGTTCTCTCTCTGCGGGTTAACGACCAGGGTGAACAACCAACATGAAGGAAAATGTCCACGAGATGAATGAACAATTCGAATGAGGAACAACACAAAGCAAAATGCGTCCGTCCACCCCCGTTAATGGATGGAATGAAAAATGAACAACCCCCCTAGAGAAAAATGCGACTGAGTAGAATGGTATGCGCATGCATTCATGTGCTTGCTTGCTGCAGAAGCAAGAATGTGCCTTCCTAGGCTGTAGTTCTGTGCAGAATTGCTCAGACAAGCAATCTGACTCCATGCCTTGCTCTGCCCAAGGCATTAACTGCCTCGACCACCTTTTGGAAGAATAAATGATTGAGGAAAGAGGACAAAAGGTAGTTGGGGTTTCATAGGTTCTCCAATTGACATCTGGCCTCTCCCTAAGGCTCAGAGGTTTGACCAACACTCCCACTCTATTCCTTGTGAGATCATGCCCCCATCTCTTTCATGTTGCAGTTCCATATCTAGTTGTGGCATTTAATTAAATTGTGCATTTACATGATATTCAAAAATGCATTGTGCTTGACTAGCACAATACCATAACCTGAGGCATCAACCTTGATCACCTATATGCAAAACACCCGATTGATGGCAGGGCCTTGGCCTTGAGCTCCATGACATGATCTCAATACAATATATATCATGTACAATCAAAATATCGTGGGGTCAAAACCGGGGCATTACATTCCCCTCCCCCTTTAATTAGCACTGTCCTCGGTGCTTGCAAAATTTGAACAAAAATGCTGCATTTGGCATCATCCTTAGTGCTCCGCAGAATTGAACAAAAATGGGTGTGCCAATTGCATGGCATCCTCCAGCTCCCAGGTAGCCTCTTTAGGACCACACTGCTCCCATTGCACCTTTACCTGTCCTATGGCTCGGTACTAGAGCATGGTAACCTTCCTGTCGAGGATGCGCATTGGCTCAATTTGGAACTCCCCCTTGGGTTCCACGTGAATCACATCCCAATTAATCACATGGTTAGGGTCATGTACATGTTTCTTAAGCAAAGAAACCTGAAAAACATCATGAGCTCTAGTGCTAGCAGGCAATGCAAGTCTATATGCAACTGGCCCTATTCTTTCAAGCACTTCAAAAGGTCCACAATATCTAGGGGACAACTTGGCACAACTTCGAAGCTTCAAAGAACTCTTCTTTGCCCTCACTCTTGGATAAACATGATCCCCAACAAAGAATTCTTTGTGCACTCTATGCTTATCAGCATAGCTCTTCTGTCTGTCCTGGGCTGCCTTTAGATTTTGCCTGATCTTTGCAACCTCTTGCTCCATCTCCTTGAACAATTCTGGCCCAAGCACAATCCTGTTCACTAGATTATCCCATGTCATAGGTGTCCTACACCTTCTTCCATACAAAGCTTCATAAAGACCCATCCCCAAGGATGCTTGCTTCCCATTATTATAAACAAATTCTACCAAGTGTAAGTAGTCTTCCCACTTGGTTGGCTTGTCCATCACATACATGCGAAGCATGTCTTCTAGCACTTGGTTCACCTTTTCTGTCTGACCGTCAGTCTGAGGATGGTAAGCAATGCTGAAATTGAGCTTAGTACCAAAATCTGCAAACAACCCCTTCCAAAAATTGGAAGTGAACTTGGTATCCCTGTCAGAAACTATTTCCTTAGGCAATCCATGCAACTTGAAAATCTCCTTCATGAATATTTGTGCAATGTCATTAGTCTTATGTGTGGACTTAACAGGTATAAAATGTACTACCTTTGTCAACTTATCCACCACAACCATGATAGAATCATGTTGTCTCCAAGTCATTGGAAAACCTATAATGAAGTCCATGGAAATAACTTCCCATTTCCATTTCGAAACTAGCAAAGGCTGCAACAAACCTGTTGGGTGTTGATGCTCAACCTTCACCTGCTGACATTTCATGCACCTTGAAATGTATTCAACAATATCCTTTTTCATTCCTGGGTAGAAGTACTGCTTTCTGGCTGTAGCAATTGTCTTCTGATATCCTGGATGACTAGAATATGGAACTTGATGGATCTCATCCATAACAACTCTCCTCAAATCTGCTACATTTGGAATATAAATTCTGTTCTTGTAGGTAAGAATCCCATCTTCTTCCAATTTATATCCCTCATATCTCTTCTCAAGATTCTGTTGCTGTAATTTATCCTTGGCCTGCACTTACAACTCATCTTCAACAGTATGATTCACAATCAACTGTCTCAGATCTGATTGGAAAATACTAAGAGTTGCCACATGCATTTCATGCACCTTCCTGTTGAATGCATCAACCACTTTGTTTTCTTTCCCTTTTATGTGTTTGATTTCAAAATCAAATTCACATAAGAACTCCAGCCCTCTAGCTTGTCTAGCATTTAGCGTTGGCTGATCAAACAAATACTTCAGACCACAGTGGTCTATCCTTAACTCAAATTTTCTGCACATTAAGTAAAGCCTCCACATCTTGAGAGCATGTACTATGACTGCAAGTTCTAAGTCATGAGTGGCATAATTCTTCTCATGATCTTTTAACTTTCTAGACTCATAACATACCACATGACTGTCTTACACAAAAACTCCTCCAAGCCCTTGACTGCATGCATCAGTGCACACCACAAAGTCCTTTTCTAGGTCTGCAATTTTCAAAATGGGTGCACATGTGAGAAGATTCTTCAACTGCTGGAAGCTTTCCTCACATTGCGCTGTCCATTCAAATCTTTTCCTTCCTTTGCAAAGAAGTGATAGGATGTGCAACCTTGGAGAATCCTTTAATGAATCTCCTATAATATCCTGCAAGTCCCATAAAAGACCTGTTGCAGCTACAACCACTACCTCCCAAAAGTTAATGTTTTAGGCCCCCCCTTTGAGCTTTTGATCTTACTTAGACATTTTTTGCTCCTTAAGAAAGTTTGCTATCAATGACTTGGTTTTTTCTAAACAAGTTTGAAATTTTTTGCCCAAGTGAAAACTCATTTTTTTTGGCCCAGTGTGTCGGAATAATTTCCGCAATTTTGCCGACACGACGGATAAATTTTTCTTTTCAGTCGACATTTTCCAGCCAATTTCATAATGATTTTTTATCCAATGTGTCGGAAGGATTTTTCGAAGTTCGCTAACACAATGAAGAAGTTCTGATTTTTCATTCGATACCCTTTTAACCGATTTTGCGATTGTTTATGCTCAGGGCTTTAAACTTTTGTTGAAAAGATTATTGAATTCCAGCCGATACTATCGGCAGAGTCCTGCCTTTGAAGTCGACATTCTTCATCGGGTTGTTTCACCAAAGATGGCCGATAGTTGTGGCTAGAATTTTCTTTCATTGTCGATGTTATAGCTTGTTTTTGTTTCTCATTTTAAAGCAATCGCTTGTTTTTTAAACATGGTCTTTCTTTCATTTTTAAGTTTTGACTTTAGGTTCCTTTAAATTTTTCTTTGATTTTATGTTCATACTTATAGTTGATTTCATAGGTTTTTTCCAATTTTGGTTTTACTTAGTGAAATTTATGGTTTCTAAGGGCTTGTAGGATGTATATATGACTTAAAGGTTCTAAAAAATATCATAAGGTTTTATTTAAAGCCATTTAACCAAAGTTTAACCCTTTGCTGTGAGTTTTGTTTTGAAAATTATTAAAACATGTATTCTTGTAGTGCAAGCCCAGAAAAGATAAACACGCGCGCTACAAGAAAATTGTGTTATTTGAAAAATCATGATTTTGGCTCAAAATTTTCAAAATTTGCGCATAGGAGAAGTCTTTCACACCTGTCGATGAGTTTGATATGTGTTTTCAGCCACAGTAATCATTGTGACAAGTGTTATGAGATAAGGCAAGGAATCATTTGGGTGAGTTGCTGTTGTTTGGAAGTTATGAGATACAGAGTAGTGGAACCATAATGATTATGCACGATGAGGAAAATTCGCCATTAACTACGCATCTCCTGAACGCATGAAAACCATAGAAGTCATGGCAAAAATCTGGCAGTTTGTGATCGAAGATTGAAGAAGGTCGGCAATTTAGGGCTTTTCAGGGTAACTGTTTAACATTGTCGTGGCGGTCAGAGAAAGATTTAAAAATGAAATTGGACACCTGGGAAGACAGGAAAGCATATTTCTAGCAACTGAATCCATTATTCAGACAGGTATGAAGCGAATTACTTTCATATTCCATGTATTTGGGTTCACACTGATAGAAGATTAGTTATGGAGATTCACGAAGAATGCTAGTGTATAAACTCAATCTTTGCTCAATGTTGAATTTTCTCTGTCAATAGAGTTAATATACTTATCAGTTTGAGAAGTAAAATTCAGCTCAAGGGTTTAGTTTTCTCAACATATGATTGACTGTCAAAATTGCAAATATTTGAATAGAGTTAAGTTCTTTACTGAAGGAAGTAGTTTTTAAATTCAATTATCCGGAATGAAGAGGAGTGGGAAAACAAACAGAGCTGAACCCTCAGATATGTCTTGGGTTCAAACTTTCCTTGACTGTGCAAGGTTATTTTTAGAAGCAGGATGGTTAAACTATTTTGAGAAGATGGATGGACATCACACAGAAGTTTCATATAAGTTTGCTCGGGGATTGGATAATGACATAGTTACCTTTGACACCCTAAAGATTAAGTTGACCAGAGAACTAATAGTAGAGGCTATAGGGATCCCTGATGAAGGTGAATATTGGTTCAAGAAGGTGCATTTTACCTTTGATTCACAGAATTACTTGCTTCCAAATGTTGTTGCAGACTGGGGTAAAGGAGTGCATATCCAGAAGTTCAAACCAGAATGGAGAGAACCAATTAAAATTCTACAAAGTTATGTAACTTGTGAAGGAAGATATGCATTTGTATTTAAGTATCATTTCAGGTTTTTGCAGCATCTTAATCATGAAGCAAAGATGAACCTTCTTTTCTTTTTCCTAAAGAGTCTGCAAAAGATGTCCAGCAGAGTAAAGGAGCATCAAGACCATACTAAACAGTCTATATTTCATCATGGTCTAATAAAGCTAATCATAAGTACTGTGCTCCAAAAGAAGGAAAAAACCTGGGACTATTTTCTATTCTGGTCTGGGTTTCCATCTGAGAAAAAAGACCAATCAAAGAAAAGGCAGCTGAATAAATGACATAATTTAGTCAAGAAATTGAAGAAAAAGGTCATAGTTGAGATAGAAATTGAAGAAAAAGGTCTATTGTTCATCTTCAACATTTTCATCCCTTTGGGTCACAGACTTTCCCTGTGAGGAAGATGAAGTATTGAAGGGAGAAATGAAGGATTTGGAGCATGTAGAAGATAGCCTTCATGAAGAAGTAAACCAAGAAGTAAATGAAAGTTTGATAGAACAGGAACAAGTCCCTATGGGAGTACAGTCAGAAGATAAGGAAATTCCATTGTTTGATGAAGCTAGGGCTGACACTGAACAAGATTTACAGAAATAGTTTGAAGAAGGGGTAATGTCACGAGGAATCAAAAGAAAGGTAGTTCAGCTAGCCTCTATCAAACATTAAGGAAAAACTTTGAGCATGCGAGGGGAGATTGGGGCATGTTGGAGGCCTAAGACCAAACCCAAGAATAAATTAAGATTGAATATGAAAAAATTGCTTAATCCTAAGTTAGCTCAGAAGAAAATTATAGTGATAGAAGACTCTTCATCCCAAGAAGAGTTAGAAGAGAATGAAGATTTAAATGCAAAGGAGATGAAGGGTAAGAAACAGGTTATTTCAGAGGATAGGTTAGCCTTCACTGAAACCAAAATTTCAGAAATGTTAAAAGAAGTTCTAAGGAAAGTAGTCATAGACCATCATCAAGATGATTCAATGAAGCAGCATTCAGTCATAACAAGTTTTTGTGCAGAGAAAGAAAAGGTTGCAGAACCATCAGCGCAATGCAGTTTTGAAGTTAATGAATCTCCAGGGGCTCCTGTAGCTATGGCAGAGCAGCAAGAGGAGGATGAAGAGATCTTTAAGAAATTGAAGATCCCTTGGATGCCAGAAGGAATGCATCCAGTTTCAGAACGAAAGTGTATTGATTCAGAGAATGAAAATTTGCAGAGAAGTATTAAACAATACAAATATCAGATAGAATACCTGCATGAAACAAATGAGGGGTTAGTAGCTGCTAACAGAAGATTAAGAGAGGATTTAGAGGAGGTCAATAGCCATTATCAAGAGTTAATTGTAGTCTCTAAGGAAGCTTTGAAAAGGAAAAGATAGACACAAATTCTGTATGCAGAATTGAAGCAAACTATTCAAGACCTAACACAGCAAAATCAGGAGCTTTCAAAAAGAGTCGAAGACTTGGAAGTTGATCATCAGAAAACAAGAAAGAAGACTCAAGCTTTGGAAGGGATAGCTCTTTTGGCAGAGGCTGCTAAGGATTTGTAAAGTGCTTTAAATAATAGTGTTATTAGTTAGTCTTTGAAAAAGTTAGTTTAATAGGTATGACTCTATTTTTATTAAGTAATTTGGTAGTATGACCTAAAAAGCAGTTTTTCAGTTATGTAACTGTTTTTGGGTAACTAAGATAAAAGTAAGATTGAAGAAAGACTGAGGGTTTGAATTTTGTACAAGGGGAGGCTTTTAGCTACTATTCAGAGCTAAGTTTTCAGAAACTCTTATGTATTTTGAATTACTAATTATGGTATATATGCAAACTATAAGCCCTGTTTATCTTATCTGCTGGTTTCATTTCTGATTGGTTTAATCACTCAGTTTATAAATTCATTCCTTGTTTAATGTTATTTCTCATGAAATGCTTGTGAGCTGTGGATGAAATTCAGTTATGTGCTTATGTTGTTTTGGTTTATGCTTCATATATGATACATCTCAGTATTCCATTGTGCATGATTTAGTATTTGTCTTAGCCATATGAGTTTTTACCCTCTTGTTTACAAATTGCACAACCAAAACCCTAAAAACCTGTTTTACTTAATTTTATTTATTGAGATTGTGTTGGCTTGTTCTTTAGTAGTCCGAGAACAATTTCTGGCACTAACAGCCGACATGTTCGGCTTGGCTAAGTTTTATTGTCGTCAGATACTTCTTTGCCAGTCTGCGGATAGGCTTTTGATCGAGCGCTTTTGGTATTCGTCTCCGACAGTGTCGGGTTGCGTTTGATTTTCTTTCTGAAGAGGGCAGAAAAATTTGTGTTTTGTAGCCGATCATTAGTGGCCGAAGCGTTGGGTGGGTTGCACCGACACTGCTGCGGTTAGGTTTTGATGAAGCTAACCAACGGTTCCGGCGGACTCAGGCTTTTGGAGCCGACACGGTCGGAATTATTTCACCTCGCCCCGCCGATGCAATATTTTGCCGATGAGTTTTAAGCGTGGGCGCCAAATGGCGTTTCACTCGCGCGTGTGACATAATCGCCCACATTCGATGCTTTTTTCTGTTTTCTCCTTATATAAGCCTAGGGGTTTCATTATGGTCTATTACGGTTTTTCTTATAGTGAGTTGTTGCCTCCCGTTTGAGCGCGTGCCTACAGGATTGTGCTATTTGGGGCCTATGAAGCATCTTGCGCAGAGCTCTTCACCAACCTTCAAGCCTGCCTTTCCAAGTAGGATCCATTCTTTGTCATAACTCTTTTTGATAGGTAGAATCACAGTGACTTTTGGCCTTTGCGGGTTGGATGAAATAGCGCGTTTAGGTTTTCGTTTTACAAGGCTAGGGTTTTCGTCTGCCTCATAAGGTTTGGAAAGCTAGCTATCCTGACCTCGTTTGTTTTTCTTAGACTTACTCTGCAAACGGTCATGGGTCTTACCTGTTCCCAGCCTTGTTCTTGTCCAGAACCATTCAAACCTCGGACATGGGTGTCTCAAATCCCTGGTTGTGTAATGATGAGACTGAGATGGCCCGAGTTTTTCGCCAGCCCTTCCTCGCATGGTTCGTATTTTTCTGCAGCGATAGGGGTTAGCAAAGCCTGAATCTAGAGGGCCATTGTGTTCCTTCTGGTTGTAGCCTAGGTTTTCCGTCAGAAGGTTTTTTGGCCTTTGTGGCCAGTGCCATGGTGCCGCAGTGTTTCTTTGGACTATTTTTTTTTGCAGTCCATAGGGTTAATGAAGAAGAGGTCGCGCATAGGGTTTAGAACTGTTTGATCCTTCTCTGTTATCGTGATTTAGAACGATAGATGTTTTAGAGCAGAACTTTCGATACAGCGGTTAAAGCTCGCATGCAGACTAGTTTTATCATCCCGTTTTTTACCTCACCCTAGTTGTGGTATTTAATGATATGCGGGGTTTTCTACCTCGCAGGTTTATTTTCGATGGTTGGAGATGATTCGGTAATATATATTGATTATTTTTCATGAATGCAGATGTTGGTTCTAAGATAAATGATTTGTTAGCTGAAGCTTTCCAGTATATCCTGCAAGTTTATAGTAGTTTTCTCATTTCCCTATTTTGTATTTGGTTGTTAATTGCAAGAATACTAAGTTGTGTTTTGTCACATTTTCAATCCCCACATGACTAAATGCCAAAGAAAGGCAAGAAGAAAACTAAAGTTGCTGAGGAAGAGTCAGACCTAGAAATCATGCCTAGAGTAGAAATAATTTATGAAGACACAAAATCTGTCACAAGAGTCGAGCTGGAATTCAAGTGGGGACAGATATACTCTATGCTCCAAGATCAAAAGGTCCCTGACGCGAGTTTGGAGGATTTACCCATTTTTGGAAACATATTGAGATTGGGGATCACAAAGGTATCCACACAACCTGAGATGTTCCCTTGTGCCAAGGTGATTCGCTGGATTTTGCTTAAGGCAAATGTGAGGGATATGATCATGTATAATGTTGAAGAAAAGGGTTTCGCCTCTTTTACCCCTGCATACATAGCCAAATCCTACAACCTGCCAGTCTCAGAAGTCAACCTGACCGACGATTGGATAAATGGTTTGAGCATTGATTATATTGGATGCGCAAAAATGATGATGACAGAGGGAAAGTCATTTCGACAGAGAGCATCTGGTGAATATGAGACCGCCAGCCTGCGTACTCCATACAGGCTTGTAGCTCTGATGCTCAGGATTTTTGGCAGGACCGATGGGGGGAAATTTTATAAGATTGGTTGGATACCACTGATGTATCATGTGACCATGGAAGGTACTGTTTTCAACTGGGCGGACATCGTAGCTAATAACTTGTCTTCCTATATATCTGTAGCATTGGGAGGACTGCTCCAGGGAAAATCTGAGTTCTACATGGGATCATTTTTTATCGATTGTATACTTTGCTTCCACCCATTCGGGAAGTTGAACTGCAACTGAAAGGAGGGCAAAGCGCCCATTTACACTGCATACCAAATTTTATGGGCCCATAAACATCACAGTATTTACAAGCTCATATGTGAGGAATTCTTAATGCCACTTTATCAGTTGATTTTCTTGAAGAATGTAAATGTATGTCTGAAGGTGCTTTAGAAGCTATAAGGGAATATGGAGATTATTTCTTCTTTGAAGAGGGCACTTATTTGAGAATGTACGGAGTAACTAAAGCCCCTTCACTACTCCCCAAGTATGCCACTGATTATATAGTGCATAAAGGAGCAATAAGACAACTCTTTTTGGACGGATTCGGGAGTTTTCTGTTCGATATGAAGAAGGCAATGTTCCTGCCAATGCCTTTCTATGTAGGCAGTTATAAATTTTCCAAAGTTAAAAGCACACCGGATTTTGTGAAAGACCTGGAAAATTTCCATTTTGGTGAGAAGAGTTTTCATAGAAACGATTCTCAGGGCAAGGTTGTTGCACACCGTGCACTCGAGAAGGTAAATTTCGAATACTTTGATCACTTAGATAAAGATGAGGAAGTATACCGCAATGCTTGTAACATGACTGCTCTGAACAAGCGTTTCAAAAGCAAAATCACAGTTTCAGGAGGCAAAGGCAGCAGTAGCAGCACCACTGAACAAAACAAACAAGAAGAAGACGCTACTCAGAAAGAAAAAGAAGAAGAAACACGAAGGTTAGTCGAAGGAGCAAAGAAATTGTTAGCTGAAGAGGAAGCTGGTAAGGAAAAAGAAGAAGAGGAGCAGAAGCAAAAGGAAGACAAAGAAAGAATACAGGAGTTAGCCGACCGAGCAAAAGAAGAAGCAAAGAAGATAGCTGAGGAACTAAGACGTAAGGAGCAAGAGGACCAAGACAGGGAGAATCAAGAACAAAATTATGCCCAGGACAATCCAGAAAATCTTCCTTCTACTTCAGGAGATATATTAATAGGAGGCCACCTTCTTATTGCTGAGTCAGGATTAGTACCCTTCACTCCATCTAAGCCTCATGCGGTTGCAAGTCTAGATAAAGTGTTTTTCGATCCTAAGCGGAAAACCATTGTTTGGAGATCTGAAAAGAAGTTGAAAATGGGTACCCAACTTGAGGTAACCATAGTTACTGAAAATACTGTCATGAAAAATACAGATGAAGACCCAGAACAAATGGCCTCGATCTGTGTTGCAGCTGCGCAGGAAAATGCTTATAATGTTGGCAAACTGAAAGGAGCCGTAGACCAATACAAAGAAAAGATGGCACAAATGAAGAGACCCTGCGGAAAGAACAAGGGGAAGGCCGAGAAGCGAAAAGGAAGCATGAGGCCACGCTTTCAGATTTAGAAAGGTTCCAGGAGGCCTACCAGGTCTTGGAAGCAAAAAAGGAGGCCTTGGTATTGTCAAACACTATTATTGATGGAGAAAAGAAAGACCTAGAGGGTAAGATTTCAGGGCTAGATACACAAAGGGCCGCAACTGATAAGCAAGTAGAGGAGTTAAAGGCCCAAGTTGCAGAACTGGAGGCACAAAATAGTTCTTTGGAGATTCAGTTTAAGGCAGCAAATGAGCGGAAAATGAATATCACCCCTCTCAGAGAGCACGCTCTCTTGCTCAGAAGAAAAATATATCAAGTTCAGTTAAAACTTGCAGAAGAGATCTACAAGATTAAGCAGGCAGAAACCAGATTACAAGAAATCTCGGTAATATCCACTGACGTCAGAGCGAGAACTCTAGAAATTGCAGAAACTATCTAAGGTCAACTGACTTGTTTGGAGACTAATGCAGAATTTCCGTAAAATGTGTCTCAAAAGAGTACAAAGAATTTGAAGATCAAGTATGAACTCGTGGATTTCAGCAGCAAGGCTGCTACAAGACTGACAGCCACAGTCGGGAAAACGTTGGAGAAATGTATGGATTTATACAAAAGGGTGCTTACGACACATAACAGATGTCAAACATCTGCAACAAAAAGACTTCAGGAGTTTCCAGGTCAAGAAGAGCATTTGAAGTACCTCCATGATAGACCGCAGGAAGATGAGCTCACCATACAACAGGTTAAAGGTCTAAATGAGAAAGTAGTGAAGAGTTTGGTTGCACAAGCTGCAGTCAGCAATTGCTTGCTGGAAGACCAACTCAGAGTCACTCCACCAAAAGCAGCAGAGATAAAATCGCAGCTGGCTGTGCATGAAGTAACAATCAGACTATTGGAACCTATGGACTTCAGGAGCATCGTTGCTACATGGAAACAAGTCGTTGAGGGATTGGCTAGGCCCACCTAATCTGTCTTGTTTTATTCACATGTGGCAAATTTTATGTAATATATTGTATTTATTCCAATTTTCTTAGTGAGCACACTAGACAACAAAATTTTGTAATCGAAGGGTTAAGGAAGCTTAAGAGGCTAGGGTAGCTGAAAAGTCATATGTAATTTGTATAAATAGGGGTAGAATAGAGATGAATAGGGGACTTTTTCTAGCTGATACATGTTGAAGCTATTTGTATTAGAACTACTTCTTTTATAAATAAAGAGAACCAAAAATTTGTTGGAGGAAGGACTGCACGAGTTTCAAGATGGATTATGTGGATTGCTGAATGTGAACTATTTCTATTTAGCTTGCTGCATAACTATGAGATCGTTCCAACCTATTGAATTTCTGCAGTTTATGAATGGTTTTATTTTCTATTTCGGATCTTGTGCAATAAATGAGTAATGGATGTTTTAGCTTAACAAAGTTATATTTGTGTTATCTTTCTGCTGTATTTATGTATGAAGAATTTAACAACTACCTGTAGGATCTTGCATGCAAACAATACAGTATATTACTCATTCTGATGTAAACTTTGCTCCCTAGGGATAGGTTAGATAGAATAGTTATAATAGATTAGGATATAATAGTTATCTTTGCTTTTGTGTGGTTGGCAAGCAATGGATTCATGTAAGGTGAGAGGTAAGAACCTGCGCAGCTCACTTGTGGCTAACTGCTCGTGAGGTTCCGGTTTCAGCAATCACCTGCATTTTACTTTAGGCACTTGCATTTCATCTTAAAACATAAAATCATATAAATGGTGGACCGGGCCACAATCGGTAAAAAAGATTTAAAACTTTCTTTAATTCTACGGTAGTCAGGCCGCTAACTGGACGGATTCCCCATTCCAAATGATAAACGATCTAATTGGGAATGGTTAATGGGGAGCATCCCTACTGTCGGTACTTGGGGCCGCCAGTGCATGGTTGGCAAAGGAAGTCCGTTTACTCGAAATAGCTTTGAGACTAGATACACTGAAGATTTTATTTCCGAAGAAAGAGTAGACCCTGAAGTAGAAGTTCCATAACACCTTTACCCTGTTCCTTTCGAAGTAGTTAACCACTTGAGGCAACACACAAGGTCTTATGTGAAGAAGCTTGGAGGATTGTAGACAATCCCTGAATTACCAAGAAGGTGAGCTCCCAGAAGGGTACCCACTTACACGGAAGATTCGATTTTGGTGGGAAATTTGGAAGGATTAGTGAATTTTTCTTTACAAGAGAGTGTTCAACCACTTAATCAGTTGGGACCGGATTCCCCTGTGTTTAAGTCTCCATTTCAGTCACCTGTTCAGTCTCCACCACCAACTCCTTGTAGAATCATGGCTGGGAATGCACCCCCAAATGCTAATCAACCTGTGAATCCTAATCCACTGCCAGCTTGGAGAGCCAGAACACCACTCAACCTGGCTGCTTCTTTGCATGCTTTGCCTCAAAATGATGAAAAAGCTTTGCCTAAGTTTGACCCTGGAAAAGGCATTTCTGTGGATGATCATCTACAAAGTTTTTATTTGGCTTTAGAACTTTTAGCAGTGGAGCATGAAGATGTAGTTTGCAGACTATTTCCGCATACGTTTGAAGGCCTCTGCTTGGTATTTTGGTTTACAAGCAAATTCTATAACAAATTGGGATACTTTTGAAAGATTGTTTAAAGGCAAGTTTGGTAGTAAACAAACCACTGCCACTCTCATGAAAGAATTGCTTGCTCTGAGGATGGACAAGAAAGAGAAAGTGCAGGATTTTAGTCAGAGGTTTGTTGCACATTTAAATAATTTCAGTGCTACAATAAAACCTGTTGAAGAAACTTTAATAGAATATTATACTTCAGCACTTTCCCCAAGCATAGCAATGTTTGTTAAGAGTTCAGTTAAGCCTTCTTTAGTGGAAACTTATGAAGAGGCAAACAAAGTAGAAGTTGAACTTGAAAGCATAAACAAACATACTGCAGAAACAGATGTAAGGACTTTTAGTAGTAAGAAACCTTTGATGTTGACCAGACCTAAAGAGGAACATTCAAGTGAATTGGAAAACGTGGTTAAAATGGTACAAAAGCTGTCAAACAAGATTATCGATTTAGAAAAGGATAAAGAAGCCAGTTCATCCATAAAACAGTTCAAACCTTTTTTCAAGAAAAGACAGGAAGATGGCACATCTCAACCCCCTATATATAGTTCTTTTGCTTTAAATTTTAATGAGGTAGGAATGGATAATTTCTGTACGTTTCATCAAGAACCTCATTGTGAAAAATTTGTCTACAATGGATTAATTCAATGACTCTGGTTATGAATCAAATATTAGATTCTCAAATAACAGAGCCTGAAGTGAAAGAAGAAAAAACAAATGAATCAGAAGAATCACATGAAACAACGATGATCTTATGGGACTGTGCACCTACATTGGGGTTAGAGGAGGAGGAACCTACTAAGGAAATTCAACTTTCAGCAGTTAATGTCACAACACGAAGCAAATGACCAATAATGGATGAAAGTGTATTACTGCCCAAGATTAGGAAGATTTAAGAAAGTATGAAGAAGATCAACAGTGATACCCAAACACCACCTAAGTCTGATTTGGTCACATCTAAAGATAAAGTTACGGCGGTTAGTAAGCTTGTGAAGGTTGTGGAAAGTAAAGTGGAAAGTAACAAGAAAAGTCCAGCAGAATGTGATATGGGATATGACATAATAGAAGATATCAAGAAAACAAAGGCTAATATTTCTTTATTTGAGATGTGTAACTTACCTCAACAAATAAAGAAGCTCCTGGAAGCTTTTGATCCACAAACCAGTAAATCCCAGGATGATGTTCAATCAAATAAAGAGATCAATGAAGCTAGCATTGGAGGAAAGTCTGAATCTCAAACCTTACCATTTTTACTGACCATTTTTACTATCTTTTGAGATTTTCAATCATAATGTACATAATTGTTTGGTAGATTCTGGAGCTTCCTCTAATGTGATGCCGCTTCCAGTTTCTAGAAAGATAAATGGTCAACCCACACCTTCTTCATGCAAAATCATTCAGTTGGATAGAACAACAGTCAAGGTGGTAGGAGAAATGAAGGATGTGCTAATTCGGCTATCTACAGATGAAAGGGTCTGCCAGTTTATAGACATCATGGTAGTGGATATACCGGAAGCATATGGTTTGATCTTGAGCAGGGACTGGTCTGCAAAACTAAATGGTTACTTTGCAACCAATTGGTCGCACTTGTGGTTGCCCTATAAGAACTATCAGAATCAGATCAAGGTGATGAGGGAACCACACATGAAGCATAATGTGACACAATTGGAAGGGAAAAATGAACCTGTAAATGTCTCACATTCAATCTTGAGTAACTATTTCATAGAGCTTGAACCTAGAAACTATCAAGCGGAAGAATCCAGTAGTGAGTTAGATAGATAGTCCGAACTCCTTCAGTTTTCACGGACTGACAATATTGATTGTAACATAGTTAATTTAGAGGGTAATACTAGTTCTGTAGAGTTAGAAGATAAATTTTGGTTGTTATATTTTGATGGTTCCAAAATTCGAGGGATCAGGAGCCAATTGTGTCCTGATTGATCCAGAAAAGAATAAACATTTTCTCTCTTGTAGTTTAGAATTCGAATGTACTAATAACACAGTAGAATATGAAGCTCTAATCCAGGGCTTGAAAAATGCCATTGAATTCAAAGTAAGAAATTTAAAAGTTCTTGGTGATTCTAAAATAATTGTCAGACAAGTTCGAAACACAATTTATTGTCTGTCACCACATTTAAAAGGATACCAAAAAAAAGTTTGGGAACTTATAACAAATTTTAATGCTTTTAATATCAATTCAATTCCTAGATTGCAAATTGCAGCAGCTGATCTGTTAGCTACTTCTGCTGCAAGATTAGTGCCTACTAATAACAAATGCTCAATTGAATTGATTTTCAGGCCGTCTGTACCAGACAATGTCACCAATTTGAGGGTATTCGATGATGATCAGCAAATTTTGGAGTTTTTAACAAATGATGAAAATTTCAAAGACTCGGTGATTGATGATGAAGAACATCAAGCCAATCTTCAAAGTGGGAACTTCATACCTAAAGGGGTAAGAACATTGGAAGAGATGTTTGATTTAAATCACAAGTTCAAGAAACCGACAAATGTCAAAACAAACAGTTCATCTATGCAGTATGAGCTGGTTAATCTTGGGACAAGAGTTGAACCCAAGTATGTGAACTTGGGAAAATGCTATTCACCGGGCGAGAGAAGCAAATTCATCAGTTTATTTCGACAATATAAAGATGTTTTTGCTTGGACATATGAGGATTTGAAGACTTACGATACCCGCATCATCCAACATGTTATTCCTATTAAAGTAGGAGTGAAACCATTTCAGCAGCCACAAAGGAAAATGCACCCCAAGATGGAACCCCTGATCCAAAAACACCATTCAAAAATGTTGTCTTCACATCTATCTGATGAATACTCCAACCCATCTCTACAGCAATAGAGATCACAGATTTGATAGAGGAGTACCTAGCCACTGGCGCAAACGTCTCATAATAATCTACTCCCTCTATATGTGAGAATCCACGCGCTACGAATCGAACCTCTTACTTATCGATGCTGCCATCTACAACATGTTTGATTTGTAGAGCCACCGAGAAGTCACAACTGACTTCCCCTCCGATTTCGGAACCACCTCCCACACATCATTCTTCATGATGGAACTGTACTCTTCCACCATGGCATCTCTCCACACCTGATGTGCAGCTTCCTCCTTAATAGTGGAAGGCTCCGACTCAGAATACTAGTCACCACTGCCATGTAGTTGGAATATCTCTCTGGTGCTTTACTCTCTCTGACCTCCCTCTTGGGTTTCCCAACAGACTCGGAAGCTTCTTTCATCAATTCTTTGAGCCAACTTGGCTTCCTCTTCTTTGAAGTAGTTTCCTATGGAGAACCTTCCTATACATCCTCATCTGCCAACTGCCTACCTGAAGAAGTAGCAACTGAGATATGAGATCTTGTAGCTGGTGAACCTGTACCATGTGAATCTGAATTACATGAAAGTGAAAGTGATGTACCTGTGACTCAAGAACCGGTACTTATACCAGGAGTCTCTGTAGATTGAGTCACTGAACCTGAAGATCTTGAAACTTGTGAACCAGTCACTCTTGAAACCTGTGACCCTACACCTTGAGCTGCTGGACTTTGAGATGTGCCCACCTATGAAGCAGGAACTTGTTGCTCCTGCTCCTTGATACTTCTTGAAGGCCTGCTCCTCCTCAAATCTCACCTCCCTCACAACAATTTTCCTCTGTGCGGAAAGGTATATACGGAAGGCCTCGAAGTCTTGTCATATATAACAAATGCCCTTCTTTGGCGTGGGCTCCAACTTTGTCCTCTTCTCAAAAGGGACATGGGAATATGTTAGGTATCCAAATATGCGGAAGTGGCCTATCTCAGCCTTCTTCCTGGTGAACATCTCCCCAGGAGTTTTACACCCCAAGGCATGGTGTGGACTCTTGTTCTAAATATAAACAACAATACTATAGGCCTCATCCCATAGAAAGAGAGGAAGACTCTAATCATGGAGCATCGCTCTGGCTACTCCCATTATACCCCTGTTCTTCCTTTCAGCAACTCCATTCTTTTGTGGAGTATATGGAACAGTCAACTGCCTCCTGATACCCTCTTGTCTGCAAAACTCATCAAACACACTGGAAGTATACTCACTCTCATTATCTGACCCGAGCACCCGAATCTTCCTTCCTTTCTAGTTCTCCACAAGAGCTTTGAACTCTTGGAACCTCTTCAAGACTTCTTCTGTTTTATTTTTTTTTCAGGAAGTAGATCCCAGGCTTCTTGGAGAAGTCATCAATAAAAGTGACATAGTACTCAAAACTTGTTAATGAAGTGGATATCATCGGACCACATAAATCAAAATGAATCAATTTGAGTACTCCTGTTGACCTACTATCATTGCTCGAAAAAATAGTCTTGGTGTACTTTCCCAAAGCACACCCTCTACACACACCACTCTGTTATGTGTTGGACTCAGGTAACCCCGTCGCCATATCTTTCAACATCCTTAAAGCAGGATGATGCAAATGGGCCATCCTCCTGTGCCACAGCTCGCACGGGTCACTATTGTTGCTGCTATGTGCCAAAGCATGATGAGGTTGAGATAATAAGTTGTATAGTTTCCCACATCTGACTCCAATCGAAAACGAGGCAGATGGACCCAATCCTTTGGGAAAAACATGTACTTTCCCATCCAGGACATACACTCCGTATCCTCTATCCTCAACAGTGGAAACTGATATAAGGTTTTTCTTTAGCCCAAGGACGTACAAGACATCCCTCAATGTCATAGGCTCCATGGACTCCCTCTGAAAGCCAACAATCCCATGCCCGATTGCTTTGATAACAGTATTATCTCCCAACACCACCTCCAAGTCCAAGCCAGTCTCAATTAACTCAGTAAACATATCTCGAGAACTTGTCATATGGCTTGTGTTATCGGATGAACTAGCATGGCTAGTCACCGATAAGCAAATGTAGGAGAAAGGGACCACTGTCACCTTAGTCATTTCTCCAAACTACTTCGGAGAGTCAGAACCTCCAAGGGGAGAGCCCTTTTAGAATACCTGTAAACACACTTAGACACCAAACTAGATCTTCTATGCAAAAGCAGTGGTGACCAATGCCTTTATGGAGTCAATGGAGGAATGAAGAAGACATACTATACATAAATATGAATCTTGTAAATGCAAATCAATATATCAATTTCATTCACTTATGACAAGTAAGCAACCGTTCCCAACATTTGAATCAACGTATAGTGTTATTCATTTGAGTGTAAGCACAAGTATGGCATCCAAGTATGACAATATAGCAGTAGTAAAGTAGATAGTAAAAAATGTATCAACACCACATTTCAATGTTCTTTTTACCAAACTAAATAGTTAGGGAGTTCATTGGCATTCTAATTCAGTATTTACCATACCAAGCTTAAAGCTACTATCCTTTAACAAAATAGATCATTCAAATAATGCATTGTTCATAAGGCAGTCCTATATTTAACCATTCACTAACAAAAAAAGTGAAAATCACCAACAGTTGATAACAGTGGGCAGTTTTCAAATAACCAAAATTTATAGCAAGTATTGGTATTCAAACATTAGTCAATTTAACCATCTTCATCAGCATTATAAGTATTTATCCACAGTCTGATATGTGCCCTTTACTAGCAAGTAAACACTAGTTAGATCGCCCTTTACGTTATCTTCCACAAAAATGATTTGAAATGAACACTTGCTAACCTTTTACCTCATTTAATTGGTGTATATTGCAGATGTTGAGAGTTGTCATGGAGTGGACAGGCAGTCAGAAAATTGCAGCACTGAAGATGATGGCCAGAGGCAGCCCTAAAGGTTGTTACAGCCCACAAGGACTGTGCAAAAGCAAGCCGAGGCCTGTGAAAGGTGGTCAAGGGTAGGTGGAAGATGTGGTGAGGTCGAGGGCTGGGAGCTGGGGAAAAAGGATGTCAAGGTGGAAGAAGGGGTGGTCGATGGTGTGAGGAAGGCTTAGGAGGGCTGGCCCAGGAGTCTAGGGCTGCTAGGTGAGTGAAAATGCAAGGGTGTTGGGACTTTTTAGGGTTAGATTTAGGGAGATTTTGGGTTTTCGGGAAATTTTGAATTTTAGGGCTTCCTATAATTCTGCCCTAGCGTTTTTAGGGCTTTGGAGGCTAGGACAAATTCGTAGGGAAGGAGGCCGAAATTTTAGGGAGGCCCAAAAAATGCAAAAAATATATATATTTTTTATTTTTAGGTCATCTCAGGCAGATTTATTTTTAGGTCATCCAACCATGTTGGTCATCTCAGGCAGATTTTTGAACGATGTAGGAAGTATGGCATTTCCTTGAATCCGGCTAAGTCAGTGTTGGGCATAGAAGAGGGAAAACTCTTAGGACATATCATCAACAAAGACGGTGTCAAAATTGATCCTGAAAGAGTAGAGGCCATAAGAACGATTCCTCTCCCTAAGAATGTTAAAGCCCTTTAGTCCTTCAATGGTCATATCAATTTTATCAGAAGATTCATTCCAAACTTGGTTGAATTAATGAAACCCATGCAGGCCTTACTCAAGAAAAATGCCAAGTTTGTGTGGACCACTGAAGGAAGGAAAGCCTTTGATTCAATAAAGAATGCCATTACCAGGTCTCCGGTCTTAGTCAACCCAGATTACGCGAAGGATTTTATGATCTTTTCATTTGCTTCTAAAGATACCATTGCAGGTGTGTTGCTCCAAAAGAACATTGAAGGGTTTGGGCAACCTATAGCATTCATGAGTAGAGCCTTGCAAAATTCCGAACTAAAGTATACCATCATGGAAAAGCAGGCTTATGCCTTGGTTAAATCTTTAAAACATTTCAGGACTTATTACGAGTATTCCAAAGTTATCAGATATGTTCCCCACATTGCGGTCAAGGATATCCTTTCTCAAAAGGATTGTTTAGGAATAAGGGGAACATGGGTGTCCAAGATCCAAGAGTATGACCTAGAAATAAATCCCACTAAGTTGATCAAGGGACAAAGCTTGGCAAGAATGCTTACTCAAAAGAACGAAGAAGCCATTGAGATGATTGCAGAAAATGACATCCCTCAGCCTACCATGACTCCTTCCCTTCAAAACCTTGACAATCATTGGTATTCAGACATCATTTTCTTTCTTCTCCATCTCACTTGCCCTGATTACCTCAAAGGACACAAGCGTAGGGATTTGAGACTTAAGACCGCTAGGTATTGCCTTACCCAAGAGGGTCTGGGTTGGAGGAACCCAGATGGTATCATACTTAGGTGCATCAACAAGCAGGATTCTAAGAAGATTTTAGCAGAGTTTCACTCAGGATTTTGTGGAGGCCATTATGCAATGAATACAACTGCCCACAAAATTCTGAGAGCTGGATATTACTGGCCAACCATTTTTGCGGATGCTCACAAGCATATCAAGTGTTGCCAGGAGTGTCAGCTGTTCATTGGGAAGCAGAAGTTGGCAGCTCTTCCCCTTACTCTGGTTGTCGTCCTTGCCCCTTTTCAGCAATGGGGGCTTGATTTTATTGGAAAATTCAAGGATAACTCCAGCAATGGTTTTTGCTGGATTCTCACAGCAACCGATTACTTCACCAAGTGGGTAGAGGCTATATCCACTAAAACCGCCACTAAGAAGGTTGTTATTGACTTCATCGAGGAAAGAATCATCACCAGATTCGGAACTCCCCTTAAGATAACAACCGATAATGCCAAAGCCTTTAGTTCAAAAGCAGTAAATGACTTATGTTTTAAGTATGGCATTATCCTATCCCACTCATCTGATTATTACCCACAGGGCAATGGACTTGCTGAATCCACCAATAAAAATTTAATGTCTATCCTCAAGAAGACTGTGGGGGATAATAAGAGATCATGGGATAGTAAAATTAAGTATGCTGTGTGGGCAGATAGAATCACTAAGAAGAACTCAACTGGGAAGTCACCCTTTGAGCTGGTGTATGGACTCACAGCCACCCTTCCGGTCAGCATGCAGATTCCGATCTTCAGGATGTTAAGTGAGTATGGCATTGAACAGGCAGAAATGGAGCAGAGAATCAATCAGATTATAGAATTGGATGAATCTCGAAGAGTTGCCCTTGACCAGTCACTCAGACATCAAGAAAGTATGAAGGGCACTTTTGATAAGTCAGCCAGGCCGAGAGCTTTCCAAATCGGAGATACTGTTCTCTTATGGGATAAGAGAAGGGAGAAGCCTGGAAAGCATGGAAAATTTGATAGCCTTTAGAAAGGCCTGTTTATCATCCGCGACACTGTTGGCACTAATTCTTTTTAACTTAACACTATGGACGGAGAAATTTTAAACCTGCCCATGAATGGCCAACACTTAAAGTCTTTTTATTGAAACAACCTCCAAGATGACCAAGGGGTCATCCTAGGGCTTTTCTAAACCCATCCTTGTTGTATTTTATGTACTTTATTTCTGTATCATATGTTATGTATCATAACTTTGTAGAATGTTGTATAAAAGCTCTTTCATTTTGTATATTAGCATCTGTATTATATTTCATTTATATATGTTGAAAAAGAAAAAGTTTATTTCCATGTACTTTATTTCGAAAAAGCAAAAATATTTTTTGGTATTTCATCATGGCATATTTTTATCATATACATTGGGCATTTATGATGATTGGAGTTATCATAACTCAGCTTCAGTCAGCATTAAGTGAGCAATTTATTTATAATCAGTTAGCAAACATGTCATCTCCAGCTAAAGAATGAGATGGAGAGCACTCATTGGTCTGGTGATTTGATCGAGGTGAAGACTGAAGCTTACACCATCAGTGGGCTTCCCAGACCTAGCAAGGACTTCAGCCAAACCTAAAAAGTGGGTTTACCATCATGAAGACGCCTCCTTCACCCATTCACGCCCCTCTCTCCTCATGAGGGCGTCATCACACGTGTGGTCTCATATTGGGCTTGTTTTCAGTGTTCAGGATTGGAGTGGGGGCGTCTTGCCTGGGTGGAGGCCTCCCCTCACTCCCGGTTCTTCGATTTAGGTCTGGGCTCTCTGTTAGGTGGCCAAGCTGGTTAGGGTTGGTTTTTTGGTTTTAGGGTTTTAGCACTCTCTTATTGTACAAATAGAAGCTCCTTTAGCTCTATTCGATGTGAATGATTGATGCAAAGAACCTCTGGTGAATTACTGCAATGCTTGTTGCTTTTGCAACCGTGGAATGAAATTTTAAGGCTTTGGAAGCATACATGGTGTGTTAATGTGGATGAACAATTGGCAAATGAGGTGAAATGTTTCAATTTTTGTCTTTTATTGCTTAGGATTGGATAATAGCTCATGCTTTAGAAGGCTTCTACAAGCACGTAAGATTGATCATTTGATGTTCCAATTTGATCTTTTATGGTTTTTTCTTATGAATTAAAGTAGTATTGATTATTCAGTTATATGATATACTCTTTATATTTTTATTTATCAAACATACATGATTTAATCCATTCCTTGCAAGTGTTGAGTTGAAATTGTGCAGGTTATCTCATTGAAGCGAGTAGGAGTTCGAGCTCAGGTGCATCTTCTCCTCTCAAAGCCAAGGAAACTTCCAAATTTTTCAAACTTCGAATGAATCCAAATGCCATCTAAGCATCACAGGTTTGAGTGTTTGTTTCATCATTATTCATCTTTCAAAAAGTTATAAATCTTTATTTTCTTGGGTTAGGGCACGTTTGGGCTAAAGTGAACATTCATTCACTTAGCCTTTGCCCCAGTTGGCTGCCTTGTTTATTATTTGCAGCCTTTTAGGCCTTCTTTTTGCAACCATTTCTACCTTTCTTTCGCTGTCCACTTTTCTTTACTTTTTACCCTTTTGGACAGCCCTCTTTGCCTCCTTTTTCCACTTTTTGCAGCCCCTTTCCATCCTCTTTTTTGGGCCATCTTTTGGGCTGTACTTTCAGCCTTTTTCACCCTCATTTGCAGCTTTCTTTCTCTGATTTGCAGCCCTCTTTCTCCCTTAGTTTCCAGCCTTCTTTGACTTTCCTTTTGTCCTCTTTTCACTCCCCTTCCACCTCTTTTGCCTTGCCCTTTTCTTTTCTCTTTTCTTCCTTCTTTTTGGTAAGTTTGGGTAGTTGTTTTTAGCTAGTTTGTAGATTAAATTTCAAGTTATTTTTTATCAACTAATATCATAAACAAGTGTGTGTCTAGAGCTCTTAGTTGCAGGAAGGTGAAGGAGAGCCCAAAGGCCACGGACAAGCAAGGAGTGCAAAAAGAACAAAAAGACTATTTCTCTCTTCTTTCATTCCCTTCTTTCCCTATTCTTCCAAGAAGCAAAGAGTACATCATCATTGTAAAAGACTAATAAAAAGGGTTACTGGGAGCAAGTCTCATTTCTTTATTACTTCCCATATTTTGGGGAAGTGTGCCTTGTGTCACTTTTCATGATTTCTTAGTGTAGTTTTCTTTAAGCAATTAGTTTAGTTCTTTGATTAGACTTAGTTTCCATTTTTACTAATTGCTAGTTGTTCCTTAGTTCCATTTTCACTAATTGCTAGATTGATTATTGCATGTTGGCATCTTGTTATATAATTGTTAAATCATAAAAAGAACCAAAATCTCTTGAATCTCACCTTAAGGTGGATCAAGAGTGCTCTCTGTCGAAGAGTTTAATTAACCACTTTCATCTTAATTGTTGTGCTTGTTTAACCAATTAATTCATAAAGTAAAACTCTTGAACTTGCAGAAACACAAGTCAAGAGCACTCTCTATCGGAGAGCATCTCTAGCATTGCATCATCCTTGCATTAGTATCATATAGATTAGATAAGACTCTTGAACCTTTGTCATAAAACAAGGACAAGAGCGCTCTCTGTCGGAGTCTAATTAATTAATTTAATAAAATCTTCAACACACACACCCCTTTAATTAATTAACTCCCCTCCCTCCTTGCCGGAGTATGCTCTGACCGATCTCAGATCGGAATACCCAGAAACGGCACTGGATCTTTAAACCTTACAAGAGTAACTTAATTAAAACTTTTCCCCCATAACCAACGCACTGGCATTGTTTCGTTTAAATACCGAGGCATGTGGGCAAATTCCAAGTGTGGGCGTCGAGCAACCCAATCTGGGCACAGGTAGTTAAGTTATTGAACACTTACCTGTGACCCCAGACAGGTCCATCATGTCTTCGAACGGAGCCACTAAAGGTATTTCCGGTTAGGACATCCAGCTACCGTAAGCAAGACAAATAAAAAACCTTTAAAACCTACCAAGAGCACTTGCAGAACCTAACATTCACTGGCATCATTTTGGGATTCACATCTCTTTATACACGAGGCATCCCTGATAAGTTGACTCCATAGGCATTGGTTCTATCATTTCGCATTATTGATAATCTGGGCTATTTGTCCATTGGATGTTTTGATTATAAGTTATATCTGTGAATGCTTTATCATTTCGTGAGTTCTCAAATTATTGTCTATCTTTTAATTCTAGTGATAGCAATGTGGATTGCTTTGTCTTGTGTTTAATATTCATAATATTAATCATTTAAAATCACAATAACTCCTAAACAACACCCATCCGCATCCAAAACATCTAAAACTTAACTTAAACATTGAGCCATAGAAAACTCTTTGTTAGGGACTACCCCCCTTGGCTTCGTTGGGAGTTAGCCTAAACGGAGGAGTTAGGAGTAGGTGACAGTACCTAGCTCTGTGCTTTCCCTCAAGGTCACACCTCTCCCACTTTCTCAAGTGAGGAGACAGCTTTCAATTGATTTCTACTGCTGGTGTGCAATCGGCAGACAACACACTCTAAACGAAAGGCTGGAGTGTGCAAGGGGGAGGGCGTCATGCCCCGTTTAACCCCAAGAGTTTTGGTAATCCCTCAACGCCCCCCCCCCCAATGGAAGTACGGCCTGGTGAAGGAGATGATGTCATCATCTAAAAAGGCCCAAAGAGGAGGGGTGCCATGCTGAAAGGGGGGCAGGATGGATGGCTAAGATGACCAAGAAGGGAGGCAAAAGTCTCAAAGCAGAGACACTATCATCGGAGTAGTAAACAAAAGAGGGGGTTATGTGACCCAATGACCTGCCCCTAGGAGCCCCGGACACCAACCCCAGGGTTAAAGAACCCCAACAAAGGGTAGTCAGCAGTGCCATTAAGCCATAGTAGTCCTAAAGGAAGGACCAAAGGGTCCGATCATAACCATTACTCAAAAGTGCTGGCAATATCCATGTCCTGGCCTTGAAAAAAAAAACGACCCCCTCTCTTAAGAAATCAACTAAAGGTGCATTGGTATAGATGCAGCGTAACAGCTCGAAGCCCCACTGTTAATGTACCAAGTGGATGGAGTGGTGGATGCACTCAACAAATGACAAACAATCAAGGAGTACTCCCTCTGACCGCAAGATATGGTGGTCGGTATAAATCCAGAGTGTAACACCCCGGTTTTGACCCCGTTGCATTACATGTACATGATGTATATATTGTAATGAATCATGGTGTGGAGCTAAAGGCAAAAGTCCCACCATCGATTTGGTTTTGTTATGTTTGGCGATTGAAATTGTTGCCGGTGGTATATCGTGATATACAACACATATTAGTTTTGGCATCATGTAAATATGCACTTTAATTAAAATGAACCCCAACCAGCTATGTCAATGCAACCATGATGAAAAGGGCATGATTTTCCTAAGGATAAGGAGGGGGAATTATTAAACTTTAAACCTATGGGGAAAATCCATGTGTCAGCTGTTAAACCATTTTGACTTGCTCACCTTCCCTTGTCTTATCCAACTACCACCTTAAATGTTCTGCTGAGTAGTTGGGGCAGTTATTGCTGGGGAGTGGAGTGTGGCAGGATTGTTAGTCCTTGCCCACACGCACACTCCACCAGCAAATCGAACCTCACGTTGGGCAGAGGAAACGACTACGCCCATCATTCCACTCTCTCCACGACGATGCTGGGAACACTCCTGCACTTCCCACTCGCCATTCTCCATTGCCGCTCATCCTCACGCAAGGAGACGTCCTGTTCCTCACGCAGAGGATTCTTTTTGTTTGGTCTCACGCAGCAAGGAGGGGAGTCGTTTTGACTGTCATTCACGTTGTCTACAGAGTGGTACCTGGTGTGTGTTTTTCCATTCGTATTTTGGGGTCCGGTGTAAATTTCCCTCATGCACAGGTTGGGAGTTTGTTTACTTCCTCCATTGCTGACTGTGTAAATTTTCGATGGCTTCATTGTTGAGAAGGGGCTCTTGTTTCCTCACGTTGGTTAGCTGTGTCTGCCTTTACGTTTTGGGGCTGCTGTAGGTTGTTTTGGAGTCGTTTTGGCCACGATAGGGCCAAGAACGACTCAGGAGTTGTTTTCCCTGTCCAAGCTGTGAATCGCTTGTTTGACTGCGTGTATGCAGTGGTTGGTCTTCGGACTGTGTTGGAGTAGGGATGAGGGATTGGTTTGCTTGATAAACCTGGTGTGTTTGGGAACCACACAGACAGAGTTAGAGGGCTGGCTTTCTTCTCCACAACCCCTGAATAGCACTAGAAGGGAAGTCAGAGCCCGAGGGACTGTGTAGCAGAGAAGGGATTGATTCCTTGTGTTGGGTGTGTGTGGGTGTCCTAGAAGTCAAGCTAGTTCTGGTGTAGGTATCCTTGGCTCTTCAATGAGCTCACCAGCTTAGCATTTAGCCTTTCCCAGCTCCTGGATGGCCTGATAAACCCAACGGTGTTGGCTTGGCTGATCCATTGTTTGCCTGATAAACCCAATTGTGTTGGCTTGGCTGTTTTGTTACCCTTGGCTATGTGTAAGCCTGCTAGTTCCTTATTCCTTGGGGAAATCATGCCCGGCTCGGGGGTGGCAGCGTTGCTGAGAGATTAAGGAGCACGCTGGCCTCTATGGTTGGGTGGAACGTTGCAGCGACGTAGCTGGTTGCGGGACAGTTCTTATAATATAAGTATTCTTGACCATTCCGTCTCTGCAATTATATTTACTGTTAATGAATTATGATGATGGACATGTTGAATGTTGAATTGTATGTTTTGCTTCCGCTGTGTATATGAATGATTATGCATCTTAGTATGTAGTATGTTCAAGCATTCAGGTTTTTATATGTATGTACATGTTCATGCCATGGGGCTAGTTGCCCGGATGATTAATGTGATGGTAGCGTCCTCTTCGTCGGTCGAAGGGTCGAGGACGTTACATAGAGTCTATGAGGCCCTACCCGAAACTGACCCAGGGGAATCCTGAGTGCATCCAATGTATGAATGTGTATGGAGGATGAACAATGAGGTCGTCCCTCAACTCTAAGAAGTGCTAACGATAGAAAGCCATCTTCAAGCCAAGGGTCTCTAGGGGTCCTCCACATCAATGCTGGTAATAGATGCTCTCTCCATACGACCAACATAGAGAGAAAACTCTCTCTCGAACCGTGCACCATACTCATCAATATCTGCAGAAGTTGTCGTCTGCTACTTCCTCTTCTTGTTCAGACACTATCCGTCGTAGTGTCCAAACTTCTGGCAAGCAAAGCACTTGAATTTGCTCATATCTTTCTTTTTTCACCGCTCTGTTGCTTAGTCCCACCCTTGGGACCCTTCTTGGTCTTCTTCTTCTCCCCTTTAGCCAGCAATGCCACATTCTCATCATCTTCCTTACTATGAGACGAACTACCCTGTACATAACCTCTCCGGTTCTCCTCTTGAATGAAGTCGTCCCAAAGACGATCCCAGGAAGGCATATGCTCTCGAGCTACAATGGACTCCACAAATACAACCCATGGCTTTGCCACACCATTCAAGGTCGTCCGTACTAACTCACTTCTTTATACAACCTCCCCTATTGCTCTGAGTTCATCTTTGACCCGTGTGATCCTAGTAAGGTAAGAAGCCATGTTTTCAGCTTTGTTCATCCAGATACCTTTCAGCTTCTCCCTCAGTACCATTTTCCATTTTTCATTGGAACTTTGGTACAAATTAGTCAAGACACTCCATATCTGATGAGCATGGCCTTTGCCTGTCACATGCGGGATTACATGATCCTTCACATCATCAAGTATAATCCTCTTCGCTTTATGTCCTTGTCAAAAGTTGCTTTGGTTGTAGCGTTTGTAGGTACTGTTACCACCTAAGATGTACTTGGTGGAGTTTTCAAGCGAGCCGGCAAAGTAAAACAAGTATACTTGTTCATTCTTCAGAGTTCAGAAGTCCACCAGGCCTTTTTCTAGGAGTTTTTTCAAAAAACATAGTAACACATGTTCATACCAATGTTACAAATATCGTGTCGACGAATATATCGCCGAGGGTCCAAAAAGATATTATCGGATTTATCGGCGAAAATGTTGGCAAACATCGGCAATATATCGGCAATGTAAAAAAATACAAAAATATTCATTTTTTTTTCAATTTTATAAACATCTAAAGCAACAAGAACATCAAATAAACACATTGCTACATGAATATAGAAATAAAACCGATATATAAGATGTATAAGAGGTCTAGTGATACATCACACATCAAAAATGAATCGTGTCTTGGATCTTGAGTCCCCGACTCATGAATCACAAGTCATATTTAAAAAATTAGACAACTTAATTGACAACTCCACAAAACTGTGGTGGAGGAGATCAAGTGTGAAAGTCCAGTAACAATAGCGCCTGTCTATGGAACTAGAGACATAGATCTGAAATTTATCTACCAACCCACGGGCCACAAGTTATCTCAGTCTCCCGCAAATTTTGTGGAAGGTTTGGCCTATGGTTGAACTTTGAAGTTTGAATAATTAAAAGGTAATATATATTATATATTATATATAATATATAATACATATGTAATATGTATTATATAATACATATGTAATATGTATTATATATTATATATAATATATTATGTATTATATATAATATATGATATATATTATATATTATATATTATATATAATACATAATATGTATTATATATATTATATATAATACATTATATATAAAATATAATGTATTATATATAATATATAATATATATTATATAATATATAATACATTATATATAATATATAATATATATAATAAATTATAATATACCACAGTCCGACTCCGACTCCACTGCCGGTCTACGACTCTACCCACAGTCGGGAGTCGCGACTCTCCCCAAATCGCCCCAAATCGGCTCCACTGCAATGCAAATTCCAAGTCCACCGACGTATTCAGTCGAGACTCCATTCAACATTGCACCCACAGGTTAAAAACAATACATTACAGTACCCACCTTTGCGTGGAATGGCAAACGAAACCCTCGCTGGCGGCTGCTCTCCTGTCGGCAACTTCAAATGCAAACAAAACCCTCGCTGGTGGCTGCAATGAAATAAAACAAAAAAAAACCGTATTTTAACCTTTTATCCGGGTCGGAAAAGCGAGCGACGATTTTTGCCAAACACATCGCATTAAATCGCGATTTTTCTAAGAAAAAATCGCCCGAAAAAATCGCCGATGTTTGGCGATAATATCGCCGAGGAGATTGTATCGCGATATCGGCGATATATCGCCGATATTTGTAACACTGGTTCATACCCCCTTGGGGAAATTGTTAAAAATGTGCTAGCATAGTCAATTTTATAAAAGGCTCAGCTTCCTAGACTTAGACATCAAGCCGACTAGCCCAGAGTGTTTTTTCCCTTGGTAATTATTTGTTGTTGAACAAACGACTAATAATTTCTGAGTTTTTTATTCACACCTCCAAAGTTGGGGTAGTCGTCTTGGTCGTTAGGCCTTAGGGGGTTATTAGAGCCTCTGTATCAATGTTTATAAACATGCTAGGCATTCGAATTGAGTCGTATGGACATGTTCTAGGTCCCCCTAGGTTTTTGTTCAATTCCGAGAAAATTATTTTTTTCCAGCAAAATTAGGCCATTTTTAATGGTTTAATTGAAAAAATTATTAAGGGCATAAAAGTCAAGTCCGGAGTCCATTTTTGGCGTGGGGATGCTCGTTTTCACACTCATAGCGTCCTCTTTACTCCAGAGGCCACTTTTCATATGTTTCGGGCAACTAAAACATCCTATAAGGAATTATTCAACTAACGGAGCATCAAAATGACATTTAAATGCTAAAGATGCGACAAAGTGGCACTTTTCAAAGTGAGTGGGGGCATGTTAAAACATGTGTTTAAAGTCAAAGCTAAGGTGGCTTCATTCCAAATAGTGAAAGGCGACTTGGACCATGGATAATTTATTAAGTTTAATATTGTTTTGAGACCCCACCACATGAGCTCACGTGAATAATGCGCCCACCCTCATCTCACTTTCTCTTGAAACCGAATGGCCCATGTGAGTTGGAAAGGGATTCCTCATTTGATTGGCTAGGAGTTTGTGAAGGGTGAGTCACCCATAAATTAAAGCGTCAACTTAGGAGAGTTTTTGGAAGACTTATGAATCATGTGGTTGGTGAGATGCGCCAACCTCATGGACTCATGATTTAGTTTGATTTTTGGCATGTGTAGATGTGGCGATTAAGGAGAGGTGGCGTTCTCTCCATGAAGTTCAATCAATCATATCCACAATCATCTCCTTCAACTCCACTCTTCTGTTAGTTGGTGATCCATCCCCCTTGGGTCATTTTTGCTATTTAAGCAGGGCTCCTTTCCTCATTTCCCCATGGTCAAAGGACCAAAGTTCTGTTCTCATTGTATTGCATTGTATTATTTTTGAAATAATAAAAGGTTTTGGAGGTCTCATGTGGTGCATGGCTCAAGTGTTGGATGATCATTGTCTCATGTGGTTGCTGAGGTAATCTATGGAATTTCTTTTATGCATTTGCTATTCCTTGTCAAATCTAGCCTCATTGAAGGATTAGTACTAATCGGTAGGAGTGAGTGAAGTAGTTTCTTTGCTCTCTTCTTAATTAATTTATGTTCAATATTTAGAATTTGCATCTTGATTTGCTTATGGGTATGCTCTTCTTGTCTTTAGCATGAGTTTTTATTGGATTTGATAAGTCTCTTGGCAAGTGTGAAGGTGTTTTGCAGGTGCTTCTCTTGGATTTGTGTGAGATCTTGCTTGCTTCTCTCACTCTCCAAGAATTCGTTGTTGAAGAGGCTTAGTCTCGCTGCTCTCCACCAACAGACTCCATAGCCCAACCATTCCCAAGCTTGAGCTCTTTCCTTCTCTCTCTCTCCGTCAATTTAAAATCAAACTTTCCCCTTTGGTTGTCGTTACTCACATGCTTAAGTAGTTTAGTTTCTCTTTCAAAGAATATCTAAAGGATAATCTTTTTAAGCATGTTTCTAGATCTATAATTGTAAATCATAATTCTTAGAATAGATCTACTATTGTTAAGTACTTGTGCATATTTTTCAATCATTCGGTACTTAACTATTTTATGCTTTCAACGTTATATTTAGCATATTTGGGGCAGGATAGGTAGCTAGTTTTTGTTCTTTATTGACAGGACAAGGAGAAGTGCTGTCGGAAATTTGAAGATTTAGGACATCCAAGGCCTTCCAGAACAACATTCCTCTTTCTTGCTTCATTTCTAAAAACCTGAAAGCCTTTGGATCCCGATCTGTAAGGACCATTGGAATCCACCTCAAGCATTGTAAATATCGTAGTAAAATGTTTTTAGTAAGCTCCTTCAGAGCCCACTTCCCATACTCCCTGGGGAGTTTTGCGTCGGTGCACTTTTCTCGCGGTTTTGCTTTTGTTAGTGTAGTTTTGCTTTATAGATCAGTATACTTTTCTATTTCAAGTTTCAAATTCATTGCAAAGTAATACAAATACTAACCCCATGACTTCCCGGTTACCTGAAAGGGGAAAGAGATGTATGGTAGGATTAAATTAGAAAACCTTGTGTTTGTACTGCTTTTATTTATTCTTAGTAATTTACTCCCCTTGCTCTCTCGATTAGGGTTTATAACCTGAAAGAGACTCTTGGATTTAATAAATATGCAAACACTGTTAAAAAATCATTAAAAATAACAAGGCCTTCGTTGTGTATGCTTTGCATCGTTGCGGTTCAACCAACCAGTTGGATGCATCAAAAGCAACATGGGTGACTAGTTTAAATTAGTCTCACTTTCAATTAACCTCCCAAAAATGAAAATCCAGCGTTGTGTTTCGCTTCATGTGGGCAAATTGTACAGAGGAAGCGGGAACAACTGAAAAGTGATTGCGGGGCCCCGTCAGGCTACATCCTTGTTGGTGTAGTGTTGGACATCCCCCCATGACTCCATTCAGCCCACGTTTTCTCGTGTGCTACCACACTTAGTGAGTCTGAACATATTCCCTGTACCTTTGTGGTATATCGGGAACCCCCTTCCCTCATAATCCATTCATTAATTCATAAACTTAAAATCGACCAAGAGCAATCGCAATACATTCAACACTCCAATAGCACTCTATTTCATACTCCATTTTCAGCACTGGTCTACATCATACAATCATTTTGTTTAAAGTGAATCTTATGTGGATATATTAATTTGTATTTCATGCTATTGTCTTAATCATTATTGCAATCTCTTGCGTCACTTTCATAAAAGCTCCTAAACAACTTACTCAATCATAAACGATCATCTAAAGCTTAATCAGTCTTAGTAACTCATAGGGTTTCCCCCCCTTGGCTTCGTTAGGAGTTTGCCTAAATGAAGGAGTCAAGATCAAGTGACAGTACTTGACTCGAGACTTGCCCCCAAGGACGCTCTTAGTGGCTTGAAGATTTTTGCCACACCAACCTAACCCCCCCACGTGCGTGAAAGGAGGCAACAGGTACTGTAACTGGATTTGCTTGATTACTGTTGACTATATCTCATAGTTCATTTTCTTGAAGAATCAATACAATTCTAGCCTTCCATGGGCTAAAATTTATTGCTCCATCCAGCCTAACTTCAATTCTTAAACTAGTAGCCATGACTAAAGTAAGCCCAAGAACCTGAGTAAAACCAACCACATGTTTTCCCTTCTTTCCAAATCTGAATTTTATCACTGATCCTATTTTTGCCCTTCAAAGTGGCTCTGGTACCATGAAAATTTTTGTGTTCCTTAACCCGGTTTCAAGTTTTTCAATTTATGTCATTTAATGCCCAAACCCCATGAGTTTAATACTACTGAAAATGAGATTTTTCAGACAAAAAATCTTTACTTGAAACACTTGGAAACTTTTCATACTTTTAATGAAATTAGAAATTTAAATGAGCCACACACATAAAATATAACACTCAGAACTTTTGGCCAATGGCCTAGGAAAAATCTTGAAGGGAAAACCTGTTGAGAGAGAATTTATATTCTTTCAAGGACAAAAGTTACAAATAATTAACAGCAGTACTTATCTCCATTTCTTCTCGAAAATTGTGATAGAATCTCACTGAGAAACACTGTTGGAAATATCAACAATTAATACTATCCTTACACGTTAATTTTCGTGCCCTTCTGACAGTAGTACGGCCTCACACATGCTGCAATAATCACCAGCAGTATGGCATGTTCACATGTGCCAGTTTTATCTTCAAAATTGTGTCCAGCAACCTGCATTTAATGTGCCCTGATCTCTGAGCCTGACTGCTCTGAAAATCGTGCCCATAAATTATGAGAGTATGGCCTGCATTTATGGTTGTACGACCCTCCAAGAAATCTGTGCCCTGTTATCTTGAATTTCATGCTTGCTTGCTGCTGGTTTCCTGGTCTTGGAATTCGTGCCAAGTCTTTTCTCTCTCAAAACCCTCCTCCACAAGTCGAGTCTCTCTTCTCTTCTCCAAAAACCTCTTTTGGTGAATGTGATAATGATGCCTATTCTTCCCTAGTTTCTCCCTTTTTGTTCATGGTAACTTCCACTTGAGATCCAGTGACCAAGATTAGATCTTGAGACTTGGACCAATGAGATCTAAGGCTCACATTAAATGCTCATTAATAACTCATTAAATGAAAATAAATGCACTTTACATTTAAATACGTAATGATCCCTTGTAATTTTTCAGCCATTTTATTTCTCATAAAGTCAATTAAAAAATATAACCATGAGCTAAGATACCGGACACGTCCAAATAGGCTACCGTGTCCCGTGGCATCGTGTCGAACATGGACACGTCCTGACATGGTGTAGGACACTTGTTTTGGACATATCCTATTTTATAACACATCCAAAACATGTGTCTGACACTGTGTCAGGACGTGTCCTAAAATCAGGACATCGTGTCCCTAAAACAAGACACTTCTAACCCCAAAAAAACTACGTAAAACATTTTTATCCTCGTTCATTCGCATTTTTGAGTGAGGATTGAGCTCTAAGTGGGGTTTTTTTTGTAGGTGAAGAGCATTAGAATTTTTTCCATCTTGATCTACCCCTTTTTGTATTTTCCAATGGCATTACGACATTTGTGTAATACATTTTGATTTTGATGACTTAATGAGAATTATGATTCCGACATCTATGTAATAGAACATTTTGATTTTGATGACTAAATGAGAAATTTTATGAGTCTATGAGAACCCACTGCACCGATGGAATTAGAACCCCCCATGTTTGTCATCCTTCTCTTTCTTTGTCTGCAGTTTGTGATGTATTTTTATTATTATTCCATATACATTTACATATTACATTGTTTGGCTCTTCAAGTTGTGATGTATTTTTATTATTTCTTTTGTGTACGTTTACATATTACATTGTTTGGCTTTTAGCCTCTCAAATCAAGTTAGAGAGCACACCAATAAGTATTCTGTGGGGGCATATTCCACAAACAACATTGCAAGAAGATTTATTTTACATAGGGGAGGTTACCCCTTATTTCTATTCCTAACCATGACATTCAATCTAAGTGGCACCATCGTTGTAAGTGGCATAATCTAAAATATAAATGGTGTTTAGTAATGGGAAAAGATAATAATAGGGTGTGGCCTCCATCCATGTAATCTAATCAAATAAAAATAGTCCTATTTTGGTTGGCTTTCTTATGCCTCTTGTAGGCATCCAATAGTGGGGGCGAAGGAAGCCAATCAACATCCTTTTTCCCTTGTTTCAATAGTGGAGTGAGACCTACCCCTCTCTGCTAATGGGGTTTTCAGGCAGGTCTATCATTGACATATGCATTGTGATATGTGAAAGTGTAATGTGTATTGATTGTAATTTCTATTGAATATTTGTAAATGTTCTAGTTTCTACAAAAATTTGGATCTGAATGCCTATATATATATATATATATATATATATATATAAAACGTGTCCTCCGTGTCCTAATTCTGGGGGTCGTTGTGTCCGTGTCGGACATTCGTATTTTCGTATTCTCCGTATCCCGTATCCTCGTGTCAAGTGACTTAGACCATGAGCAAACTATATAAAGTGACTTTATAACACATAAAGTACTTCTTCTTTAATAAAGTGACTAGGGACCATATGAATTGTTTTTCCACCCTTAGGCATCAAAAAGTGGAAAACCACTTACCTTGGTACAAATTTTAACAATTACAATTGAACAAGGTGATTTTTTTTATGGGCAAGGCGATCTATTTTCTGAAAACACGGAAAATGACCAAAATAGAGCTAAAACCCACCAAAAAGTCGCGATATATTCGAAAAACCAGGGGAAAATTGCAATAAAACTAAGTTGCACGAAACGAGGAAACGGGGAAACGTTGGAAACGCACCCCCCCCAAATTTTGGAAACGGGGAAACGCGATATATATATATATATATATATATATATATATATATATATGAGCAAGGAGAAAATTATATAAAACATAAACCATAAATTATTAATTACATTTAGCTGCAATCAATGTTGCCACTGATAAATGCTACATATAAAATTTAAATAATACAGGTAACATTACATTTTACTCATGGACCCAAGTCTATATCATTTCATTCATGCAGGTAGTAATATCCAAAAACAATCTTTGTAAATGAAGCTATATAGTATATATCCAAAATTAGTTTTTACGTATGAGGCTACAAGTACAATGTATCAAACTATGAACAATGAACATACTAACATAGAAAAAAAAGTAAACATGAGCTCTAATTGTCATCCTCATCTTCATAGTCTTCCTTAAAAATAGAACAAGAAAAACGCTTAACAACAAAATGTAAAGTAAAAGAAGTATTTCCAATTCCACTTCTAGGTTTCCTCAATACCTGAGAGAGGCCCAAGTCAGTAAATTTTGGCTCGACATCCCAATCTGCACAAGGCCCACTACTATATTTTGGGCCTTGAATGCTCAAGTCGCTTGTGTGAGGAGAGAATGAAGTGATGTTCTCCTTTATAACTTTCTTCAATCTACTTATAAACAACTAGAATTATATTTTATTTTAAAATTTTATGTATTAACCGTTAATTACTTAAATTCGTGGGCAGAAAGAGTAAAGAGAGAATGAAGTGATGTTCTCCTTTATAACTTTCTTCAATCTACTTATAAACAACTAGAATTATATTTTATTTTAAAATTTTATGT
>LPNX011105082.1:209792-290865 GCA_001517045.1 Pseudotsuga menziesii
ATTAACTGTTAATTACTTAAATTCGTGGGCAGAAAGAAACTTTACTGGCCAGTTTTTTAAGTGACAGGCTTTTATTTGATGGGAAGCACCTCATGCATGAGAGGAAACACATTTCCGTCTGCACGGACGAGTTTCTCGTACAGGAAACACGTTTCATACAGACGGAAACGAGTTTCCGTGAAGTATCATACACGTTTCCGAGTTTCCGCGAGTTTCCGAGGGTGAAACAGGTGCCAGACCCGAGTTTCCTGCAACTTAGCAATAAAATCACCAAAAAATCGGACAATATTTTGGCAATATATTGCCGCTGGGTTAGCCTTGCCATATATCACTGATATAATGATATTTGTAACAGAGATTATGTACTAAACATCATAAGAGTCAGAGCATGGCGATATATTAAAATAGCTCCCCTACTTCACTGCTTTTTTTATATTATTATTACACCCATCTTCAGTACTTAATTACAGTTTGCCTGTTTGGAATTCAGGTGGCGTATCATATTTGGCATTTCTGTCATACCAGCAGTACTAATGATTTTCGGAATGGCTCTCTCTCCAGAAAGTCCACGTTGGCTCATTAAGGTTTTATTTATTTTTTACCTAAATATCTTTGCACAGTTCATAGTTTTCATGTCTGTCTTTTTTATCTCTCTTGACAAAATCATTAACACTATTTCATATCTGAAGCAAGGGAATCTCGGTGAGGCTGAAGCAGCTATAAAGAAACTTTGGGGCAGGCAAAAAGCTGATGAAGCTATGTTTGAATTAAGATCAAGAGTTAGGGATGTCAGAGAGGAGGATGTTGGTTGGTTTGATCTATTTAGTAGACGGTATAGGAAAGGTATAACTCTGCATGTTTTGATTATATATCACATTAGGAGGAGTTCTATCTTGAGAAGGAAACAAAGACAAAGGTAAAGAGAAAAATGTTACGTGGCCTTCAGAGTTGAGGAAGGTGATAAATTCATAAAATGTTCTGATTTGTGGTCTATAATAATAACAACATCCTTGTAGCTGTTGATTTTGCATTGCCCCTGTTTAAATATTTTATTTTAACTGCAACAACATCCTTGTATCTGTTGGTTTTGTGTTACCCCTTATTAAATATTTCATTTTAACTGTAATAGATCAAGTTGCATTCATATAAAAGTGCAGAATTTATAGTTTTACATCATGAAATCCTTATATGCTTTTACTAATTTTGTGCGGTGTGGGGAAACAGTGGTTAGTGTCGGCGTAGCACTGTTTGCATTTCAGCAACTTTCTGGTATAAATGCAGTTGTATACTACTCCACATCAGTATTTCAGAGTGCTGGCATAACCTCTGATATTGCAGCAAGTTCTCTTGTAGGAGCTTCAAATGTCATTGGTTGGTACATGATTTTAAAATTATCTGTTCTTTCAGAGACCCTGTTGATTTTAACTGAACTAGACCTTTAAAACCAAACTAGCATAGGATACACCGGTTTAAAATTTTGAAAGCAATCTAAACCATATGCTGGTGGTTTCAGGCACAGTAGTGGCAACTTACTTAATGGACAAACAAGGAAGAAAGAAGCTGCTGATTACAAGTTTTACCGGAATGGTAATATGATTCTTATGGCTTTTCCATGAAACTCTTTTGCTTTATTCTCTTCTGATGCCACTGAAATTTATATTATTCTTAGTATCAACTTTAACTATTTTCTTGAATGTTTCCCTATCCGTTTTCTTTATTCTTTTCAGAGGACACCCCATTTCCCATTCCCTTAATCAAAAAAATCAAATCGATTATCTCTCTTTCTAAGCTTCTCAAGTGACCTTTTGATGTATGTTTACTGAAGGAAGACAATGTTTAACCTATACTACTAAAGCTCAGTTACTAGAGGAAGACACTGAACCTCTAGAAAATACTAGTTTAAATTGCATTGACAATCCCACTTCTTCACTCCTGCGAGCATCACCCGGTGCAATGAGTGCTGAGTGGACTATTCAAACTGTTGAGAAATTGGTCAGCTGCAACTATACTCATGGGATATGGGTCATAGCTTAACAACTTACACTACGCTGATAATCCCAAAATAATGTTATATCATATGTTGGACTGTGAAAAAACCCTCAACTTAAATTAAAAGAGTCAAGGGAGCTCTATCTGAATAGTTCATAAGGCACAATACTTTCTAAGGTTTTGCAAATGGGGTAGGTTGCTAAGTGGGCTTGATTGTGGGGGAAACTCCACAGTTAAGTGCGCTTGAGTCAGAGGATTCTTAGGATGGGTGACCTCTTGGGAAGTCCTGGTTACCAAGTGTAAGCCACAAAAGTGATGATTGATGCTATGCGATTCATTTCGCTAGTCTCAATCCCACTTCTTCACTTATGTGAGCATCACCCAATGCAATGAGTGCTAAGTGGACTATTCAAAACCATGAGAAATTGATCAATTACGACTATACTCATGGGATATGGGTCATAGATTAATGACTTACACTACACAGATATTCCCAACATATTAATATATCATACGTTGGACTACGAAAAATCCCTCAACTTAAACAAAAAGAGTCAAGGGAGCTCTATCTAAATAGTTCATACGTCACAATACTTGCTAAGGTTTTGCAAATGGGGTAGCAAGCTAAGTCAGCTATTCAAAACCATGAGAAATTGGTCAACTGCGACTATACTCATGGGATATGAGTCATAGCTTAATGACTTACACTACGCAAATAATCCCAAAATAACGATATATCATAGGACAAATTAGAAAAATATGTGGGTAGAACAGGACTTTTGTTTTCGCCACAATGATTGCAATTTGTAGATTCCCTAAGAATGACATTGTTATCATCCAAAACTATTTGATAGTAGAACTTCTAAACTGGCTGAAAGGTCCTATCAGACTATATTCAAAATTTGATGATTATTACAGCTGATCCGTGGAACATCAATATTATGTCTTGTTAGACCATTGTATTTTTGAACAACACAATCATAATTAGTTGTTATGCTTTGTGATCTATGTCTAGTTTAAATTGAAGAGACAACACCCTTTAAATAAATTAAACTTTAGGGTAGTATAATCATTTCACCTAAGGGCAGCATGACTAGCTATTAAAATTGCATCCATAGAAGGCAAACCTACGACAATTCTATGCTCATGTTGTGAATTTGCCAAAACCATTAAAATATTAAAATAGCATGGTTCAACAATGATCATACAATTAGAACATATTTATGCGGCAAATGGCCAAGCTCCTTGGTAGATGCAATGCATTTGGTTATCTAGTATAAATATAGTAAGCATCCTATGATTTGCAATCATGCAACAACACCATACACAAGTCAACCATCCTAGAACTCCAAAGTAATAGTAGTCTTGGCCAAGAAGACATCTAAAATGTTATATTGAATCATTGCTCCATTCAAAGTTCTTTTCTTGTGTTGTGATTGTTACCCTCCATTTTGCATGGGTATCCACATGTGAATTTTTTCACAACTTCAATAGGGGGTAACTAGGTGATGGATCTCTAGGATGGCCTAGGCTCTTTCATGCTAGATTATTGCTTCATACTATGGTGATGTTGATGATGCCCTAGCATATGGATCTTCATCTTCATGATGTCGTTCAACTATGGGATGTGGTTTCTCATGATTTTTGGATTTTGATATAGATGATTCTATGAGGGTTTGATGGTGCATTTCATTCACATGTGTCACATTGGTCATCTTCTTCATGAGTGTCCTTGTCTTGACTCTTTTGTCACTTGGATGGATTGTATCGATGATATGGTGACATGTGGAGCCTTTTCTTTCCTAGCGCTATTGCTCATTTGATGTTATTCATGCTTGTGGTTTCCTTGTGTTGGTTTTCTTATAGAGTGTTGTTGTTCCTAGGCCCTTGTTTGGATCATAACATGGTTTGCCATCACTTTCTTTTGGAGCATTCTTGATCCTTGGCTCATATATGGCATCATAGCACTTTTAAGGATTGTTTTTGGTTGAGTGCCATCCTTGCCGTCCTTGTTTCTTTCTAGTGGCATGTGTGGTTGCATTTTGGTGGCTTGTAGAAGATGTCATTCCCTTCATCATGGGTTGATCATCTAATGTGAAGGCATTGTTCAAGGTTGATGGTTTATTTCTGAATGGTCTCCTTCATTCATGGACCTATCTTTCACATTTGGATTGATGAGATGGCATTGGAAATTGAGTTGGTTAATATGCGGATATCATTGCACATATGTTGAGGTTCAACCCTTAGGATATTGAGCCATTTGAAGGTGACGTCCTAGCTTGAAGGACTATTGTCGGCATGTAAACATTATTTTGAACATTTTGGAGGGGCGTACTAGATTTGAGAGCAGTTATCTTCTGACAGAGAATCCTAAATCGTGTTATCTCTATGTCGTTAGATGCAAGCGGCCACGAGATTTTCGAAAAGTGGTTATAATAGAAAATCCGATAAAAATTGAGGAAGTTAGCAATTTGGGAATTTTCGTTTAAAGAGTTGCATTGTATTTTTCTACCTATGCCTTTTGGATCCTTTTGAGCGTTCACCTTACTTGAGAAAGCACTCTACCCTTTGAGGCCTTTTTATTGGAGCGATATCTTTGGAGAAGCTTTAGAGGCTAGGTTTTACTTCTTGTCATCATTCACCCTCATTTGATATTTACACCCCCTTTTTGGGCCTTTATTCTCTTGGATATTGTACTTGTGGCTTTGACCACCTCATTTCATGGATGTTGTTAGAGTTGGTTAGGGTTTGCTGGGATTTTATGTGTACTCCATCCTAGGATATATCTAGGGTTTTAGCCTAGTCTATTCATATTTGATCATAGAGGATAAGCTCATTTCTATATAAGAGAGTCTCTTCCTCATTTGTACTCATGTTTGGATTGAGGGACAAATCCCATTAGAACTAATGAAATATTTATGGGCTCTTATGCATGCTTCATGCTAGTGCTCCATTGAAAGTTTTTCTTATTGCTTATGCTTGGTTGGTCAATGGATCTTCAAAATATCAATGGCTTTGACGTAATGAAGGAATAGGCTTTCTATCTTTTATGTGATTGTTATCAGTTGGAAGTGTAGTTTAGTTGCACATTTTTTGCTATAGATCATGTGTTTTCCCATGCCTTCCATGATTGCATTCCTCAATTCCATTTGAAATTTTCCAACTCTAGAAGTTTCCCTTTGTTTGATCAATAAAGTTATCCTAGCCATTAGAGAGCAGCTAGATTTGTGCAATACAATCCTAGCCATTTCTAATCTTCCTAGAGAAGCCTCATGCAATCCTTGGTTGACCCCATTTGCTCATTGGATAAATCATAAGACACTGGTCTACAATCCCTTCATCACTCTTATCTTTTTCATAAACAAAAAACACATTGTTTTGCTAGAGTTACTCAATTTCACCTGGTGCTCCATTGTTAAAATCTAGTAATCATATCCTAGGGACTCCTCCCTTGAGCTAGAGAAGAGTGGAAGAGTGTTAGTTGTGGTGACATTGGCCTCCCTCTTAGTTGTCCATAAACTATCATTGATTTTAGGGATTCATTCTTTAGATGCTAGTTTATGTGGTAATAGTGATTCCTATTATTATTGTTGTGATTTCTATTAAATGGGGTAGCAAGCTAAGTGGTCTTGACCAAAGTTGCTAAACTTAGACTTGGTGAAATAGGGACTTGGTTGGTTAATGGATCGTCAAATTATCAATGGCTTTGACGTAATGAAGGAATAGGCTTTCTATCTGTTATGTGATTGTTATCAGTTGGAAGTGTAGCTTAGGTGCACATTTTTTGCTATAAATCATGTGTTTTCCCATGCCTTCCATGATTGCATTCCTCAATTCCATTTGAAATTTTCCAGCTCTAGAAGTTTCCCTTTGTTTGATCAATGAAGTTATCCTAGCCATTAGAGAGCATCTAGGTATGTGCAATACAATCCTAGCCATTTCTAATCTTCCTAGAAAAGCCTCATGCAATCTTTGGTTGACCCCATTTGCTCACTGGATAAATCATAAGAAACTGGTCTACAATCCCTTCATCACTCTTATCTTTTTTATAAACAAAAAACACATTGTTTTGCTAGAGTTGCTCAATTTCACCTAGTGCTCCATTGTTAAAATCTAGTAATCCTATCCTAGGGACTCCTCCCTTGAGCTATAGAAGAGTGGAATAGGGTTAGTTGTGGTGACATTGGCTTCCCTCTTAGTTGTCCATAAGCTATTATTGATTTTAGGGATTCATTGTTAAGATGCTAGTTTGTGTGGTAATAGTGATTCCTATTATTATTGTTGTGATTTCTATTAAATGGGGTAGCAAGCTAAGTGGTCTTGACCAAAGTTGCCAAACATAGACTTGGTAAAGACTTGGTGAAATTGGGACTTAGAAAGACAATGACTCGACAAAAATTGGTTCAACACTCGACAAGTCTTGGAAAATAGAAAAAAAATTAAAATATAGTAAATGTTGTGTAATTTCAATATGAGCTAAGTCTAGTAAGTTTGAGACAGGTCTGAGCCAATTTTTCCAAGTTTGTTGAGTCCGGTTTGAGCCAAATTTTCCAAGTTTACATAGATTGGTTGAGTCTCAAGTCACAAGGAAAGTATGAATTGAGTAATCAACTTAGTTTTGACTTAGACAGACTCGTAGGGATAGTTAGATTTTCGAGCTACTCTGAAAGTGTTTACAACATGTTTGGGGTGCTTCATGAGATTTATGGTACATGGTGTGTGTTCACCCCTTGGATAGTTCGAAATGGATTTTAGCATGAGAGATGGTTTGTGATGGTATTCACACTTGTGATAGCTTGCTCAATGGATGCCATACCTCAGAAGATCAGTGTTATCAGAACCGGTCCGATCAGGTTAGGTGCTTGACCAATCCGAACCGCCAACCTGAACCAGAAATGGTCGGTTTTGTACTACACTGTACAACCGCGACTGTGGGCCCAAAAAATTCAATTTAAAAAACATAAACAAAAAAAAGGCTTACTCTAAATTAAAAAAACTAACCTTAGTAATCATCAGTTGACAGTAACATTAAATGGTAATATTAAATTCTTAAAGTAAAATTGGCTTTCTTCTTATTTTCATTTTCTATCATTTTACGTAAAAGTGGAATTCTCCTTATCTTTCATTTTCTATCATTTTACTTAAATTTTTAACACTACCATTAATTGTTTTAGGATGTTTGAGAGTAGTTCCAACCTCATCGGACTTCAAAATGCAAAAAGTAGAATTTTAGATCCCATTCAAAATTCAATAGACTTAATAGTGTTCAAGGTTTCAGGATTGCAATGTTTCCATTGGATTCTATCATGTATGAGGGTAGGGGATTGGCATTTAATCAAGTGCATCAACCCCTCTATGCACCTCGATGTTGGTAGTGTTGATTGTTTAACTCCTCTGTCATGACCTTAATAAAAATGTACCCTTCATTCAAGCAAAATTACTTATTAGGCATGCAAAGTTTTTTCTACCTTTTTTTAATACTTCGATTATGAAGTTTCATCAAAATTGTAGGGTGTCAACTCATGTCCCTGGAGGATCAAATTTGAGATTTGAGATAGAGGCAAGGGCTAGAGCCTAGAGGTGGGGGGAACAAGGTGCTATTGACGATAGGATCCAAATATAGGCAATGATTTTGATGATATGTAGTTATTTGTTGTAGCATGAAATATTTTGGAATCTAGAGGCCATTTAGAGCCTCTTTGTTTATGTATTTTGGGTCTGATATGGCTTGCACTTGATGTGATTTTAATTATATGCACCCTTACTTTCTATATACATAAGAAAATTTGCATATTTGTGTATAACGGTTTGGATTCTTATGGATGCATATGAATATATATGTTTTTTTTTTCAAAATATGAATATTTTATGTATTTTTTGGTCGACCGGTGTTTTGGTCCAGTTTTTTTCCTGTTTAGGTTTTTGGGCTTGATCGGTTTGATGACTGGTTCGGTTCCAATAACATTGTAGATGATCACTAGATCAGTGTTCTCTAGGGTGTTGGAGATATATTGCCTAGGTGGTGGAAACGTTGCATGATTTCCACATGGAGGATTCACCTGATGGGAGAACACCCTACAAGATATGAGGAGTGTTATGCATTATGGAGGAGGGGTAGAAGCCCTAAATGCATATGGGAGCTTGGTTGCATGTTCATAGGATTAGAGATGGCTCAAGGATGCCTGCAGCTTCAACAATGTTCTTATAGGGGGCAACTGTCCCTGTGGAGTACTTGGATTTGGAGGATGGATGGAGTCTGTGGAGGCTTGGGATGGAGTGTTGTGGACTTTACTTGCATAGCTACATCAGCTTGGGTTACTATTGTGCATTGTTGCCGCCTAATTCGCACCTTGGGTCACGTGGCATAAATCTTCAAGCCACTGAGTGCGACCTTGGGGGCAAGCTCAAGCCAAGTGTTGCCACTGAGTGCGACCTTGGGGGCAAGCTCAAGCCAAGTGTTGCCACCTGATACTCAACTCCTTTGTCTAGGCTAACTCCTAGCGAAGCCAAGGGTGATGGTCCCTAATGAAAGAAAATCTATGGTTTTTAATCTATGAAAGAAAAGACTAATTCTAGGAGTTAATATTAACCGGATAAAATATTACAACGGACTATTGCAAGACAGAAATCACATCAACAACATATGATAGTGTAAACAACATTCACGACATTTTGCAAAATTGATTTAAGCATGAAAATTAACATAGACCAGTTCCAATGAATATGGAGTGCTTGTGTATAAGGGTTGTTGTTGTAGTCTCAGTGAAAGTATTGCAGTGTCTCGTTGGCAACTTTTAATATTTATTAAATGAGTTAATTAAGGAGTGGGTATATTGGGCAAGTTCCTTTGAATTGAGCGCTAGAGCGATTTTACCAAGTGTCCAACAAGGTGAGGCATAACCTACTTGGAGTAGCCCCTTGACTCTATGATAGTCACCCTCTGCGACCTTTTGAATTCTAAAGAAAGTAACTTGTACATATTTTCCTATTAATCTAGTCACCAAACTTCCTTTCTGAAGCAGCCAAACTAATCAGAAAAAGTTGCAGTGGCTCAAAGCATACAGGAAGCAAGGCCTTAGTTTGTTTTATTAAAACTAGGTGTGATCTTTATTAACAAACCACTCACAGCTGAGAATCTCTTTCCACCTTTCGAGATACTCGGGAGAGCACAACCAGGTTAATTTTAAAATGCAAAAAAGAAAAACAAAGGAATTTTTTTTTAAATTATTTCTACCATGGAACTCTTTTCCCTTTTAGGTAACTCGGGAATGCGTGGGGTTAGTATTTTGTTTACTTAAGAAAAATAAATAACTAAATAAGAAAGAAAAACTAAACTAAAGAAAAAGTCAAACCATGAAAATCACGTCAACATAGACCCCCCCAGGGGGGATGGGGAGTAGGCTCTTGGGAGCCTACTTGAAACTTTATTAAACCTTTTACAAACTTTTGAGAATTTCACGTTGGTCCTTATAGATCGGATCCAAAGGCTTACAATATACTAAAACAAATGATTTTGTGAGGAGGGAGGCTTCGTTGGGCTTCAGATGGCTTAATTTTTTGAAATTTCGCCAAAGTTTCTTTCTTTTTTGCTAAACCTGCAAAAACCCATGATGAAAAGAATGTGAAAGATGCCCAAAAACACTTTAAGAGTGTCTTGGGAAATTCTACAAAAAACGTCTAAAAAATTGTAAGTAAAACTAGTTAAAAATGACCAAGTAAGGCAAGCTTCCTAGCTTGCCTTATCTTTATTTTCCTCTTTAAAAGAATGGAAATCAAATATCAAGCACTAAATGCAAAATGAATGAATTAAAAAACTCTTTAATCTTTTTAACCAAGTACTTTTAGATTTCAACCTTAGACTTGTGAAAAGAAAGCTAGATCTAGTATTTTAATAAGAACTTTTAATTCCACAATAAGATCTAGGCTTGGGATTTTAAATTTACTTTAGATACGTCTTCGAAATGTAGATCAAAGCAAAGTAACAATAACCAAAGTAAACTTGAAAATTTTGGATCAAGAAGTAATAGAACCAGATGGAGTAAGAAGTAGAAAAGGGATGGTGATGCTTCCTTTGGTGAGATCAAAGGGATGATGCTTCTTCTTTCGAAATTACTGGAGAAGAGGGAGAGCCCACTCACTCATCAAATGCTCCAGCTCAGGTTTCCTATAAAATACCTTAAACAAAATGCAAAGGGGATTAAAAGCACCTGTGTGAAATGATAGCAAGGCAAGCAGTATTATAGATCCTAAAAAAGAAATCATGCGATACCTAGTAGTCTCATATATTTCGCAATAAGAAGTAACCTAACAAGAATCACTTCTTATTCTTATCAAAATGCAAATTTCTTTACGAAGACAAGTAATCCCAACAATTGCAAAATACGAAAGAAGTTGATACAAATTACCTCAATGATTTAGCATAAAGACAACATCAACCAAACATCTATGGATCCCACACTGAAATTGCCTCCGAAGCCTTTTTATTAACTATACTCAGAAAAATTTACAACATATGCAACCAGAGATTCAACCTTCTGATCTCTACAATGGCCAAAATGCCTTCATTATATAGAAATCCCAGAAGGGGGGAGCGCATCTCACACTTGGAGTTGGAGTCGAGTGATATGAGTGATTTGTGGGATGATCATGAGTTAACGTGGATTGGGACTCAAGAGGTTGGCGACAACTCTCAAGAGATGCGCCTACCTCACCAACCTTCCACCAAACCCAATCCTCACACGCCATATCATTGAGGCACCAAACATCATGGAGGTGGCGCACTCTTAGTTTGGTGAAGTCGCCACCACTTCAATCACCTTTCACTCACTCGCTTGATTCATGGAAAGAGGGTTCCTTCACACTATTTCTCCTCCAACGTGTCCAATCACCACACCAAAACCAATGGCCAATTGCCAATTCAACCAAGTCGTGAAGTTTGATGGAGGGGCACACTTTTACTTGGTTAAATGATTTGTTAGCTCCAAATCTTAATGAAAAGTGACGCTTTAACAATGTGAAGAGATCTCCCTACCTCACCAACCTTCCACCAAACCCAATCCTCACACGCCATATCATTGAGGTGTCAAACATCATGGAGGTGGCACACTCTTAGTTTGGTGAAGTCGCCACCACTTCAATCACCTTTCACTCGCTTGATTCATGGAAAGAGGGTGCCTTCACATTATTGTTCCTCCAACATGTCCAATCACGACACCAAAACCAATGGCCAATTGCCAATTCAACCAAGTCGTGAAGTTTGATGGAGGGCGACACTTTTACTTGGTTGAATGATTCGCTAGCTCCAAATCTTAATGAAAAGTGACGCTTTAACAATTTGAAGAGGTCTCCTTATATGGGGACAAACCTTGCCATGTCACCCAACACTTTTGACATGTCATTTTGACTTTTTTTAATTATTTGTCTTTTGTCAAAATGTTGCATCTTTAGCATTAAAATGTCATTTTGATGTTCCATTAGCGAAAAATGACCTTAAGTGACTTTTTGATCACCCGGAGCGTATGAAAAGTTGTTCTAGGGGTAAAGAGTATGCTTTGAGTGTGAAAAAGAGCATCTCCACACTAAATTTCTTTCTCTGGATCAAGTTTTTATGCCATTTACAAGTTTTTTAATTAAACCATTAAAAAATAGCTTAAAAAACGGATTAAAAATTATTTTTCTCATAATTAAACAAAAATTTAAGGGGACCTAGCACATGTCCATACGACTCAATAACGATGCCTAGCATGCTCATATACATTGATACCTAGACTCTAATAACCTCCTAAGGCCTAACCACCATGACAACTACCCCAACTTTGGAGGTATAAGTGAAAAACTTGAAAATTATTAGTCGTTTGTTCAACAACCAATAATTATCAAGGGAAAAAACACTTTGGGCTAGTCGGATTGATGTCTAAGTCTAGGAAGCCGAATATTTTACATACAACTCTCATGCTAGCACATTTTTTACAATTTCCCCAAGGGGTATGAACATGTGCTACAAAATTTTAAAAAGGACAAGAAGGCCTGATGGACTTCTGAGCTCTGAGTTTGAACAAGTGTTTGTTATTCTTTGCCGCACCACTTGAAAGTCCGACTGAGTGCAACCCAGGCAGTAACATGCATGACATATTCATTGGAGCTTGACTCTTGTACACTAGGAGTGGAGTACTTCACTTTTGTACGGCTTACTTATGAGGCTTAGGCTAACATATGTTATATTGTTTTCCTCCCTTTCCTCTCATATAAATAGAGGAAGGAGCATTAGAGGAAATTTGGATGAAAAAAAGGCCTCCTAAGGAAAATGATCAAAAAAGCCATGTATGCAATTTTTTATACTATTTCACTTTTATCAAAGCTAAATAGGGTTATTTCACTTTTATCAAAGCTACCTTGGATATATATTTTATATTGAAATAAATTTAAGAGGACAAAGTTCAATATAGTGTTTTCACCCAAAATAGGGAAAGAAAATTAAATACAAATTCCATCTTAAAAGTTATTGGACCCAACTTTTCATTATTATATTAGTTTTAAAATTAATTACCAGTGTTCCACCAAGTTTCCGGGACGCGAGGGCGTGGAGCGGGGAAACGCACATTGGGGACGTGTAGAGACACCCCAAAATTTTGGGGTATTTTGGGGGACGGGGGGGCGAGGAGGTGTCAGGGTCCCTAGCATAGGGGGTCGGTCTCTAAATTATAAAAAAGAAAAGAGAAAAATAATAAAAATATGAACCCCAACATATAAACATATCAATTCCTCATCCCATCACCATTTGCATACTAGCATGCTTATGTTCCCGAAGAGTTTAGTGTAATTTAATGTAATCGTTATAGCCAAGCATATCATATCGATGTTTGTTTCGTTTTATTTGTTTCTGTTTCGTTTTAAAATGACCATTTAGTGTAAAAGCCTAAAATTTAAGATGAACCATTTCTTTTTTAAGTAAAAAGAATTAAAAAATCGAGGGCAGTGGAGACCTGTCGGAGCCCCCCATTTTCAAGAGGGGGCGTGTGGGAGCCCCCCAATCTGGGAAACTCCTAGGCCCGCGTTTCCCCAAGTTTCGCAGAAAGGGGGGTGCTGGGAAACGTTTCCCATGGAGCCCCCTAGCCCTCGGGGCGTGGGAAGCGTAGGGGGCGAGCCCCCGACCCTAGGAGGTGCGTCCCCGTGGAACACTGTTAATTACTTATATATTACTTATAAGATTAGCTACTATTATACATTAATATTAGTTATGATATTAGTTAAAACTTAAAGGTTATTGACTTGACTTTGATGGTTATTAAAAAATATTAATTATAATATAATATTGTTATATATTAGTTATAATATTGATTACTATTACTATTATATATTATATATTGGTCACAAATTACCTAAAAGATGGATGGGTATATTAGTTATGATATTAGTTAAAAGTTACTAGACCCAACTTTAGATGGTTATTACAAAATATTAATTATAATAAATATTATTATATATTAGTAATTTAGTTATAATATTAATTATTATTACTATTATAATTATATATTATATAAATTATGATATTAGTAAAAGTTATTGGACCCAATAATATTATTATATATCAGTTATAACATTAATTATTATTAATAATATATATTTTATATGGGTCATGTATTACCTAAAATCGGTTAGCATATTACTTTCATTTTTAGTATCCAAGATCATTTCTGGCAGCTTGGGCAGCAGGCAAACAAATTATATTATTAAAAATTCCACTTATCCTTAAATTATATAATAAAAAATTGTTTCATAGGTGCTCTCTTTTTGAATTTTAAACAATTTTGATTGGCTAATACATGATGACATTGAATTTGTATTAGGGTTGGAAGGTCCATTTTAAGTTGAAATTTCCTCTAATTAGAGTGTTTCCAAACAACACATCACATCACACATTCATTTGTATCTCTTTATTGGAGTGCTCTCTTAGTGATGCACTAGGGTTCACGAGGAAACCCTAGTGGAGCATATGAGGAGGTGGACTACTTCTCTTCTTGAGATTCTTCTTTGTACATTTGATCTCTCTCTCTTGGGAACTAGGGTCCCTTGGTCTCTTAGAGCATCTTGGATTCTAGGGTTATGGTTGCACCCTTGGAGGCTAGGGATTAGGGTTTGGAAACTCTTGGATGTATTTGGGGAAGAAGAGGAGGAGGACGTCTTGCCTTGGAGCTAGTGTTGGAGGTATTCTTGCACTTGGAGGAACTAGGGTTTGTTGACTAACCCTAGCTAGGGCATCTTAGGTGGTGGGATTTTTTCCTAGCCTTGAGAGGAGGCTATGGTATGTATGTACTGCATTCATTGAGCATATATAAATAAGGTTTCCAGTGTCCACCTATCCACATATTGTGTATATTGCATATTTGATTTCAAGTTTCAACATTTTATCTTCTTGGGATGGTTATTTCCAACTCTTAATTTTCTTGCTGATTTGACGTACTTAAGAGAAAATTGTTAAGTGACTTAACACTAATATTTAAGTTAATAGTACAACCATCTATTGCTAATCTGCATATAATTTTTTAGTATGGTATTAGAGCCATAGTGTCAAAGTGGACACGTTTGGAAGTCATAGTGAAGAAGTCCAAGCATCAAGAGGTCACATAATATGTGACAAGGCTAGTAAAGTGGCACGCATTTAAGTAGAATTTTGAGGAGAGAATTTAAAGATACACACAACACTTAATTCAAGTAGATTTTAGGATGAAATTTGAGGGGTTAAAGCACAAATTTTAAGGAAGCCAATAGGGGCAATCTCCTAACTAGCTTTGGGTAGAAATCTGAAGTAACAAATTCTAGGCACAACTAAATCTAGGTATGAATCTCAAGAACACAAATTTTAGGTAGAAAAATATAGGCATACATCTCAAGCGAGAAGACCATGCATAATCAGGGCACAATTTTTTAGGCAATAAATTCTAGACAGAAACATGAATCCCTAGGAAGTAGAATCTAGCATGAAATAGTCAATGCCATAGTGATCAAACTTGTAGTTTTGACCTACGATTCATGGGTCAAAGCCAACTCATCTCCCAAATTGAGTTGATTCAAATCACAAATGAGTTTGACTTGCCAACTCATGTTTCTTACAAGTACTCATAAGTCATTGACCAGGTCAAAGAGCTTGTTCATTGGGCAAGTTATAAATACCTAGAAAAGAGTAATTTTGGTTCCTTTTCAGCACATTTTTTGCCTAACTTCCTACTCAGCTCTCAAACCTTAACAAAGATGAAGTGGTACATCTAGCGCATCCATATTGATTTGAAATAGATCAGTATATAATTTGTCATCAATTTTGGTAATTTCTAGGGTAGAAAATCAGAGCCCATGTAGTTAGGCACATCTTAGGGGTAGAACTTGATTTGGTGATTTGGGACCTAAAATTTCCAAACCCAATTTCTTGTTCTAAACAATTGTTTTGGTTAATAATTTTTAAACAAAGTTCCCATCTCCTTGACATTGTTCTACTTATGGATATCTTTCCAGCATTCCAATGAGCGCCTCAATTAGAGTTTGTATGAGGAAGTTATGCATCTAGCAAGTTGACCTATGTTTTGACGAATGCAGCACCAAGTGGATGCCACATCATATTTGTTATGTACACATGTGGAGCTAGTCATGTGTGGACTTTAAAGACTTTAGAGGGTCCAAAACCCTAACCCTAATAGGGTGTTGGGGCAAGCAAAATCCCTAACCCTAACCTTAATGACTATCACAACATGTTAAAAACTAAGTGGGAAGGAAAGGAAGGGGTTCCATTCCTTTTGTAACGATTCATTGTTCCATTGTTGAGCAAAGAAAAGGAGTGGGATATCATAATGAACAAAGGAAGAAGAAGACCCTGTAGCAGCGAATCACAGACCACAATGTCTATCAAACCCCATAGTGTGACAATCCTTTTTTGTATATTGTTTAATCTAAGAAGAAAAGAGCAAGGCACAATTCTCAATTGTTGGGGTTTCCCACATCATGTTTCCTAGGATGCTTCTTGTGTTCAATGTGTTTATGGTGTACTTTATTTTTACTACTATAGCTATTCTCTTATATTCTCAGTTCATTTCAATGTTTTCATGCTTCTAATATTACATTTTATTATTTTAATCATAAGAAATCAATCCATAATAATGTATAACCTCACTGTAATTGAAATAGCATTTTTAAATTTGTTGCAACACACTATCTAATGGATTATTCATGCTATTTTACATCATATTATTATTGGTATTAGAGATTTTTTATTTGGGGTTTTCGTGAAATATTATAAGATCCAAACACCAGTGTGAAGAATGCAATCTCAAACCCTAGCCTTGGTTGATGAGTATAGTAGCATCCCAAAGGATGATTCATAGGAGAGATTTACAAGATTGGAATTGCAAGTCTCTGACATCTCCTGTAGTATGAAGATATTATTGTCATCTCTTGAGAGAAAGTTCAGACCTTTTGGGGAGCTGGGAAACTCTAGCTCAGATGCTGGATCTAATGGGAAATATGAAGTCAAAGAAGTGCTAGGGAATGAGACAGGGAAAGAGAGGCCAGGTTCCAACAACACACCTTCCCAGCCTATATTGAAAGTGGAAGCAAAAGTGGACATCAAGCCCTATCGAGGTGAGATCAAGGCTGTGAAGATGAATCAATGCTTGTAATAGCTATAAGTCTACTTCAAAGTGCATATCATAGGAGAAGAGTAGAAAATGTCATTTTCCCAACTCAAGCTAGAGGGTCATGACCAAACTTAGTTAGAAAGCTATATGGAGATACTTAGACTATGGGATGATCCACCAGTAACTAATGGGAGGTGATAAAAACTCTCATGAAGTGCTAACTTTTATCCTGATGAATATGAAGAGGATCAATGGATTTGTTGACCCTGCTACCAATAGAAACAAGCACATAGTGTGCAATACACTATCAAGCTTAGAAAATGAGCCATTCTATTGGGATTATCTCTCAAGAACCTCGATGTAGTCCTCAAATATTTTGGTGGTCTACACTATCATTTAAGGAGGCAAGAGATGCTCTTTAGGCCTAAGAGAATCAATGAGGCCTATCTACAAGCACAATGTCTGAAGATGGGAAAGAAGAAAGTTCAAAGGACAACCAACTGGTTTCAAGCAGATAGATCAAAAGGGTGCTTCCAAGGAGGGAAAGAAGTGGAATGGGAAGAGTTAGAAGACTGCAACCATGGTAAAATCGATTGTCATAATGAGAATAAGTGTTGGAAGCTGCATCCTATGTTGAATACAAAGAACTACAAGAAGGAATCCAAGAAGAAGAGAATGCTAGGCATGGATTCAAGTAACCAAGTAGAGAGCAACTAAGGTGTAAACAAGAAGATTCCCTGCCCTACAATGCAAAGGGAGATGAACATGAGAAACTTCCATCACAAGGAAGAGAAAGAGATGATTAAACTCTTCATATCAAGATCCATATCAAGAAGACAAAGGTGGATACCCTATTTGAATTCATTTTGTAGGCCAGCCTCATAACAAAGGATCTAGTGAGTAAGCGTGGATTGGAAATTCATGATCATCCTCAACATATGAATTCACTGTGTTTTAACTCTGAACTTTTGAACGGCAATAACTTTCATATATAAAACTGCAAGTATACCATATACCCATGATTTGGGAGTTCTGTGAAAAGACTTAACCACTGGTGTTTGAAAGTATGCCATATTGATATAACCCATGATTTTGGGTTCCTGTGATAAGACTTTTGCACCCATGTTCATAGAATTCAAATCTGGCTCCTTGGTTGGAAGATATATCATTTTGCATCTCCTTAAGACATTTACCTTTGTATTTTTATTTTCTAAATATGGTAGTTTAAACTTTATATAATCATATTAATTATTCTCCTTTATAAAAGTGGATTATTTTTCAAAATGCATCTACATAAGCCTTAGTTCTGCTTTAGAATTGATGATCACCGGCTATATAGGCTCTAACTTTATATTGTTTATTGTTCATTTCCCTGGGCTAAATGACTCTTTCCTGATAATATCATTTACTCTTACTTAATTTATTGCATTGGGTGGAAAATATAAATTAATTGACTACCTTTTAGTGGTTGGTTAATATTTCTTATTTATTTTAGGTTTTTTCTTTAATTTCTTCACAATGAGGTACAAGTTCACATACTGAATTATAACCTTATTGAGATTGTTGTAACTCTCTTTCCATGATGTTAAAATACATTTAGTGATCAACCACCTTTACCGTTCTTTTTTAATGATATTAGTAATTCATACCACAAGGTAGCCAAGCCACATAGTAATGTATTATGACCATGCTAGTTTCGGTTGTGTGAAAGGTGGCTATGAATGTGATAAATGTGTGAAATAGTTTATATCCTAATTTGTGAATGAGTAACTAATTAACCCTAGGGTTTGATTAGATGCATTGCACTTGCATTTGTTTGATACTCCTTATTTTAGCTTTGTATAAACTTGCGCTATAGAGCACTGGGAGATTGGGCTGGAACCCAACTTACTGTACCTATTTTTTCAACCCAGAATTGAAGCCTAAATAAATATTAAGCTTTTAAGAGTGGGTCATCCCTGTTCTTATGGTTCATTCCAATACATTGATGATATTAATGGGAAGCTAAAATGTTTGTACTTAAGAAGGATTCGTTTCCATAGTCTAGTATTGTTCAATATGCTCATGCTTATCAGAAGAGAAAAGTATACAAAATTTGATCTTACTTTTTACATTTTGATTAGTATTTTTTTCTTAAAAAATATCGTCAAGAAAGGATGCTTCCCCACTTTCACAGATGGCATCTTTAGTAAACTTGTTGATCTAAACCAGTGCACCTTACCCAGCAAACCCAGAAAATTCTAACTGGGCACCTACTGGCACAGAACTAGCCAAATGCCATTAGACATTTTGACTAATATATAATACATCATCCTGTAAACAGTCATAGAATTTTTTTTCTTGGATCATGTATATTAGTTGAGTTGTTAGGAACTGCAGCCGAATTAACTGCTGATGCTGTTACAATATCACCCTGGTAAATTTGCAAGCAGGGTACGTCAATGTTGTTCCTTTCTATTACTCTTAACTGGAAAGAATTGACACCATATTCAGGAATTTATGCCGTTTTAGGGACAGTGCTGTAAGTGTATTCCTTGTCTTTCTTCTGCGTATTTTCAATATTTACTTTCTTGGAATTTTTTATTCTTTACAACAATGGTTCTTTAGGGAAAAAGAAAATAATTCTAATATCTATTAGAAGGTCTTCCTGTTGTAATCACGCAACTGTCATATTATTTGTATTATAGGTATGTGTTGGCATTTTCATTGGGAGCTGGTCCTGTTCCTGCTCTTCTTCTCCCTGAAATATTTGCTTCAAATATCCGTGCCAAGGCTGTTGCTTTATCTCTTGGAGTTCACTGGGTGAGTCCTTGTATATTTTTCTTGATATGTTATGAAGTGGAATTAAGAGATTGTCATATATGAATACCACAGTGGAATACTTAATGTTGGCCGAATGGTTGCCATGGCAGGTCTTGAACTTTCTGATTGGTTTATCATTTCTCAGTGTGATGGACAAGTTTGGAATCAGTTTTGTATATTTATGTTTTAGTGGTGTGTGCTTTGCTGCTGTGATTTTTGTGATGAATAACGTGGTAGAGACCAAGGGTCGTTCTTTGGAAGAGATTGAGAGTGCTCTTAACACTGCCACCTCTACAGTCTAAGAAGGGGCATTCATTCATGTTCAATTTTTTTTGCAATGATGGAAATTTTTAAAACTTGTTACCCATTTTTATATGATCTCTCAATTGATTTTCAATGAACACCGTGACCATCACTGCTGTAGAGAGCAGCACAGAAAATTGTGTTTTAGGTGTCTTTGTTTGCACATAAAAGATCCATTCTTTTGAGGAGCTTCTGTAACAGCTGGCATTTCTATACATAGAAAAGTCGCTCGTTGCAACGGAGAAAATGTCTGTAGGAGTATGAAAATCATTGAAGTAACATTGAAGGTTTGGGTATTAGCACTGCAAAACATGCACACATGTTGCGTAAAGCATCTATTCATCAGTATACACAGCATTTTCAATGTAGTTTTTACCAGGCAAGAAAAAGAAAAATATGAATACCTGAATGAGAAAAGCATGGTCTTCACTTTGTTCTGATTACTCAATGTGTTGTGACCCCTAATATCTTTCAAGTGAGCTGCCTATGTGTGTATTCTGACTCCCACCGTTCTGGAATACATTTACATGGGCTTGCTGATTTGTAAATTTGATCAAATATAAGTATTATGGAAGGGATTATCGTGATGGATCAATGGATTGTTTGAGTGGTTGAGTTATGTGGCCATTGCCCTATTATTATTTTTTTTCTCTCCATCTAAAGATGGAGATCTATCATGACCAATTGGCTTAGGCTTGGATCGTTTGAGTAGTTGAAATATGTGGGCACTGCCATTATTATTATTAGTTTTATGTGCCTTTGTTATTATTATTTTTCTTTGCATCTAAATATGTAACATGATCAATTGATAGAAATAAGTCAACATCAGAGTAGGATTTTTGTTCTCTGATGTATACTAACACCTAACACCTTTGACTTGTTATGCTATAATGATTAAGGTGACCTATGCTTATATTATATGACTAACTGGTGATTAACTTGTGTTAAGAATGATTAGAGAATCTGATGTTGAAGGCTATTGTTTATGTCGTGCTTTATACAATTTTTAGACCTTAGTGTTATGTTGGTTCCATGTATCACTTGTCCCCATCTATCCAGCTCATCCACAATTGACTTTTTCCCATGACCTGTGTTGATTGAGACTTGTTAGATTGAAATCATTCTCCCCATCTTGATCTCGGGTTCACCTTCACAGAAATCAACTGCGTTGGCTGCCAAAAACACAATCCTGTGTAAGACTCTCCGTGCTGTAACAGAAACACGATCCATCACTCGTGATATGCTCCAAAACTCCACAGAACTCATGAAGCTACCCTCAAACAGAGACATCAACTGTCCAATTAACTTTCGTGATGTGCTGTAAATGAGTCGTGACCATGGCATCAATCAACAATTTTGACTAACAATTGTGACCATCCACAATCGGCTTCCTCGTCGAATCAAGGTAATACAAAGGGTCGCTAAAAATTCCTGAATGAGTGTAGTGATGCCACAGGAGTGAGCCAAGACGCCAGAGGTTTGTGAAGTAAAACTTTAAGAAAGCAACCGTCACTATACTTGGGTTTGGCATTATATGAAAAGGCGTCTTAACTGGTCGCCATATATCCCACTGATTTTTAGTCGATGAACTGATTATTTGCTCCGAGCTATGACGTGAAGATACCCCAAGAAGGTCGCGGCTGTCAATGGTTTGATTTGGATTTCAACTGTGATTGGCTTCCAGTCAACCGATTGATGCGGTGGTGGGATTTTAACAGCCGTGATGGGTGGCTTATGTCAACGAAGAACACGAATTGCTCTGATTTATCTGCACATGATGACGGTCCCGAGCAAATACCAAAAATACTCCTGAGCGGCTGATACAACTGGACATATCCCAATGCCTCTAACGATCTTTTGATTAGATTTATATTTTCACAAGAATGCGCTGAGTATGATAAGTACCGCTTGAACAAGGACTGCCTCTGGTTTTTCAACAGCAGGACACCTAGATGCCATGATCTCCCAATCTGAACTTCTATAGGGTGAGCTTTCAACGCAGGACCTTAGCAACCATGCCGAGTGTAATCTTTACTATTGACAGAGCCTTCATAACTTCATGATATCATATCTGTGGCTTTTGTTTCCACCATAGAATAACCTTTTAAAATGATGATGCTAATCCTCTTCAAAAAGCTTCGAGACAAAACTTTAAAATGTGACTGGCAGAGTCTGTGTACACCCCTGTTTAACTGGGGTGGTGACACAACCAACAGTGTTTTTAGACACTAAAGTATCGGAACACATAAATGATATATCTAAATGATAGAAAATGCAAGCTGCGATTAGTAGTACTTTTAAGCGCTAATGTCTGTATATAATTGTTATAAATTAGTTAGTGGCCAAAGGATGAGCACAAGGGAAACTGGCTGAGGAAAACCCATCAGGGCTACGGATGCTCGCTGGCAGTGGGGCTAGGCCTTAGTCATTTTCTGGAGCCTAGAAGGCTTTCCAAGGCACCTGCCTTTGTAGGTTGGCTATTATCTTGTGTTAAATGCCTTAAAGTTGAAAAGTAAATGGTCAAATGATGAACACTCATTCATTGTATAATGTACGACTCATTTTTCCCTACAAGGTAACAGGGTGAGGTTATCCTGTCACGGTTATACCTTTGTCATTTTCTGGAAGCCCAGAAGGCTTTCGAGGGCATCTTCCTTTGAAGGTTGACTAGTGCTGTAAATTGTTAAATCTTCTTAAATGGAAAACTTGTTAGAGCCTGAAGGAAACAAGCTCAAGTACTTTATCTATTTATGAGACACCACCATCCCCTATTGCTATCTGTCATGCATATGTCATTATGATTTTGTGTACCTCTCATCATTCAAAAATATCACATGGTCAAAATCAACTACAGGTCATCACCATTTTGCTTTAGCCTGGTTTTCCATCTTCACCTAGCACTAACAAATTGTTTAAACTTTGTAAGTATGGCATATACAAGAGAATTCCAAAGGATTCAATGATTACTCAAAGACACAAGTATATTTTATTGATTATTATTATTGTGTATTATTGTCACCGTGATTCTAAATGGCATAATTTAAGTTGAGTTTTAATATACATATTGGAGCAGTTCTTACCTTGGATGCATGCATGTTTAGCTTAGTTCAGTATATCACCTCCATTTTTAGTATTTTGACCTAGTCAACCTAGTTGACCAAGTCAAACATGGTTCCCAAGGCAATGACTAAAAAATCAACAATGTCTTTATTCGCTCCAGACATGCCCAAGACCAATACTGCAGTCTCAGTTTTCACTAGATGATCACAGTTATTGAGTTCCAAATATTTTTTTTTAATGACTCTGGCCATTATTTTTATTATGAGATGATGATATTTATGGCATTTCAATGGATCAATGTGTATGAGTAGTCACTTGTACCATTCTACTATGTCTACAGACACTATTGTGCAATCATTTTGCCCCAGTTCTCATCATGAATGAAGTTATGATGATTATTATTATTTTCAGAGGATGTACCACAAAAAAATGAACTAGGAAATCACTGAAGAAATTGATTTGGCTTGTGTGGTCAAGGAAATGGAAAGGGAATTTCTCTAAATGATTTATTATGGCTCTCCAGACATATTTGCAGTAGTTTCAGACAGTTTGATGTCCTAGATTATTTATTTGGCTCTTTCATTGAAGATGCCCCCCATGGGTGCCCTCACTTTCGTTATGTGATGTATCACATTGATATATCTTATATTATGATGTTATATCGGGACCTAGAGAGAATTGATCCCCTAAGGTGACCCCCTTGATGTATTATCATGTTATATCTTATTGTTATGATGTTTTTCGCCTTAGTAAGGTGTCATTGGGAAAAAAGTGTGCCCCTCTTGACTTAGCCATGTTGATCCATGTATTGACTCATGTAAAAGTGATATCCGCTATTGATGATGTTTTAATCTCAATTGTTGGATGAAAAAGTAAGTTAGGGTTTGTTTTTCTCAAAATCCATATAAAGAAGAGACCTCCCACATTGTATCCCATCAAGAAATTTGGCATCATTGGCTCTTGAAGAATAATAGAGAAAAAAAATTGGGATCTCTTGTCTTATGTGGATGATTGAAGAATGTTCTTTGTGATTGATTGATGCTATCTCTTGCCTGCATTAGAAATTATTGGTGAATCTGTAACATATTTTTTGGATCCATCTTACTTGCTTGATAAGGAAATCAATTTGGAGAGAGGCGTTCCTGTGGAAGACGTCCACCTTGCTCTCTTGTTTGAATTTCGTGGTTATAGGGAGTATTCTTATCGCGTGATCTTTTAGTCTCTTATCTTTTGTTTTTCGTTAGCATTCGATTTTTTTCTTATCAATCTCATTATTTTTTACTTGGCTTGGTAGGAGAGAGGGCACATCTGTGGCTCCTTGGGTGTTTGGTTTGAAGTCAGATCTCACCATCTTTCCATTTGATTTGTGCGTTAATAATCTTCATCACTTCAGCATTCATCCTCAAACACATCAAGTAAGTTTTTCGAGGTAAGATCCAACCTTATTATTTTATCTGATTGGGGTTGCATTTTCTTTTCACACAAAATCCTAATTTAAAACCCTCATCTATTAGTTTAGTAGGTTTTAGTTTGTAGCGGTTCATGAAATTTAAAACCCGCTTTGGAATAATTATAAAACCCCAAAGTTTAAAATTTCATGATTATCGAACTCTATTTTCTCATCCAACACATTGGTCTAACTTTTGGGAGGAGTGGGTATCGTCAGTTCCGCAAACTAGGTATTGTTAGTTTCACCTCCAATTGTTTAATTTTACACCTAGCAATAAATCTTAGTGTCAATATTACTTAATTTCACCATTTTCTCCTGGATCCAATTTTGATGCTTAAAACCCTAGGATAAATTGGGTCTTTTCATATAGACACTTGTAATCCCTTAGTAATTGTGGAAAACTTTGATTAACTATACCACTAAAAGATCCAATTAAGATTCCTTGGGTTATATGCTTGCTTTCCCTATTTTTAGGGTTATCTTGGTTATAGGGACGCCCCCTAGGCGTAGTATCTCCACTAAGTCTAAAGTGTCGGTATCCTTGATTAGTGTGACATATAAGTTCTTTCAAAGGTATTAGATATTGTAGGTCGTGACTTTAGTTTCCTTTCCCTTATGTTGTCTTGGATAAGATCACCTTACGGGACAGCTACAAGGTTCGTGATAACATTTTTTGCGCCATTGTCGGGGAAGGTAGAGTCCTACCTTAGTTCGACATGTATCCTTAATCTCTACTCTCGTTCTCTTTGACATCGTTTTTGGCGTTGTGCCTAGGAGGTAGAGGCTTACCTTGGTTTATCTTTTAGTTGCCTTCAGTGTCTGTGAATATACTTACATCTTTTATCATTCATATCACATCCGGTCTAATTTCAGTGATTGCATTTTATATGTTTAAATATTTATAATCATTGCATGCTTGTCACTCACTTCTCCTATGACATTATTTGTTGTTGAACACGGCAATTTGTTCACCTGCCGACTCCACAACGCAACCCCATTGAATATTAGATTTTGATAGGAAGATCTTGGGACATAAATAGTTTTCACATAGATTGCACAAGAAAAATATAGAGAAAAATAATTGTTATTGAACAATGAGTTGAAGAACAATATGAAAAATATTCCATACAATAATATTCACATTATGGGTGAATATATAATACAATTATCAATGAATAATTCGAATACTTGAAGAGGCAGTTGAATCTACCAACCTAGACTGACTTAAGAGCTAACTCAGTTTGGGAAAATCACCACTAGAGATAACTATTGCAACTCCAGATCACTAAAATAGTTAATAACTCGTTAATTGAAGAGGGTAGTTGAACAAAGGCGCCTGTATTCCCTTGAATCATTCAAGCCGACGCTAGAGACACTGGAAGTGATTTAACTGATGGGGATCAGAGCACAACTAGACATGATTGAATACCTATTGGAGTCAACTACTAGACACTGTTGGTGACACTCCGAGTGGGTTCCTAAATTATAGGGATTGATCTCTGGAGCACCAAAATGCATGCAGACAGGTGCAATAAGTGGTAGATGTCTAGTAGATGTGTCCCCCATGCACTAGTGAAGTGATGAATACCTCCTAAGCTAGGAAAATATATAAATAGAATTGTGTGGGCAAAGGGAGGATTAATAATAATCCTAACACCACCCTTTAATCTTAACTTTGGACAACCTGGGACCTGGTAACTGAGACCAAAGGTCACCCATTACAATCTAAATGTAAAAAATTATCTATCCATGTAAAGTGAGGGAAAAAACAAAACCGCATGGGGAAATCCTTCCTCAAAAGTGGACATGAGATACACCAAAAAATAAATTGCTTCAAATCCAAGTAGGTGTGAATTTGATTAGATGTCTAGAGGGATATTCTTATTGGGAAGAAGAAGAATATGATCAAATTGATCAAGAACATATACAACTACATAAGATATTATGGGACCATGTAGAGCAACTGAGATAATCTGACAAAAGAGAAAAAACAAATGCTCATTTAACTTGAACTTGAAATCAGGGTCAAATGATTCTTGATGTGCTTGATACTTCGAACCATGTGAAGTAAAATCAGCTCCAAATGAGAGGAGCAAGCATCCAAGCAAATGCAATAGGTCTCCATCTTTTATAGTACTGTGAGGAGATGAACATGTGATCAAGTAGGAAGGAGGAGGAGGCCTGGGACCATGGAGAGTGAAAGCTTGAGCTCCATAATCTAATATAGCTTCCAAAATAACCAATCTTCAAAAAAATTAATATCGGCAAACTCATAAGAAGAAACTGGCATCGAATCCCCAATAGTAAATTTGAAAGAGACTTGAGGTGCTTGATTTTTCACGTCAAATATGATGAGATCAGTTACAAGCATAACTGAGAGGCCTTGAAACTCTAACTTCGAACCAAATAAGGTGAGAGAATATCCAAGAATGTGGAACAAAACTCCCAAGTGCTCCATTCAGATGGTAGATGCACAATTTTCTCCTTCTTAAGAAAAACTTTGTTTATCGATGCAAGTGATCAAGCAGGAATTCACTGGAAGAATTGGATGTTTGAGGGTGAATGGATCACTTCCCAAATCTTATATTTCTTCCATAACATCCAAAATATCACTTCTCTTCTGCTCCTTGAGTAGTCACTGGAATACTTTGCATAGAATTTAGGATAGAAGAATCACTGGAGATCAGAGTGGGATGGAAGGAGATTCTTTTCTTCAACAATGGAGGTCCGAATATCCTCTTCTGGAGTAGCTGCATGAAAACATGAGAAATCAATTTTCTCAAAAACTTCAATAATAGCAGCAGGAGTCCCACCAAGGAAACTTTCACAAATTCGAATTGAATGGGTGATTTCTTCATCTTGAAATTTTTGTACTTGCACAAAACTAGAAAGAAAATTTATGTAAGAAAAATCAACCTCTTTTTCAATAATGAGCACAATCTCTGGTGCATCAATGGAAGTATATAAGGGAGATTAAAATAGCCTAACCAAATTCTAATATCATGTTAGATTCTGACAGGTGAAACTTGGGACAGAAATAGTCTTCACATAGATTGCACAAGAAAAATATAGAGAAGAATAATTGCTATTACACAATGAGTTGTAGAACAATATGAGAAATATTCTATACATTAATATTCACATTATGGGTGAATATATAATACAATTATCAATGAATAATTCGAATAACTGAAGAGGCAATTGAATATACCAACCTAGACTGACTTAGGAGATAACTCAGTGTGGGAAAATAACCACTAGAGCTAACTAGTGCAACCCCATATCACTAAAATAGTTAATAACAAGTTAACTGAAGAGGGTAGGTGAACAAATGCGCCTATATTCCTTTGAATCATACAAACTGGCGCTAGAGACACTGGAAATGATTAAACTGATGGAGATCGGAGCACAACTAGACATGATTGAATACCTACTGGAGTCAATTGTTGGACACTGTTGGTGACACTTAGAGTGAGTTCCTAAATTATAGGGATTGATCCCTAGAGCACCAAAATGCATGCATACAGGTGCAGTAAGTGGTAGATGTCTAGTAGATGTGTCCCCCATGCACTAGTGAAGTGATGAAGACTTCCTAAGCTAGGGAAATAAACAAATAGAATCATGTGGGAAAAGGGAGGATTAATAATAATCCTAACACTGAGAAGCTAACCCATCCCATAAATCACAATGAACTCAAATTTATTCCTCCAATACTTCAAGGAGATAAAGAAAAATCCAACCAAACTTAAAAACCAACATTTATCCCGCTTTGACTTCTCTCAAGTCTATGGGGCACGTCATCCTTTGCCAAAAGAGTATAGTGAAGGGTTGCCTTGTTTCTATGCAAATGCAATTGAATCAATTGAAAGACACTTGGATGCTTTTTGGTATTATAAGGAATCCTTGGGTGCAGAGGATGAATATGTCTGTATGCGAGCTCTAGGTGAATCCTTAGGAGGCAATGCCAATTTTTGGTTATATACGTTAGCACCAAGATCCATCACTGGATACGACATGTTCACTAAGTTATTAAGAGAAGAATGGGGTAAAAACATTTATGAATCCATATAGCCAAATAATGATTACGTCAATGAGAATCAATTTGATGAACTTTGAGTCTTCTTGTATGGGTTTGTGTTTTAATCAAGTTGTTTCTCTCGAAATCTTCAGTCAGGATGCTGAACATTGTCATATAATTAGAGAAAATGTGTTTTTTCAGTATGCTTGGGTGAATAACAATTTTTAGTTTATCAATCTTTCTTATGAGTGGCTAGAGAAGGTGTATAAAGATCAATTTCATCTCTTCTCCATTTTGGAGCAACAAATGGGCTTGATCTCAATCTCAGTTTCATTACATTACAACTTATCACCATTTGATTCCTCCATTTTTCTTAGAGTGAATAGAATTGAATTTCCTAGTCGGATAGAGGAGAAAACAAAGAATTTCCTAGAGGGGATGAATCATGAATCATATTGTCTTCTTCCAGCAAGGTCAAACTCACATCATTTTTATGATCACATCGCCATCTTGATGGATGAAGTCTGTAAAAACCAGTTCCATCCTTGGTATGATTTTATTCCACATTGCCCACATCTTTCTTTGAATATCAAGCAACAAGTTAGAATGGCTTTGATTTTCATTCACATTTCTTACAAACCATCTCTGACTTGTTATCTCATTAACTGCAAAGAAATACCTATCAATCCGTTCAGCAAGTGGTTACATTGGATCTATGATTTTATTTAGCACTTGTCTAATTGGTTAGAGTAGGGTAGGTAGGACCGAATAAGCTCCTTTGAGCAACAGTTTGAGTCTTTTTATTTCTGAGTGTTGCATGTGTCCTAAATCTGTTTGCATCTTTTTATTTCTGAGTGATGCATGTGTCTTGAGTCTCTTTGAATCTTTTTGGCCATTGAGTTTGGCCCCTTGCATAATTTAATTGTCTTTAAATTATAACTATTTAGAGTAGAATTTATTTTTCAGCATTTTATTTCCAACATTTCTTTTATGAGTTTATTTATGCATATATTTTTCCCATACATGTTGCTCTGATATTTCTTGCTTCCATGTGCGCAGGAACATGTAGACATGAAAAGGAAACAGAAAATTGAAGTGTTGGATATTAGTTGTTGAGATGGTGTCGCTGACCAAAGATTTCAGAGGTTCTCAATCGCTCTCTCTCTTAGAGCCCTTGTCCCAGTTGGAGCCAGATGTTACCACAGATATATTGTAGCTGTGATACCATGATGTAGCATGCAGCATACAGATTTATCTCTCTATGTTTTCAAGCCAGACATTCAAATGGGATTTCAGCATGGATCATCATTTCTAGCATGAGCCATTCATAGCCTTTATTCAATAGCAGATGCAGATTATTTCCTTTCTAGGACTGAGATCTCATTGTCCTTTGAAATGACTTCACTGGTAACTTATTTCATTTGAGCATAACATCAGATATGGTACGCAGTTTATAGATGGTCATATCATGTAGAGACATGTATATGGTGAGATTAGGTATATGGCTCCTTGATAGGATTTTTGCTATCTGATGTATACTAACACTTTTGACTTGTTATGTTATGATGATTAGGGTGACCTATGCTTATATTATATGATTAACTTGTGTTGAGAATGATTAGAGAATTTGATGTTGAAGACTAATGCTTATGACATGCTTTACACATTTTTTAGGCCTTAGTGTTATGTTGGTTCCATGTATCACTTGTCCCCATCCATCCATCTCATCCATAATTGACTCTTCCCATGACCTATGTTGATTGAGACTTGTGAGATTGAAGATCCTTCTCCCCATATTGACCCTTGTGCATGTTAAACTCCATGTGTTTATGTATTTGGCTATGAAGTATGTGGCTTGGTTAGTGTGGCCAAGTTCATCAGATGGTTTTCATTTAGTCCTCAAAACAAGTTCTCCAACCAACAGTGTTTTTAGAAACTAGCAAATTGTTTAAATTTTGTAAGTATGGCATATACAAGAGACTTCAAGAGGATTCAATGATTTCTCAAAGACATAGGTATATCTTATTGATTATTATTGTGTATTATTATCACCATGATTCTGAATGGAATAATTTAAGTTGTATTTTAATATACATCTTGGAGCAGTTCTTACCTTGGATGCATGCAAGTTTAGCTCAATTTAGTATCTCACCTCTATTTCGGGTATTGACTTGGTCAAACTAGTTGACTAAGTCAAACATGGTTCCCAAGGCAGTGACTAAAACTCAACAGTATCTATATTCGCTCCAGACATGCCCAAGACCAATACTGCAGTCTCGTTTTTCACCATATGGTCACAGTTATTGAGTTCCAGAGATTATTAGTTTTTTTTAATGACTCTAGCCATTGTTTTTATTATGAGATGATGATATTTATGGAATTTCAGTGGATCAATGTGTATGAGTAGTCACTTGTACAATTCTACTATGTCTCCAGACACTTCTGTGCAGTCAATTTTCCCCAGTTCTTAGCCTAAACGATGTTATGATTATTATTATTTTCAAAGTATGTACCACCAAAAAATGAACTAGGAAATCACTGAAGAAATCGATTTGGCTTGTGTGGTCAAGGAAATGACAAGGGAATTTATCTAAATGATTTATTAAGGCTCTCGGGACATAGTTGCAACAGTTTAAGTCAGTTTGATGTCATAGATTATTTATTTGGTTCTCTCGGTGAGGACGCCCCCCATAGGGCACCCCTCACCTTGGTTATGTGATGTATTACATTGATATATCTTATGTTATGATGTTATATTGGAGCCTAGGCAGAATTGAGCCCTTAAGGTGACCCTCTTGATGTATTTCTCCTTAGTAAGGCGTCATTGGGCAAAAGGTGCACCCCTCTTGACTTAGTCATGTTGATCCATGTATTTATCCGTATAAAAGTGATCTCCACCGTTGATGATGTCTTAATCTCAACCGTTGGATGAAAAAGTAAGCTAGGTTTGTGTCTCTCAAAAGCTATATAAAGAAGATACCCCCCTTATTTTATCCCATCTAGAAATTTGACACCATTTGCTCTTGAAGAATAATAGAAAATATTTTATGGGATCTCTTGTCTTATGTGGATGATTGATGAATGTTCTTTGTGATTGATTGATGGTATCTCTTGCTTGCATTGGAAATTATTGGTGAATCTGTGGCATATATTTTGGACCCATCTTGCTTGCTTGACAAGGAAATCGATTTGGAAAGGGTGCACCTGTGGAAGATGTCCAACTTGCTCTCTTGTATGAATTTCCTGGCTACAGAGAGTATTCTTATTGCGCGATCTTTTAGTCTCTTATATTTTGTTTTTCATTAGCATTTGATCTTTTTCTTGTCGATCTCATTGTTTTTTACTTGGCTTGGTAGGAGAGAGGACGCATCTATGGCTCCTTGGGCGTTTGGTTTGAAGTCGGATCTCAACATATTTCCATTTGATCTGTGTGGTAACAGTCTTCATCACTTTGGCATTCATCCTCAAACACATCAAGTAATTTTTCCTAGGTAAGATCCATCCTTATTATTTTATCTAATTGGGGTTGCATTTTCCTTTCACACAAAACCCTAATTTAAAACTCTCATCTATTAGTTTAGTAAGTTCTAGTTTGTGGCGGTTCATGAAATTTAAAACCCACTTTGGAATAATTATAAAACCCTAAGTTTAAAATTTCATGATCATCGAACTCTATTTTTTCATCCAATAAACTAGTCTACATTTTGGGGGGAGACACCCGCATTGGGAGGAGTGGGTATCTTCAATTCTGCAAACTGGATATTGCTAGTTTCACCTACAATTGTTTAATTTTACACCTAGCAATAATCCTAGTGTCTAATTTTACTTAATTTCACCATTTACCCCTAGATCCAATTTCCATGCTTAAAACCCTAGGGTAAATTGGGGTTTTTCATACAGACACTTGTAATCTCTTAGTAATTGTGCAAAACTCTGATTAACTATCCCACTAAGAGATCCAATCAATATTCCCTGGGTTATCTGTTTTCTTTCCTTATTTTTAGGGTTGTCTTGTTTATAGGGACTCCCCCTAGGCGAACTATCTCCACTAAGTCTAAAGTGTCAGTATCCTTGATTGAGAAACTACAATATTCCTGATAACATGCCCAATAATTGATAATGATTCCTTGATCCATAGAATTGATCTTTCTTCTCCTAGATAGTGTACCTAGATATTTGTGTGTGAATATCTTATTGAAATCACCATCCCCTTTGGTTCATCCAAGATCGCAGAAGGTTCTTCAACTTTAAAAACTTTGAACATCGTCAATTGTTTTGAACTTAACTTATCCTAAAGTGTGCCAATTTCTTCAACTCTAAGACTTTGAACATGTTCAACATGTTGTACATCATATAATCCTTCAATTATTCTTTATTCACATTATCGTATTATTCAATAGTCTAAATCCAAGGATATTAATACAATCTTCCAATATGAAGATACATAGAAGTTTTTAATGAAGCTATTATATTAGCCCCAACTTTCCCTTTTATGCTAAGTGGTGGCATCTCAAAGATTAATTATCCAATTGTGACATGGACAATCTTAAAAGGTCTATATTCACATTATAGTTATTCTTAAATGGAGTAAGCCCATGGAAGACTAGTCATCCTCTTAACTTGTTGGAATTTCCTCGTGATTCCCATCTTCTTCATTCATCATTTCAACATGATTTCTCAACAACTTAGACTATCATAATGCAAGCTAATTTTGTTCTCACCCACAAAATCTATTTATAGAATCCCTTTATTTTATCTACTAAGATCTTTAGAGTGACCTAACTCTAGCTTTTGGTTTGTTCTTGAATTTCACTTTAATAAAAAATTCCGAAAAGTATATTGTACTAACAAATTATTCACACTTCATTAAAAAAAAGGTATTTGCAACGATTTTGTTTTCAAATCATTTATTGTTTCTTACAAATTCAATGTGCCTCACTTTCATCTTACATGCAAATTTAAAGATGAATTAAAAACATGTATTCTTAGTTTGCATGAAGTTCATCAATTTACTCATAATATAATTGATATCACTTAGCATCTAATTTGATGCTTACAAAACTTAAGATTCCATCTTCTTCGATATCCATAATTATACATCTACAATGTGAAACATATGTCCTACCAAAGGATCCTACACCTAGTTAGTCGCCAAATTGGAGTTTGATGAGTAAATCTCAATTTCATTCATTTGTCTTTCCTTGTCAATGAGAATGAGAAGGTTCTCCTTGTTTCAACTTTAGTCTTTTCTTTTCCAAGTTTACATCTCTACCATGGTCCTCAATCCATGGCTAATAGAATAGTACCTCATGCAATTGAAGAGTATTTGAATCCTATGACTTGAAAGTTTGCAAATATCTATCAAACAAAACAACATTTAGGATTCATCACTAACCTTCATTTATTAATCTCATGACTTGGTACCTTCGAGGGCATGGTACCTTCGAGGGCATGGAATGTTTCATTCACCTTTTGTCTTTTCATGTAGTGACCTATAATATGTGGTTAGAATAAAATGTACTAATCCAATTCAAATGATAAGCCAGTTTGCATAATAATGTACATCCAAATCACAAAATTATAGGGGCAATCATTTACTTATTATCAAGTGCATTGGAATATTTCTAATCTTAAATTGTGGTCCCAATTGTTATAATCTACAATGGCAGTTATAGGGTGGTCAATGTGGCTCCACATTGATGGTAAATTAAGTGGGTTTATGATGTTACCTTTATTTTATCATGTGTTGATTCTTGATTCTTGGGTTTATTATGACTGAAGTCTAGTACCATGTTTTCTAACATGGTATCATGTTGTGTTTTTCTAACACAAGTGGTAATCTATTTTATCGATGTGTTAATTGAGTTTTTTTCTCAACTCACTAACAATTGACTTTGATACACAAGTTTATATCTTATGGAAGTGTCCCTATAATCTTAAGTCACCATCACCATTAAATGACTAACAAACTTTAGTGGTTTCCATCCTCTTTATTCTCCTTGGTTTTATTGTTAGTTACCTAGCAACTCTTCATTCACCTCTTCATCATTTCACCTTTCATTTGATTCATTAGGTATACATATGCAATTATTATACCTAGACTAAAAAAAAATTACTTCCTCATGTTGTTGTTGTAGTTGCGTGAGGCATCCTCACACAAGTCGGCCCAAGAAAATGTAATATTAAAATGTATTTTATTATCAAATAAGAGAAGTCGACCCCAATAAAATATACAAGTCAGACCCAGTTAAAAGGTCACCCAAAAATCAATATAAATAGGAGGGACGCCTCTTCATTTGGACACACAACTCAAGAAAGTTTGCTACTGCTACAAGGAAGTTAGCTCCAATCCATTACGAGACTGTTTTCTAGGGTTCTCAAGCATTAAAGAAGTTTCTCTTATTTTTCTAAGGGTTTATGCTACTATCTAGATGTACATCGCTCTCTATTGGAAGGTTCCAGCTCAGGGGAGACAATAGTGTTACTTTTTCTATGGTTGGGAAGTGAAGGGTTATTATTGTGGTTAAACGAGCTCCACATTCATCTTTACGGTTTATGTGCTTGGTTATTCTTTTAGTGATCCTAATCATATTGCTATCTCTATAAAATATAACATGGAATCATAGTAGTGTTAAAAGAAGCCATTTCCAAAACCTAGGGCTCCACATTTTTAAGTGACTTCAACCTCAAACTATCTCGAAAGGAGCATAGAGAAACTCGCCCTAAGAGTGAGCATATTTTTGTGGAGGCCAAATATAGTTTGGTGAAGCTTCATTTTTTACCTAATATTGTTGGGGTCAAGACCTATGGCTTCTTGGATATAGCCCTTATGTCCATAGTTTTGTCATGTTCTTATATTTCTCCAGCTCGCCTTGATAGAGCGCAACTATCTATGGAATCAGTCTTACAAGTATCCACACTTCAAATTTGACCTAGCTCTTGCTAAGGTTTCTAGGTCAGTTTTGCAATCAAGATGATTGGCATGAAGGTTGAAGATAGACTTGATGAGAATTCCAAATTTAGCTTATGGAAGCCCAGGTTTTTTCTTACCTTGGAAAAAAATCATCTTTTGAAGTTTGTGAATGAGAAGGTTCCAGAACCAGAAGAGGAATCCAAGAAGACTCAATGGAGGAAGAATTATGCTAAGGCAAGGATAGTCTTGGTAGATTAAGTAAAAAACCATTTGGTTCATCAGATCTTTCAAAAGAAGACTGCCATGAAGATGTTTAGAGGCTCGAGAAATATATTTGAAGATAGCAATGTCAATCGTGCCCTTGCTTTGAGAAACCAACTATCAAACCTCAAGAAGATGAAGATAAGAGGACTCTCATGATTCCTACAAGGTGGTAGTGGGAGCCCACCCACAAAACAATAAAATATAAGTATTTGGATTTATTGCTCTTATAGATTAGATCTATTTGATTTGAGCATATTTTATATACAAATCTATAGTGATATAGTTCTTTTCAATGATGAACAGTAGGTTCATGTTGTATTTGTTATGTATATGATTGTTTAATACGATCGTAATGTTGCACAATGTTCCATGAACCCATCTAGGATGATATATCCTTCTAACATACTTAGAGTAGTGCATGTTAGAATAATCAACCCATAGTTAGCTACCTTAGACATTAATTAATCCATTTTTGTCTTATTTGCCTAGTTTCCAATATTCCACTCTATGCAAGTTGTCTTCCACGTGTCCTAGAAGTCAAAATTGCTAAAACTGAGTCATGGAGCACTTGGGGAACCTCTTGGAATCCATATTTAGCATATCTTCTTTATTCCAGATCCTCCCTAGCGCATATCTGCTTTTTCTGCTAAGTTGCCTGCTTTATTGAGATTTATGGCAAAAGGGAAAGTAAGACTAGATGTAGTTGACTTGTTTTTTGCCCTCATCATCCTCCATTATTTTCTCCTAATAAAAGCATGTATGAGTTGTCTTTCCGTCACTTATTAGCTTTCCTACTTGACTTTGCCAATTCGTGAGCCTCTAGGTAGATTTAGAAACTGCTCTATGCACCTATGGGGGATTTGATTAGATTTAGTAAGCCTACTTTTTTACTATTTCGAATGGCATCCTTATGCATTCAAATATCTCATGTAATTATATATTGCAGCAGCCTATGCCTTCATAAGGTTGGCTATTGTACACTTATTCAATACAGATTAGTGTTATGCTCCAATTTCAGTCTCTTTTGTGTGTAAATTTGCATGTTTGATTAGCAATTTTGTGAGTGCAATTGTTCTATCACTTGGGTTCAATTTCCACATGGTATCAGAGCCTTTGTAGATCGATTTCTCTCCTTCCATATTGCTACTGCAGGTTCGACATCTTGACTGGGAGCACATTTTGCTGGTTGAAGGGCACAGTTTTGAGCTATGGATCAATCTCAAAAGATCATCTTGACTCCATTTAATTTATTTGAATGGAAAGTAGAGATGGAGATACTATTGAGAGCGAATGGTCTCTACAGGGTGACTATGGCAACTGAGGCAGAGCCCAATGTAGCTGCAGAGAAAATTAAATGGCACAACAGGAGGGATGAGGCCTATGGTCTTCTGTGTTTGAGCATATCCAAAGACCTCCTTTTCCACCTTGATGGATTGACATCACCTAATGAAGTATGGGAGAAGCTTGTAGATATTTTTGGTAAGACAGATGAGATGAGAGGACATCAAATCGAGAATGAATTGATCTCTTTGAGTCCCAGCAGCTTCGAATCCCTGCAACTCTACTTTTCCAAGTTTAAAGCCCTTGTTTTGCAGCTAAAACAGTGTGGAATTGAAAAGAAGGAAGAGAAAATAGTTTTGGCCATACTCTCGAAGCTTGGCCCTGACTATTCAGTGTTTGTTTCGACCTTCCATGCCACCAAGTTGACAACTCGAGCCTGGAAGATGCCTAAGCTTGCAGAGTTCATGGAATCCCTCAGACAAAAACAAGATAAACTGGTGATGATGGGCACCATCAATCCTTCCAAAGACCAAGCTTTGGTTGCTGGAGATTCGAGGGTGGATCCGAAACGTCGACTTGGTCATTTCAATACTGTGGTTTCTAATCCATTTTTGTCTTATTTGCCTAGTTTCCAATATTCCACTCTATGCAAGTTGTCTTCCACATGTCCTAGAAGTCAAACTTGTTAAAACTAAGTCATGGAGTGCTTAGGAAACCTCCTGGAATCCATATTTAGCATATCTGCTTTATTCCAAATCCTCCCTAGCGCATATCTGCTTTTTCTGCTAAGTTGTCTGCTTTATTAAGATTTATGGCAAAAGGGAAAGTAAGACTAGGTGTAGTAGACTTGTTTTTTGCTCTCATCATCCTCCATTCTTTTCTCCTAAAAAAAACATATATGAGTTGTCTTTCCATCACTTATTAGCTTGCCTACTTGACTTTTCCAATTCGTGAGCCTCTAGGTAGATTTGGAAACTGCTTTATGCACCTATGGGGGATTTGACTAGATTTAGTAAGCCTACTTTTTGACTATTTCGAATGGCATCCTTATGCATTCGAATCTCTCATGTAATTATATATTGCAGCAGCCTATGACTTCATAAGGTTGGCTATTGTACACTTATTCAATACAGATTAGTGTTATGCTCCAATTTCAGTCTCCTTTGTGTGTAAATTTGCATGTTTGATTAGCAATTTTGTGAGTGCAATTGTTCTATCACTTGGGTTCAATTTCCATAGTGCACACTCTTGATAATATGTTTTAACGATGATAACAGGCATTTAGATAGTTACTTGATATATGTTGTGCCAAAGCAATGGCTAAGATGTTTACATAACTATTGATATTGCATTGAAATATAAATTGATTAAAAATGATTATACAATGTTGCTAATCATCTAACGGGATTTGACTTGTAGGGAAAAAGACCATATGCTATGGCCTACAAGGAAAGGACAATGATACTTGTCCTGAAGGACAAGGGATGAACATATAGATCCTATTGATATTTAGTGATCAAGAGAGAGTAGAAGTGGGAAGTTTCTAGGAGCATGACTCTCAGCACAGGCGACAGATTAGGAAGAAGGATGATTTCCATACAAAACAGTTAAATGGAAGTCATGATTGTTTAGCAGTGACAACAGACAGGAGAGGACCTAATACATCCAGCTTTGTGTGGATACATGACACATAGGCCCAAAGAATCTCATGTAGATATTTGCAATTGGGAACAAAAGGATCCAACGGATGTCGATATCTCTGCTGTAGATGTTTCTTCCTGCAATGATTATGGAAAGTAGTTGGCTTCCAGATCCCACCATATAGATAGTTGAAAGGATCTTTGATGTACCTTGTCGTCACTAGGACGAATACTTACATTTTAGTAAGGAACTGTGGTCATTTGCTTTGTGAAAGTTGTTTTTCAGATTGGCACTTGAAGTGAAAGGCTGATGGACTAGCCTGTGGATAGCTCCAAAGAGGGAGTAGGATGATGTTGGCTCGCCAAATTACATCTTTTTGCATCCTCCAAATACACTTTTTATCTCTTCATTTGATCCTTTGACCCCATAAAATCCTCTATATTTTCACATATCTACCCAAATACCCAGCAAGTATACTAAGGTATGATAATTCATCAAAATCCTTTGATTTAATGCTTAAATATAATTCTTGAAGGATTTGTGACTAATTATATTTTCGAAGCATATGTTGATATTCAGCAGCAGGTTAGATATTATGAAGATTCTCCATATGTGGCCAGCTCGTGCAAACAAAGTCTACCCAGCTCAATCCTCGTTGATGACTCGTATAATCAATGCAATCTTCATCTCTAGGCACTGAGTGCCATAGAGATGGAGATCTGCTATTAGATGATGAAATCAAAGCATCTTTCGAAGCATGAGAAGGCCATTATGAAAACAGTTGTATTATTAATAGATGATAGAGTCTGTTACTAAGAAATCGGAATTGGTTATCTTATTTCCTAGCTATAAAAATCCATGGATCGAAAATGTAAAAACAACAGGAATATGTATGCAGAAATACAATGAACAGTTAATAGAAGAATTGCATTGCCTAAGTGTTGGTTTTTTTGAATTTGACAGAGGTTATGATATTTTTATGATGCACAGATCATTTTGTAGACTATAATTTGATTCAATTCCTGTTGTTAATGTTTTTCTTTTATATGCCTGTAGTTTAAATTTCTTAGTCTATAAATCCCATAGGAACTTGTGCTCTCGTTGGCAAGGATCCACCAACATAGACCATAAGCCCTTCCCCTGTAACTTCAAGTTTTTGTAAAGGATAGATAGATTAACTAATTGTTTTATGTTTTCATTAGAAATAAGAATTGTATTTGGTCAAGCAACTTTAGAAATCAGATTTTTATATGACTAGAATATGTTACTTACTGCTTAATTGTTGTTGGAATAACGTGCACAGCATTGTTAGTCTCAAACCGAGCTCGAATGTTAGAGTAGATTGATTTAAAAGCATTGTTTTGAATTCTTAGTTTTATTCGTTTTGTTGTAGCTATAAATCCTAGTTTAAAGTCATACATTGCTTCTGTAAAATTGGGTTTCCAATGAAATAAACTTAGTTGTATTTTCTTCTAAATTACAGAGTATGTAGATTACAATCATTTTTATTATGGTTTTAGTTGTAAGTTAATTCAGTTTAGTCTTTTTGCAAGATGTAATTTCAAAAGATAGCTCTAGATTTTAATAATAGGTTCCTCTGCAAATTATATTTATTTTGTTATAGTTCCAAAGTGCAAGTTAATTTAGAATAGTTTCAATCATAGAAGTAGCTCATTTTAAAGATTAGAATGAACAAGTAAGCTCTATGCTAATATTAAATTTCTTAAAAGACAATTCACTAATTTAATAAGATCTTTGAGGTATTAAATGATATATCAATTTCATAAGTTCACTTTCTGTTACTTACTATGTTTTCTGTTCATTCAGTCCTAGTTCACTTTCTGTCACTTACTTTGCTTTCGGTGTCAATATGTAGTTTTCTGTTTATTTAATCTGGTTTTTGAGTTATGTTATAGTTCTCATTGGTTTATCCTTTGGTATTAGAATTATTTTAAAGATAGTTTGAAAGGTATTTTCATTTCTACAATTAGGATAGAACATGAATTTGAATGTTTTGTAGATCTTAAATGTGAGAGTATTTAGTTAGTATTCGGATTTTTAATTTAAATGAGTTTGATGATTATTAGATTAGGAATCTTAGTATTAAGCATTTTCGAATAATCTCTAGATTAGAGTAAATCATATTAGGATAGGGCCTAATCCTGGATATACAGTGCTTGTTCCTCAAAGTTTACCTCCTTGGGTTGACATTTTAGGGAGGATATTTGTAGTGATATATTTACCCAACATTTTGGCGTTGTTGTCGGGGAGGTGCTAAAAGGGTTGGAGTCTAGGTAGCTATGTTGTTTTTACATTACACAACAAGGGGGAGGGGAGAATGGTAAGATGAGAGGTAAGAACCTGCACGTCCACTATAGTGGGGTGCCCCAAAGCCTTGTTCTTCTTCCATAAATTTGTTCTTATGCAAAGTTTGATTTACGTAGGGCACGTTTCCCTTTCTACAAATATAGATAGGTTACTCTCACATAATTTAATTCCAGGCATATATGTAGTTCCCTTTCCTGCAGTTATTTTTGAGGCAAGTGTGTTTCTCCTTTCAATAGTATGCAAGAGTGCTTTTTCTTCAGCAAAAGTAAGATTTCTTTCAAGTAGGAATGTTTTTCAGTTTATGGTTTCATAATGTAGAGTTGGATTGCTTTTAGTTTTCGATTGCATATTAGATTAATTAAAATATTAGGCTAGTTTGCACCCACAACACTTTGTTTCAACTTAGTTTCTTTGCTTTTACATTTCTGAAATGAATGCATTTGATTTTCTGCATGAATAATTTTCCTACAAATAGTTTAATTTAGTTTTAACATTTGATTTAGTTTTAAAATTTGAAACATTTGGGTGTTGTAAGAACCATGTTACTAACCCCCTGTGAAGCAGGATATTTGAACCAGTACAAGTTTAAAGATGTTAAAAAAATTGTTGAGTAAAGAAGGGCTTATTACTACAAAAGGTTTCTTTAATCCTTGTTGTAGTATCAAGTCAATAACTGAAGAAGAATCCATCTTCCAAAATGGGCAACAAATCCATAAGTATCCTCAGCATGAAGATATTGATCTATACAATTCTCCTTCCTCGTTTGATGGGGGAGATCAAGAATCATGGAAAGCAGCTGAAGAAGAATAACAACTAGAACCTGAAATTACAGAATTTCTTGCCTGCCTGGTACCAGAGGAAGAATATCAACTTGGCTTAAAAATGAAGGATACTAAAATAAGAAGCCAAGCAAATCAAGAATCTATTAAGATATGGACAGTTTCGCAGTTCTAGCCTTCTACTTTTCAGCAATTTTTGAAATCTAGATCATATGAGAAGCTGGTTCCTCATATCAGGGTATTTGTTCATATACATTATGTGAACAAGAATGTTTTATAAATCCTGATTCGTAGGTGGCTACACTGGAAGTATGCATACACTTGAAATAATATTTCTACTTCCAGTAGCATAGGGTAGTTTAGGGAATAAAAAAAAAAGTAAAGAGAAAAATAAGCTTTACTGTGAAAACTAGTTGCCTGGCACGGTCTAGCAAGGGTCTAGTTAGAAAACCAAGTGATTGGCTGGCTAGGCTCCATAATAACGTTTGTTGGTGATTTTTCATTTCTGCAAAAATATCTTTTGTTCTGTGCTCAGCTGGATGATGGGAGATTTATTAAGGCTCTCCTTCTAGCAAGTTTCAACCCATCAACTTCAAAACATTTTCTGGGTCTGAAACTTGAGACATTTTTAGGTACCCTGGAGCTTGCATGCCTCAATGACAGGCATCCTTGTCATTTGTTAAGGAAATTCATTAATGTTTCTTGGCAAATGAATTCTACAGTTCATTCGACTCCAACAAATCTATTCATGACTGTTAGAATGTACCAAGTGCCTTGATTTCCATTAACATTAAGGGTGGAATATCTCGCATTGGTTAACAACTATCCTCATTGGTTGGTAATCCAATAATTTCTATCTATGTTTGACATCAACAAATTTATTCACATAGGTAGATTTGCACAAAGAGAAGGACGTGGATGAAGACCTTGCATAGTTTTCAGTAGTTGCAGCTTTCATTTTGGGTACAGAGCAGTCTATTCCTCTATTTTTTATAGAAATCCAGTAACATTCAACACAGTGGATAGCCTATCAGAAGAAACATTCTCATTTTTGTAGCACCACAATCTTTGGGGGCAAAGCAAGAGTAGCTTGTCACAGAAATTCCATTCTATCACAGAAATGACAACATGCAGCAGAAACTCCTGACATCCAAAGTATTTCTGAAGAACTTGGTCCTGTAAGGTAACATTGATCTCAGGTAACGGTCCTTTCTTTGAAATATGTTTATTGCATTAAATTTAAGGAAAATTTAGCATGGATTATACTTACATACTTGCTAATCCTATGCCCTCGTATGATTTAGACTATACTCTTGCTTTGGTTGTCCTCATACTTTTACCTTTTCAAATATAAATCCTTTTTACCCTATCTCTGTCTGTCATCATTTGACAACCATCTTTATACCTTATAAATAGATATTCATCTCTATGGCTCATAGTGCCTAGAGATGAAGATCTTATCACCTTAAAAACATATGATTACGTTTCTTATGATCCATGCAACCCTCGATTCATCCCTTTATGTTTTCATACACAACAATTCATCATTGCACTGACAATTCAAAATATCCATAAGCGCCATGCATTTGAATGATCGTTAAGTACGAAGCTTATGATTACTGTTACATCCAAAGCATTAGAAGTCTTGTGAAGCTTTGTTGAGACTTATTATACGCCTATCCAATAAACTTCATCATTTTCCCAGTTTCTGTTTCATCCTCTGTTTTCTATCCAAGGTATAATCTCAGAGCACATTATGGGGCGGAAGGGAGTTGAATGCCATGAGCCGAGTTTTGTCTCTTTGTTAGAAGGTTTTCCCAAATTCAATGCATGCAAAAAAATATTTGAAGGTATCTGGTATCAATTTTTCCAAAAATTTCAGGGGTATGATGACGAAATTACACTGAAATTCGCCTAGGGGTTTGATGGGAAAGTTGTGCACATTGGCAATTTTATCATGGTAGTTTCTGAGAAAATAGTTGCTTGTGCCACTGGTTTGCCTTGTCATGGGGAGCGTTGGTTTAAAAATAAACCCATAGAGCGTGCAGTCTGTATCAGGTTTTTATAAGAGAAGCATCAGTCTGCAAACTGGAAGAAGGGTTTTCCTCGAGACTGAATGCAGGATGAATGGCGCAATGTGCTCTATGTATTACAAAGGTATTTGACTTGCGAAGGAAGGTATGTCACCACTCTGAATTACCATGTCCACCTACTTTTGCATTTTGAAGCCGAATTGGAAATGAATTTCCTGTATTTTTTGCATTAAAGTTTAGCTAAGATGTCAAGACGGGCTCAGAAGCACTCTGGCAATCCCTACAACAACCTCTACCATCATGGTTTAATTAAGATCCTTATTGGAGATTAATTGCATATCCGTAAGGATACCTGGGCTAATTTTGTGGACAAAGTTCAGGGTCTCCCTTCATCCGCAAGTCCTCATTCTCCACACATCCAAGTCTCTCCTCAGCCTGAAGGTCGCAAATTAGAAGTCGTTCCTGACCTAGAGCCAGAACTACCCTTAATTGAACTTTTCTCCTCTGTATTAGGAAAATCCAAAAGGCAACGACCTCAGCCGAAAATCCCTAATGTCGCAGAATCCACAATGCAGCGGCGAACCACCAGAAGTATGACAAAACAACTTGTTAAACCCTCTAATTCAACCCTCAATTTGCAGCCATCTATTTTGATTGATCGAGAAGAATCCCCTGAGTCAGAGCCAAATCTCCTTGAGAAGAAAAAGCAAAAGAATACTCCAAATCCACTTCCTCTGTCGTCTCCTAAAAAATTTGACTTGGCATATAATGAACCTTCCGACTATATTCTTCCCGATTTTGGTTTTGAGCTTGTAGACCCTTATCTGCATGAAAACCCTCCTATTTCAAAATATGGCCAAGTGGAATATAACCCTGAACTATTTAAACCCTCAACGGTTTTATTATGGGTCTCCCGATGATAATTCACCTACACAAGAACCATGTGGTGAACATATACTTGAAGTTTCAGCCACCTCAGCTATACCTTCAGTCATTACCCAACTCTAGAAGAAAAATAAGAAGATTAAGAAGCTTAAAGCAGTACTCAAGTCATATGAACAGGCCCAACAAGAGAAAGACCTATTGATTGCAGAATCTGAGAAATATAATGAACAGTGGAGAAATTATAGTCTTAAGCTCCTGCAGAAGAATGAGAAGTTGAGGGGAAAATGTGACAAAGCAGTTGTGAACATAAAACGCCTCCATAAATTAGTGAAGAATTGGAGAGTTGGGGTCTTTAAGCATTTATCACATATCAGTATGTTAAAGAAGAAATTGAAGGCCCGATCAAATCCAGCAAGGAGAGAACTAAACATTGTGGTCAATGCAGCATAAGCCCTGTCAAAGGTATTGAAACTCGGTTTTGAAATTTTGAACAGGCATGTTTGCATGAGGACATGCAAATACACAGGCGTGGGAGGGAGAGTTGCCAGAGAACAGGCCAGTAAAGAATTGAATATCATTGACAATACATTATAAATTTTGTCAAAAAGATTGGAAATCAGTTTTGAAAAAATTTTGAAATTTTGAAAAGGCATGATTGCATGAGGACATGCAAATGCACAGGCGTGGGAGAGTGTTGGCTCGCCAAATTACATCTTTTTGCATCCTCCAAATACACTTTGTATATCTTCATTTGATCCTTTGACCCCATAAAATCCGCTATATTTTCACATATCTACCCAAATACTCAGCAAGTATACTAAGGTATGATAATTCATCAAAATCCTTTGATTTCCTTTGATTTAATGCTTAAATATAATTCTTGAAGGATTTGTGACTAATTATATTTCTGCAGCATACTTTGATTTCTATAGCATATGTTGATATTCAACAACAGGTTAGATAATATGAATATTCTCCATACGTGGCCAGCTCGTTCAAACAAAGTCTACCCAGCTCAATTCTCATTGGTGACTCATGTCTAATCAATGCAATCTTCATCTCTAGGAACTATGTGCCATAGAGATGAAGATCTGCTATTAGATGACGAAATCAAAGCATCTTTCGAAGCATGAGAAGGCCATTATGAAAACAGTTGTATTATTAATAAATGATAGAGTCGGTTACTAAGAAATCGAAATTGGTTATCTTAGTTCCTAGCTATAAAAATCTATGGATCAAAAATGTAAAAACAACAGGAATATGTATGCAGAAATACAATGAACAGTTAATAGAAGGATTGCGTTGCCTAAGTGCTGGTTTTTCTAAATTTGATAGAGGTTATGAAGTTTTTATGATGCACAGATGATTTTGTAGACTATAATCTGATTCAATTCCTATTGCTAATGTTTTTCTTTTATATGCCTGTAGTTTAAATTTCTTAGTCTGTAAATCCCACAGGGAATTGTGATCTCATTGGCAAGGATCCACCAACATAGACCATAAGCCCTTCCCCTGTAACTTCAAGTTTTTGTAAAGGACAGATAGATTAACTAATTGTTTTTGTTTTCATTAGAAATAAGAATTGTATTTGGTCAAGCAACTTTAGAAATCAGATTTGTATATGACTAGAATATGTTACTTACTGCTTAATTGTTGTTGGAATAGCGTGCACAACATTGTTAGTCTAAAATCAAGCTCGGATGTTAGAGTAGATTGATTTAAAAGCATTGTTTTGAATTCTTAGTTTTATTCGTTTTGTTGTAGCTGTAAATCCTAGTATAAAGTCATACATTGCTTCTGTAAAATTGGGTTTCCAATGAAATAAACTTAGTTGTATTTTCTTCTAAATTACAGAATATGTAGATTGCATTCATTTTTATTATGGTTTAAGCTGTAAGTTAATTCAGTTTTGTCTTTTCGCAAGATTTAATTTCAGAAGATAGCTCTAGATTTTAATAATGGGTTCCTCTGCAAATTATATTTATTTTGTTATAGTTCCAAAGTGCAAGTTAATTTAGAATAGTTTCAATCATAGAAGTAGCTCATTTTAAAGATTAGAATGAACAAGTAAGCTCTATGCTAATATTAAATTTCTTAAAAGACAATTCACTAATTTAATAAGAGCTTTGAGGTATTAAATGATATATCAATTTCATAAGTTCACTTTATGTTACTTACTCTGTTTTCTGTGTTAATATGTAGTTTTCTGCTCATTCAGTCCTATTTCACTTTCTGGCACTTACTTTGCTTTCTGTGTCAATATGTAGTTTTCTGTTTATTTAATCTGGTTTTTGAATTATGTTATAGTTCTCATTGGTTTATGCTTTGGTATTAGAATTATTTTAAAGATAGTTTGAAAGGTATTTTCATTTCTACAATTAGGATAGAACATGAATTTGAATGTTTTGTAGATCTTAGATGTGAGAGTATTTAGTTAGTATTAGGATTTTAAATTTAAATGAGTTTGATGATTATTAGATTAGGAATATTAGTATTAAGCATTTTCGAATAATCTCTGGATTAGAGTAAATCAGCTTAGAGTAAATCATATTAAGATAAGCCCTAATCCTGCATATACAGTGCTTGTGCCTCAAAGTTTACCTCCCTGGGTTGACATTTTATGAAGGATATTTGTAGTGATATATTTACCCAATAGATGCTCTGATGCAGAGGGAGTAAGGCACTCCAAGACAAAGGGAGATGTGATGAGCATGATTATATCAGATGTATTATCCATGTGTCTTGGCTAAGGGTGAGTATTTCAGTGGCAGTACCATATCTTATCCCATACACTCTGAGATGGAGTGGGGAGATCTCCCAGACACCCTATGATGGGGTGGGGAGACTAGTCTCTTGATACTCCCTCATACAGGTACATGAATTCAGTCATATGATTTGTTATTATTTCATTTATGTGCATTTCATGTCCAGAATAGGGCATAACAAAAATGTTTGGCCCGATATATCCGATGTCTTTGTTAGCTGACATGTGTGTAGGTCTATAGGTTCTCAAAAGATCCTATGAAGAGCACACTAGTACTTGTATGATACAGGATGGGACTGTACTTTAATCCTTGACACTATGTGATGGAGTGGGAGAGTTAGTCCCATGATTGACTCCCTCGACAAAAAGGAACGTTGACTTTACTCCCTGACACTCTATGATGGAGTGGGGAGATTAGTTCTGTGTGGACCAATATGAGTTCTGTGTGAACTCCTAAATTTTGTGTGGACTCCTTGTCATATGTGCACTATGGTTCTGTGTGGACCGATATGAATTTTGTGTGGACTCCTTGTCTTGTGTGGATTGTGGTTCTATGTGGACCGATATGTGTTCTATGTGGACACCTTAGTTCTATGTGGGCTCCTTGTCCTGTGTGGACAGTGGTTCTATGTGGACCGATATGAGTTCTGTGTGGACTCCTTGTTTCTATGTGGGCTCCTTGTCATGTGTGGATTGTGGTTCTGCATTAATAGATATGAGTCGTGTGTGAACTCCTGAGTTCCATATGGACTCCTTGTCCTATGTGGATTGTGGTTTTTTGTGGACCGGTATGAGTTTTGTGTGAAATCCTGAGTTGTATGTGGACTCCTTGTCCTGTGTGGACCGATATGAGTTGTGTTGGAGTCTCTGGGTTGGTTCCCAACAACCCTTGTGCTTGGGAATGACTCATCATTGTGTCGATGCCCATCGATCATTATGGTTGGGAGAGTCGTCACTGGTTCGGTGAGACTTGTCACTGGGTTGCTGCCCAACAACCCTTATGGTTGGGAGATTTATGGCTTGTAGCCCATTATCTCTTGAGGTTGTATTCCATGTGGAAATGATGAAAGCCTCACATGCGGTTTTATCCCTTGTGAGCCCACTTGAGGTTGTATCCCATGTGGTCATTATGAGGTTGTATCCCATGGTGTGGTGATGACTCACTAGTGGTTGTAGCCCTAGTGAGCTCTTTGGGTTGTGCTGAGGCATGTTGAGCACATGCATGTTCCTCGAAGAACTAGGTTGAGATGAGGCATGTTGATTTGGTGCATGTTCATCGATGGAATAGGTTGAGATGATGCGTGAGTGACTTCCTTATGGACTGAGCAAAGTTGTGGAGCTAGTGCATGCTCTCCAATGGACTGGATTGAGCTGACACACATAGATTGATTAACTGACATTTCTCGATGGACTGAGTTTGTGTTGGAAGACCTTCCTTATGATATAGAGAGGTTCAAGACAATCATGATGTACATATGATATCTATATGTGTTCCAGTATGATGATGTTGATGATGCCTCCCCGGTTAAGAGGGAGTGTTGTTGTAGTAGTTGTGTGATATATCCTCACACAAGTTGGCCCAAGAAAATGTAATAATAAAATGAATTTTATTGTGAAATAAGAGAAGTTGCCCCCAGTAAAATAGACAAGTCGGCACCATTAAAAAGGTCACCAAGAAATCGGTCTAAATACGGGGGACGCCTCCTCATTTGGACACACAACTCAAGCAAGTTTGCTACTGCGACAAGGAAGTTCACTCCAAGCCATTAGGAGACTATTTTCAAGGGTTCTCATCCATTAAAGAAGTTTCTCTTATTTTTCTTGGGGTTTATGCTTCTATCTAGATGTACATTGATCTCTATTGGAAGGTGTGAGCTTGGGGGAGACAATAGTGTTACATTGTTTATGGGTGAGAGGTGATAGATTATCACCGTAGTTAAATTAGCTCCACATTCATCTTTTGTTTATGTGCTTGGTTATTCTTTTAGTGATCATGGTTATACTGTTATCTCTATAAAATCTAACATTTCATGCACCCTATCTCATTTTCATGTGCACTTGTCACACTCACTATGTGTGCTCCTAGTCCTGCTCTTGCTAACATCATCATACTTGGCACACTTGTTTTACTAATGCACATTTCTCATCTTGTGGCTAAATGTGTGCTTCACCATTATGTAACATTCATGTTTTTTTGTGTTTCTATCTGTCATGCTTTCTTGTGCCATACTCACTTCTCACATGCTTAGACAAAATATTATCTTGGATGTTCATGGATAAAATTCCACTTGCAAATAAAACATCACATGTCCTTGTGGTAACTTTTCATTATATGCGATCATCATCCCTTTAAATTTTTTCTGGGAATAGGATAATTTAGAAATCTACGTACCATATTCATCCTCTTTATTCTTTCATTTCACTAAGCAGTTGTTTACTTATTGCTCTACATCCTAATTTCCCACTTGTCTAGAACCCTCTTGATATCTTATTGATTTTACTTCAACATCTATTGTTATCAATTTAACTATGTGCATTCTTCTTCAACATCATTATCCTCTTCTATGATGAGGACTCCTTCCTTTTATTCATATAAGTCTATGCCATTAAATATACATAGTACATTGAACTCTTCTAGCAACTTGATTTCATATACATTATCATCAAATTATATTGGGATCCAACATGGTATGATCTTCATATTCATCTTGATGTATGTGCTTTTCGGATAATGTTCTTTCCTTAAATGGATAGTGATTAAATCTATAACTTCAAATGACATATAATTTCAGTGTGAATATGCATGTTACTTATGTTATGTGTTCTTCCCCTTCACTTTGCCTTGGACTTGCACATAACTTCACTCCATTTGCTTTACAAAATCTTATGTATAATCACTCTTCATATTTGTCAACATAGCAATCAAGTATACAATCACTCATGGATTCCTCCCATGCACAAAGTTTAAATGGAAAACATCTTATTGATCTCTTCACAGCATTGTTATATTGGAACTAAACCTACACCAAAACCTTATCTCATTGTATGCTTGTCTCCAACTAATTTCCCTAAATCTTTTTTTATGGCTTTAGTTTCATACATTTGCCTTAGGATAATATTGTGAACTGTATTGCAACTTCGCCCCAATCTTCTTCCACAACATCCTCTAAAAATGACTAACAAATCATGTGTCTTTGTCTAATATGACTATCTTTAGAAACCCATCAAGTCACACCAGTTTCTTGCAAAAGAAAATTCTAAAAAAAGTTGCAATGACTTATCTTCTTACAAGGCATGAAGTGCACCATCTTGGAAAACTTATTGACCACAATAAACATTACATCAAGTCTGCATTGTGTTCTTGACAATCCAAGTATAAAATCCATTGATATGCCTTCCCAGGGCATCTTCATAACTGACATTCATATATAAAACCATATGTTCTAACTAACTTCCTTTTTCATATAAAAATCTTGCATGGTTTCACGAGTGTACTAGCATAGCCTTAGCCTCCCTTCATAAAACATTGATTTCAAACTAACATAGACTTAACCTTTTAATGCTTGAGTTAATGTTATCTTATGCCATTCTTCAATGAAATGTTGTTGTTAGCATTTTTCTCAAAAACATTTCCTGGGCAAGTAACTTATGGTGGTTAGAGTTCTATGCCCCCCAAGACTCATTTATTAGCTAACAAATTAAATCATTGTCATTCAATGAAAATTGACTTTTTTTCTCTCTTTTCGCCTCTATCTCATTGAAATAAGACATCAAGGATTTTGAGGTTCTAGAGCTTGGGAATTAGTGAGAGAATGTAATTTCATTTGCCAAAGGTTAAGATTCATAAACTTGTGTTTCAACTTCTAGCATGTGTTTGGAAGGATTGGAGTTTTAGCTTCTACCATTGTGTTTGGTGTCATTGTGGTTTTTAGCTTCTGCCATTGCAAAGTATGAGTCGTATATCAAGGGAATTCATTTATAGTTATATGGGCATTAGAGGAGAGCAGGGAACATTTAGAAGGGATTTAATGGAAGCTTAGATCCATTTTCATAAGAAAAGTAAGGTTAGCATATTTTATCTCGAGGAAAAAAGAAAAACAATATATGCTTGTTTCGTGTGTAAACAACCTTGGAAGGATTGGAGTTTTAGTTTCTACCATTTTGTTTGGTGTCATTATGGTTTTTAGCTTCTGCCATTGCAAAGTATGAGTCATACATCAAGGGGATTCATTTATAGATATATGGGCATTAGAGGAGAGGAGGGAACATTCATAAGGGATTGAATGGAAGCTTAGATCCATTTTCATAAGAAAAGTAAGGTTAGCATAATTTATCTTGAAGAAAAAATAAAAAATAAAAACATTATATGCTTGTTTCTTGTGTAAACAAACTTGTCTACAATCTATGTTTGTTTTGTCTATTTGTGTTATAAATTTGTCATCCATGCTCTCTTTTCCTTGAGGAGTGCAATTTATTTCAAAATAAGTAGGAAATTATCCATGATGGCCAAAAACCCAAGTTACTTTTTTTTCATGTGATTAATCAAAAGCAAGATTTAAGACTTCTTCCTATATTTCACGAATATTATTAATATATTTCAGGAATTTTATTAATATGTTCTAGCCTTGCATAAGTTGACATGAACATTGTTGGTATTTGAACTAGTGCCCGAATTGTCCTCATAATATTTGGGTTCAATAAATGGAAACCATTTCTTGTGAATAAAAACCTTGAATTTATCCCTTCAGTGAAATTGAAATTATCTCTTATACATTGAAAATTCTCCATTCATGATATCTATCCAAAGTTTTCCTAACAACAAAAAGAAATCAGAATTGTTATATTTAGAATAATCCACTACTAAAATTCCATACTTATTATGGTATCACAACATTAAGCATATTACATACAAAGTGTACAATCCCATAAAACCCAGATATAATACACAATGACACATGGAGATTTGTGTTCATATAAAAAATTTATGACAAACTTTTTAACTTCTTGTTGCACATTCTATACATCATAGGATTGTGGAAAGAATAATTCATTAGATTTTACCGTGGAAGGATGTCAAAAACATACTAAAGTTGTTTTCAATACATCACAAACATTTATTAGGTTCCAACCAACTTCAAGTCGAAGTTGATAATCACAGTGTCCTGGTAGAAATGACATGTGGGACAATTTTTGTAATTGTAAAATAACATAATACTACACTTTTTCTACAATTTTCTTGGGATACATAACACTTTGACCTTACATTGTTGTTATGGATTAGGCTTGAGGACTAGAGTACTCAATTTGGAGTGGTAAACAATAATATTTTGTGTAAGAAGTATTTTGTTAATTGGTTGTTCTTATTATGTATAGGGAATAATCATTTTGGTTATTTTTTTAAATATGGATTTCTTTATTGTTGGTTATATTTATATTATTATTTTTCTTGTGTTGTATGAGAATATTATTGGAAGAATTTAAATAAAGTGAACAATGTCATGTTGTTTGTGTCATTTTTTTAATTATCTAGATTTTATCATTAGTGAAAATGAGAATAGTATTGGAAGAATTCAAATAAAGTCAACAATGTCATGTTGTTTGTGTCATTTTTTAATTATCTAGATTTTCTCATTAGTGAAAATGAGAGATCTAAAATTGGGCCTCTTCAAATTATAATTAATTTTAACTTTGGTGTAATTTTTTATGAATTTCACTATGGGCTACATGTGTATCAAAACTATTATTTGGGGTATTACTTTTATGTAATAGTTTTTTAAATATTATTAAAAAACAAAGGGAATGGAATTGTTTAATGATTTTCAAGTAATACATTTTAGTGTGTAGAAATATTTATACATCCAAATGTATTTGTAACCTATAGTTTTGATCCCTTGATGAAGTGTGTAATGCTTTTGGTTCTATTTTGGCATCGACTCAATGGCATGTTTTGTAATGCATGACTCGCAAGATGAAGAATGTGACTTTTGTTGGATTACACTTTCACATTATTATTGATTCAAGATGAGAGCCAACTTCATCCTAGATATATGATGTTAACTACTTGTTGAAGAAAAAATGTTTCTTCTTATAACACTAATGGAATCACTTGGAAAGTGCCAAAGTATTATAATAAACACCAACACGCATATTTACATAGTTATTTCACAAGGCACTTTCACTCCCTCACACAAGTTATTTCACAAGGCACTTTCACTCCCTAACACAATTGGTGATGCCAAGGCTAATGCACAAGATGGTGTAGTGCTCATTCAACCAATACCTAGGGTAAAATCAACTCATAAATGTATTGTTTGAGTTGCAACAATAAAAGTGAATGGTTAATGCTAGCTACAATTTTCACATCTCAAAGTATCGTGACGCTTGCCTTAACTACCTATGAGATTCTTAAGAATGCCTTTATTAAGGTTGTGGATTTGATACTTGAGGGAGTGCAAGAAGCCATTAATGCAAAGGGATCAATTCAAAGGACAACATAGAAAATTTTTATATAATTTGTTGTTATATAGCTTTAAGTAATAATTGGCATTGTTTGTCTTGAAATGCTAGTTGAACATCTACTAGTCAATTCTGTTTTCTAAATTTAGCACTTAAAAAGCAGAGGGTGATGAGCTTCTCATTGTTTGTGATACATGCTTAGCTAGAAAAAAAAATTATAAATGAAGGGACAGATCTTTTACAAGCAATTGAGAAGAAGAAAATATGAATCTTTTTACAAGTAATTGAGAAAAAAGAAAATATGAATCTTTTATCTCTTACAAAAATTATCAACTACATAACTATCCTTATACGAAATAGCTTTTATACATATTTATGAGAATCAATTAAATTATAATTTAATATCTCTTATCCAAAATGCACTTTTTAATGATTTATATATTGTTATAAAATCATTTAATAGCATAAATAAAAGGGCCTCGTGAATTTAAAGGTATACATAATCATTGCCTAAGTGAGACTAAAATAGAGACTTATTAATAATAATAAAAGTATAAATAAAAAGGCCTTGTGAATATAAAGGTATACATAGTTACTCGCAATATGGACGGAGAAAGTGTCCATTTTCTATTACTACTAAAATAGAGACTTATTAATAAAAAAAATAGATAATGTATCATTTTGTGTATTAAGATATAAGATGTATTTTATTTAAAAAATATATATATATATCTCTTTAAATGTGCAAGTTTCAAATCAAAATTTCAATAAAATAAAATGAAGACAAAAGCGTTATTTTTCAACTATCAAAATTTGGATATATTTTGTATAATAAATATATCAAAACTTTCTCAAAATTGACACCTTATTAGCTTGTTTATAACCTAGAGCAATTCCTTCTAGATTAATTCAAATTTCTTAGCATAATTTAAATGCACTAACAGTTATTACATTATTAACATGTTTATAACTTATAAAGATTCCTCTAAGGTTTTCAATCTTCTTAACATAATTTAAATGCAGTAATGGTTATTAGAAAATGGTTATTATGGTATTGGAACTAGAGATTTATGCACAATGTTTATAAATTCAATTTATCTTTTCACAGTACTATAAATTAAGTAATTTAAGATGGAGATTGAGAATGATTGAATTTATTTATTGTGAAATTTAATAAATACATGTTTGTCAATTATATATGAAAAGCCATTTTCGTGTGTTTTGGTAGTAAAGCATAGGCTCACATTCCTAATGAAAAACGAAAAATCATTATAGAGTAAAAGTGAGAAGTGCATTTTTATTGGATATATTTTAGTCACCTCCTTTCCAATAGAGTGTGATGAGCCAACCAAGAAAATATTAATAGTCATTGAAAAAATAGAGTATACACTTTACCATCAAAACCTATTTTGCCTATGAAGTATCCTCCAAGCAACCACAATATCATTAAACTCTTGTAAGGTCATGTGTGCTTATTTATGTTGTCGACCTCAATTTTACTTCTCTACAAATGCTTGATTCTTCATTAGGAAAAGGAATTGCTTATATGCCTTTAAGTATTGCTTTCATTTGACTTCCTCTTAGTCCTTTGATTATGTGTTGCCAGTTGATTCGTGAAATATTAAACTCTGCTTATCCATTCCATTTATGAGATGTTAAAAAGCCGGCAACTTTGTTCATTACAAGCAACTATTACAAAATATAAATATAAATATAAAAAACTAGTCATACTCATTGCCACTATTACAAAATCTAAATCTAAATATAAATATAAAACACTAGTCATACTCATTTTACCTCGGAAAAACTCAAACACTACTATTACACGTCTCGCCTAGAATTATAGAACTAACACAATCACTGGCATGCCTCGTGCTTGCAAAGCTGAAGGTTACATATCTGGAGTTTCAATATTTGCTGTGCCAACAGTTCGTGTGGAGTTTTTAATATTTGAGACACCAACTATTTGTGTGACCTCACACATCCTCAAGTTTCGCAACCTTGCGCCACAGATCAGACCCAAGTTTAGATGGGTATTACACTATTCAATGAACCCAATTCAAAGTTTACACAGACACACATACATGAAGAGTTGATTTATCACCCCCATTCCAACCTCTCTTGGGCTGTAGATTGCACCTCACAATCCCACTCCTCCTGGGGTTGTAGATTGCAGCTTGGTTCTGTAAGTGCAAAACATTGGTAGCACCCTTAGATCAAACACCTTTCATGAACTGTGCTTGGCACTGCATGGATGAAGCCTATTACAAGAGGCAGTGTTGAGATATTTAGTGGAATGATCTTTCTTCCTTACTGAGTTGGGAGAGTATCTTAGCGTACCAATAGAGGTCACTTGCCTTACCAATCATTCATCTATCAAAATAAAATGCCATGTTAACTTTTACAGTGTGTAAAAATGCAGACCTAAAATTCGAACAGCTATGCCAACACAACCTTGTGCCTTGCAATTACCAAACATACCTTTTGCCAACACAGTCCATGGATTTCAAAGCAGATCAAGTTAACCAATGTTGTTATTTCATAACAAATCTTCAGAGTCCAAAGTAATTTGTATTTGACAACATTTGAGTTTGGTTAATTGATAATAGCATGTATTGATGACGTTGTTGCAACCCATCAACACAATCAAACCTACATGAATAAAGTCTATTTTTTCAATTATCGTGAATGAACTAACATTAAGTTTATACACCTGTAACAGATCCTTCAAATATTTCCTCAATGAAACATGTCACAGTTTCTATCCTTGTGAGTTTACTATAAGGTATCAACCCCACGACAATGAAAACCAAAAATTTGAGGTATGAAAAAAATTGTGCAAGGCAAATCCCTTTACAGATAAACTTGTGTTCAACTGCATGTCCATTTCCTCTTTGTTTACATCATGTCCATAGCAGAATCATTCAAAATTAATCAAACCTACTAACTAATAATATCGTAATTATTATGGCATTTAAATGTCAAACACGAACAAGTTACCACATACCAACCCATGTTTCCCAATGTCGATCGCTATATCTCTCTATAAACCTTTCTTTTGTGTATGGGTCTGACATAACACTCATGGAGTACATGAACCACTTTCTTCAGATGAACAGAAGCTTTTATATTGTCTACCAGTGCCAAGGATATATAAAACTTAACTAAAATGCCAACCTTTGAGCTACAGAAATTTTGAGCTTCGTCCATGATTAAGAGCTCCTTAATTTTGAGCCTCAAAGGTGGCCAAAGCAATATGCAAGATATTAACATGAACCTCCAAAAGTGTGGAGCACAGGATTAAAAGTTCAGACCAAACTGCATAGTAAATAAATAGTAAATATGGCAGTTGATATTTGTGCTATGTAACTAAGGTTACGTAGGGTACACGTACCAGGTACATGGGTACTCAAAGGGTACGTCTCCTGCCATACCCTGCTGTACCCCATACTTGGTCCATGTACCCGAGACTCCGTTATAAAAAAAGAGGTACTTACTTATAGACAAAATGGTACACCATACCCCGTGTTTGGGTACTTCAGGGGTACGGTCGACTCAGTAAAATGCAATCCATTGGGGAAAATGTAATGACCCTCCACCAAATCTAAACTAATTTTTTGCTAACTACGTATGGAGTCTAGTTCAAGACATATGACAAACACTTTGCAACACTGTTCAAATTCCAATGAATATTGTCCAAATCTGGTAGATGGATTTTACATTGATTTACAATGAATGTTTTTATGGTTTTGTGTTCAGCACTCATGGAACATAATTTGACTACCAAATGTGCACATAAAAAATATACATANCAACAATGCAAGAATATATTTGGCAATTTGTAAATTTTTATTGCCTGTAACAGTAGTACAAATAAGTGTTTAAAATAAGATTTCAAGTGTACCTTCGTGTCTGAGTTTGATTCTCTGTTATAGCTTCCTGGTACAATGATTTATCAAATTTTATGTAACTTCCAGTCTTCCAATTGATATCGACTGAGTCTATAATTTATCAAATTTTATGTTTCAAATTTTCAATCTGAATGTTCATTGTTCAAATAATCATCGAATTTATAAATATGAATCATGATTCATAATTTATGAAGAAATCTACATACATGTATGATGTGACTATGACACACACATATATATAGTACCCCCGACGTACCCAAGTACCATTTTTCAAAAGTGGCGTCCCCGTACCTGTACCCAAGTATCCTGGCAACTTATTATTTGTGTGATGCTACTTTTAGAAAGATGCTGAATTGTTGAGCAAACTTGTTCAAGCCTTCAAGCACGGCAAAGCTACTGAAAACAGCATGAATGGACAAGTTACAGACAGACAAAATTTTGTTTTCATACTATGAACCTATGCTGCGGGGAAGGGTTCCCTTCCCCCCCCCCACCCACTCCGCTCCCACTCCCGAAGCTCACTTCTAAAGGAAACGTCCAGCAAGCGCGCTTCCTAAACGCTTCCATATGGGAGCGTTTTCAGGAAGCTCGGTTCCTTGCAAAAAAAACGTTTCCTCTTTGTTTTTTTCATTTTTTCTTAAAATAACACAAAAAGTTAAGCGATGGGTGGGGGGGGGTACTAACCATAGGTCCATGCTAATCCTATATAAAGGAGGAAAAACGTACTCTAATAACAAAAAACCTAACATTAGTAATCATCAGTAGCATTAAATGGTAATATTAAATTATTAAAAGTAAAAGTTGACAATTTCCTAATCTTTCATTTTCTATCATTTTGCTTAAATTTTTAACATTACCATTAATTGTTTCAGGATGTTTAAGAGTGGTTCCAACCTCATCAGACATCAAATGCAAAGAGTAGATTTTCTTATCCTATTCAAAATTCAGACTTAACAGTTTTTAGGATTTCAGGATTGCAATGTTTCCACTGGGTTCTATCATGTATGAGGGTTTGGGATTGGCATTTAATCAAACACATCAACCCCTCTAAGTACCTTGATGTTGGTGGTGTTGATTGTTCATATTTTTGATGTTGGTGGCCTCAAAACTAGCTTTTGAAGAATCCCTAGTTTATAGCCTGTTTATTGGTGGCCTCAAAACTAGTTTTTGAAGAATCCCTAGTTTATAGCCTATTTATATATTGAAAATTTGAAGCTTTGAGGTCAATGTTATGGATACTAGACATGGTTGACAAATTCACTACTCGATGATTGATGATTAATGAATGATGTTATATGGTATTATGATGTATTTCATGTTTTTATGTTTTCCATAACTAATTTAACATTCTACATGCATTTGTTGACATATATGCATCAAATTATAAAAAATATATATATTATATAAAAAATGCTTCCGAAACGCTTCCAAACCGGAAGCTTTTGAGAATTTCGCTTTTCGCTCCCACTCTTGCTTCCGCTTCTTGCTTTCGCTCACAAGTAACACAGCTATGAACAAAGAAATCAAGAGAGCAAAAAGCATATTTAAGACCAAAGTTACACAAGTCTCAAACTTTCTACCTGTGTTTGGAACAAAGCAAAGACACAATCAAACCCTAGTGATACCCGGCATATTTAAGGCCAAAGCTACACAAGTCTCAAATTTTCTACCTGTGTTTGGAACATAGCAAAGACACAATTAAACCCTAGTGATACCCTGGAGAAGACTATAGTCCTTATAGATTGTAATTAGAGGGCATGTAGCGAAGGACTGGAGTATCTGCAGTCTAAAATTAGTAACAACTCCTTACCTAGTGACAGTAATGCCCAGTAGCTCAAGCTTTGAACCTCCAAGCTCCACCTGAGAGAGTCCAAGAGATCAAACACACTGAGAACAAAGCATAGAATCGGAATCAGGAGCTCTGACGCAGCATCCTCGTTTATTCTAGCAAAAATATTTGGATTTTATTTCCTGCATAAGCAGGGTACTGAATACTGAAGTTGGCATGAACTGAAATCATCCTAATCTAACAACAATTACCATGGAAAATACCATAACTTTCAGTCCACATCTTTAGAAATCATGACTCATTTCAGATATTGTAAGACTGCATATACAACTCACCAGAGGTCAACAACATTCATTTACGGGTCAAATTCCCACAAAGTGCTTTGATAGCAACCAAAAGTTTCCAAAACTGCCTATTAACACAGACAAAATGAAAATTACAATAAACAATAGAATGGAACTGCTGCCAGTGTTTAAACAGTTAAACTCTTCTAATACCAAGTTGGAATAATATTTTGTAGTGTTTTACCAAGTCAACCATAAAACAACCCGGACACTGTTGCTCTGAAGCAACTCCCAGTGCTTCTTTGTAAAATAAGTAAGAAGAAAAATTTAGAAAGAATCGATTTATTGTAAAATGGATTGTCCTTCTTTGAAATACACATTCAAACATTTGAATTATGTATAGCAGCTACAAATTTCTACAGATTTACAGTGAGTACTTCACCTGCGTACATGGAGAAGGTGCCTCCAATCAGAAGCACCTGAAACATTGCAGGCTTTAAATTAAATTTCTAGTCACAGATAACAAATTTACTACTAAAAAATAGGAACGAAGTATGAAACCTGTAATCAGGACACACAACAATCGGTGGAATCTCACCAAGACCATTTGTAGTTCACTCTCTCTGAACTACAAATAATGCCATGGGAAATCACAGTAAGCTCGATACATGTGTATACCACGTTAGAATTCTAGTCAGAGTCAGTCTCAAAGTTTCCCATGGCCTTCAAACCCCTTGGTCTCTGCATCCACCCACATATTGAAGAAGTCAATCTTCGCAGCTGAAAAATTAAAGATAATTTTTTTTTTTAAAAGATACAAGATCTATGAAACAAATCTTAGAAAATTCCAGAGGATAAACTTGATTTGCAATACATACCTTTTTTGTGCTTTTCTTTTCTCGTACTTCATATCGATCTTGTGACAGGTCGCAAAGCCATGCACCAGGACTAACTAGCTGAACATTGAAAGCAAAAACCCTTGTCAAACTACAGAGGTATTGCTGCAAAATGAATAAGATTCTAAACTAGTTCTTAAGCAGTCAGAGAGGGAGAGAGATCAATATATTTTATTTAAGCTGTGCATGAAACTGTATGCCAAATGGGACAAAATAGCGGTTACAATTTGTGTGACTGGTAAATTGAGCACTAGAAAACAGCAAATGAAATTACGCATGTAAACACCATATGTTACCTCAAATGACAGAAAACAACAATGAAAACAAGAAGGCAATGGTGCTGACCAGTGCCCAGTTATAATACAAAAATATGATAAAATAAGGATTCGTTGTAGGTATTGAGTTGCCCCATTAGACTCTTCTTTAACAACCTTCATCTTTCTAATAACTGTAAAAATTTTGAACATTTTCAACTAGATTTTCTGATTTTGGTTTCTGAATACGAATAGGAAAATCTTATCCAAATTACTCTACTAAGATCAGCTAACATTTATCAGGAGAAAGATACTGAAAGTTGAAACAGCAAGGGTAAGTCCAACAACAACAATAGGCCAAATAGATCTTGGTTCACTGGTGACGCTGATAGATTATTAAGCTGTCTGTCAGGGTTTGTTGTTTACCCAACCCAAATGGCATGCCCCAGAAAGGGATAAGGTCGGGGCCAATTTTCGCAGATTTGATACCTGTTGGACCTGGCAACTGATCCCAAGGAAGTTTGTGTTGTGCAGTGAAACCCTCAACTTTGGGGTGTGTTTGTCAAAGGAACTTAAAATTTAAAAAAACAACAACAGCATGACCTATATGAAAAAACACTGTTAGTTTAAAGTGAAATTTAGAATAGGTTCATCCTCTCCTGTATAGTATTTTGAAATTTAGCTTAACTGAGAAAAGCAATATGAATGGTGGAGAGCACTCACATGTAAGGATCTCTGGATAAATTTCGCCCGCTTCTTGGGCCTAAGGGGCAACTTGGAGCCCTTAATGGCCATGAAATCCTCCTCTTTCTCCTTGCTGGAAAGGGCTATGATAAATTTGGGCCACACAAACACCCCCAAGTTGGAGACCTTATTATCTAGCATTGTATCAGCATCCGTGGAAATCTTGTTGGTATCATCAGTGGAGGAACACCCATTATTCCCTCGCAGAGGAAATTTATCATTCTTTTCAGGGGAAAAATTACCATTGTTATGGATTTTAGTTCCCTCGACTGCCGTGGATTTGACGACCGCTGGCTGTGAATTCCTGCTGCCTAGGCGATTGGGTTGAGTGCAATCTGGCATTTGTGTCGATAGATTTTCCGTCTCGGCTTTGATAACGCGCCTGTCTACACGAATGGTGTTTCTCTTCATTTTGTCATCTACTTGTACTTTGAAACATCTGAGGCGCTTGCGATTACCCCATTGTAATACAAAATCCTGCTCTGGTGGCCTGAATATCTGATCGTTCTTCTCCATTTCTTGAGGCTTCCCTGCAAAGCAAATACAAATCAAGACTTTGATTCTTTGATTTTTTTCACAAACTTTGGTCTTTTAGTTTTGACCTGCTAAAGATCAAGATTCAAACATAACTACATCTTTATCAGGCAACTCCCTCTGTTCGCACCCAAAAACCCACTTTTCACATCTGCATACAAACATCTAGAATTAAATAGACAATAAAAAATACTTGTATAAGAAATATCCTTACCTTAACAAAGATCTGTGCTGGTAGATGGTTTGAATCCTCAAAATCCTCAGAAAACTTGGTCTTGAGTTTGAAGAGCCCAACAGACAAGAACAAATCACCCTGGCCCAAATCTATTTAGTAACCCACAGAAGTCCTAAATTGATCCAAATAGATGAATCAAGTATAAATACAAATGCAGGAATCAAAATTAGACTGAAACTTGAGCCCCCACAAAAAATATCAAGGGCTGGCACAGATTGCAAGTCCTTCAACCATAAAAAAACAGAAATCTACACCAAAAAAATGCTGCACAGCCTCCTTTTCGATCCAAGGACAAAATTCTATTCTGAGCTAAACAAGGTGGAAATTCTCTGCATCAATCTTTCAGGAAGGGTAAATATATCCCCATAATGTGCAGAGAATAAGATTATGGGCTACAGAAAACAGAGGAGAAATGGCCAAACAATCACAGTCCTAGATTTTTTAAACATGGATTCAATAATCAAGAACAAAACATCTTATGTGGGCCTAATTCTATCACTCTGAACTCCAAAAAAATCTGAGAGCATTCTTCAAATTTTGAATGAAGCCTGTTTAAGAATACCCAATAATTTCGTTCGCTCTACCTTGCATTACACGTATGATTCCACCTCCCATCATGAACTATAGCAGCTGCCGTGCTTTAAATCTTATTTTTTTCTTTTAGGTAATTTTTTTCATTTTATTCAAAGGATTTACACGTAATTATGCCCCTGACGTAACAAAACCATTTCCATTAAAAGGCGCGTATCTTCATGCCACGATTGCTCATATACCATTGGATTCAAATCAATCGAACGGTGTATATTGTTTGTATGCTGCCCACGTGAAGTGTTGGGTAAGCCCTCAAATAGGTCAAAACGCGGAATAATAGGGGTGAGGAATTGAACAAGTTGTGAGGTTGGTCATTGTGAAAGATGCTTTTTTTTTAAGTGTAAAAGTTAGTAAAATATTATAATAATAATTGTATTGAGAGAAGCGATTTTATTTTTTTCAAAGAAAGAAAAAAAAGCCTATCTTTGTTATTTATTGAATCAAAGGGCATCTTACATAGCAAGCCTAGAAAAAGGGCTACACTCAGAGAGGACACAGTACAAGATGTAAAGTCGTACCATCCGAAAGATACACAACTCAATGAGTGCTGACGGGGAGAGTCAAAGCCAACTATGAAGTAAAAAATATACCCATTAGTAATAACTGTCATGTCCATCCATATCTACCGTGTACATGAAGAGCATGTGAGCAGCAAACTAAAGGAGCCGGCTCATTACAAGAAAATAAGGTGCATAAATGAAAGGGCACAAAGTCCTGCACCGACTCAAAAGAGTTTAAAATTGCCTTGGGAGGTCAATTGACCCTCAAAAAATTCATAATATGTGCCAAATCCCGGAGCCAAAGAGAGAGTAGCTTTAGAGAGACAGTCAGCTTGCTGATTATGTTCACGGTAGATATGGTCAAATGACAGAGCTAGGAAGAGTGTGCAAAGCTTCCTAGTTTCCCTACACCAATATGGTAGCTCAGGTGGAGACAGGGAAGACTTGCCCTTTGCCCAGTTGACAACAACTAAGGAGTCCCCAAACACCTGGAGTGAGGGAATGCCCATCATATGGGTGGAAAGTAGAAGGGCCCAAAGCCCAACCAGTTCTACTTTAGTGTTGGTGCATTGACCCACCCCCACAGCAAATTCAAAGGAATGTGTTTCATTTAGGAGCAGGCAATACCCAATGCCTCCACTATTTGCTGAAGCACCATCAAAAAAACCGCATGGATATACCAGGGCCCAATATTTTGGGTTTTTTCCTCTTCTCTGAAGGTGGGCAGTACATCTATGCGAAGTGATTCACCTATTGAATCATACCTAGCACTGACAGCTTATATCCCTCAAAGATAGATTTATTTCTAGCATTCCACAGAACCCACATTGTAAAGAAAGGAAGGTAACAGCAGATATTATACTTCGAGAAGCGATCAGTCCACTTCCCCAAGAGATCCATAAGAGACATAGGCTATTAGTATAGGGGAGATCCTATTGTTTTAGTCATGTTATGTTTAGCTGACATGCCTCTCAGCGCTTGATAGATTTGGGTTTAAAATGGATCTATGTTAGTAATAATAATAATCTATTTTTAAGGTCATCGCTAAGCGAGACATCAATTTAGTGTATGAGACCTCTTGTTTTTTGGTGTGTGAGACCCTGTATGAGACCCCTTGTTTTTTGGTGTATGAGACCCTTGTTTGTGGTCCTCTGTGCAGTTATTTAACTCCTAAAGTCTACAGAGGTGTACATACACTACCCCCCTCGATTTGAACATATAATCTCCTAAGAGGAAACACATGCTCTTAACAATTATTATATATTATATAATAATTAATATTTTTTTAAATATCTTAAAGTATTAAAAAATTAAAAATATATTTTAGATTGATAATAAAAATAATATAAATATTATAGGAAATTAGAGATTTCTTAAAAATTGTTTTAAAATTCAATTTAGACTACTTTAAGATAGGTTGGTATAAAGATGCAAAGGCGTGGTTAAACCATATAGGGATTGAAGAAAATGTTACTTTGCAAGATATCAATAACATTAAAAATATTATCACATCTAAGTTTAAAGAGAAAATGTGGGGCAAGAAAGAATTAGAGGTTAAAAGAAAATTAAGTTGCTATAAGGAGGTCATTAACCCTAACGGGAAAGAAGACGTTGGACAATTCCCTAAAACATTGTGGGTGGAAAGGATTTGTCATGGGGTTTTTTTCAGTAATAGAAAACAACTTTGTATTAAAGAAAGTTCTGTCATAAATACAATTGATTCAGAGATCCTGAAATAGATCTTCATATGCAAAATCTGAGCTAGATAAACCCGATAGATACATCCATCATGCCATGTCGTCTTCATTCAGACAGTTCAACAAAAGTCCATTACAAACTGGAAATTCGTCAGAGAAAAAGAAATACATCTACAGCCACCCACAAAAAATGATCGAACGTCAAAGGTACTACTTGAAGAGAACCAAATGACATGTTCTAAAACAAGAACCTGCATAAAAAGGAGAAAAATGGATTCTATCGTTCATAGTGCCCAGATCAATCTTAGAGAGAGAATCAGCGTCAACATTTTGTTCTTTGTAAACATGATGGAAAGTTAAACAAGTGAACTCTTTCATCAAGCTTTTGGTATCATCCAGCTAGTGGTTAAGTTCCAAAGACTTCACTTGAGCCTCACCCAATGCCCAATTAATGATAACTTGGGGGTCTCCTAAAACTTGTAAAACTTTTAAACCCCAGGATTTGGCATAGAAGAGTAAACTCCATAATCCAGTCACTTCCGCACGAGTATTTGTGTCAATACGAGCCTTTAACCATCCTTTAATCACTTTATCTTTATCCAACTTAATAACTAGGCCATCATCACACGCATCATTCGAAGCTACTCCATCAAAGTAACCCACTAGTTGCTCCTCATGGTTGTGAGACTACGAACATTGAGGATGAAAGTGATTTTCTTTTAGAATGACCTAGGTACCCACATTACATTAAGGATGAAATCGGATTCATAATCTTTGTTACAAAACAAACCTTCTAACATATCGAAATTATGGCTATCTAAAAACACTTCTTTTTAAGTTTTTTAAGTACAGAAATAAAATTTTACAACAATCCAAATATTTTTTTCTTTTAAAATTGGATAAACGAAAAATATATATATATTCCATATAAGTAAAAATATTTAAATAAAATTTTATTTTTAATATAATATATAAAACCATATAAAAATATAAATAAAATTTTATTTTTAATATATATAATATATATATATTCCTATAAAAATATTAAGAGGATAAATGTATTTTTACAATCCAAAACACTTTAATTTTCTATTTTTCTTAAACTTTTATTTTTTAGCTTTTGAATGGTTAAAAAGAATGGTTAGTTACCTTCGATCCATAACTAATACCAAGAAATGGATATTTTTCTTTTGAAAAAAAAAAGGTTTATTATCTTTTTAATAGTGGATTTTCATTTGTGATATATTTGCTTTTTCTTATGATGGATAGTATAAGTTTTTCTATATATATAAACATTTCTTAATGTAATTAATAAAAATTTAAAAAGTATTAGATGTAAAATATTTAAGTTTGATATTTTGATTAAGAATATAAGTTTATAAATTAATATAGATTTATTTTATATTTAAATTTACTAAATATGAGGTGTAAATTTTTTATTAATATATAAAAAAATTATACTTCAAAATGTATATAGATATTTGGTAATCAGTATTTAAGATGGATATTTTTTTTCCCTAAAAAATACTTCGTAGTTTCACTATATTTTTATATAAAACTACATTTGCCTAGGCAAAGCCTTACATCCACAATTGTGTCAAAACATAGATCAATACAAACATGAGAAATAACACAATCATCAAACTACTCTCCAAAATCTAAAAAAAACTATGCCATGAGATCCAATCTCAATCCAACAAAAAAACATCATGAAAAATCCTCAAAACAAGCATGACCTTGTTCCATAACCTTATCAATCCACTAGAAGCTTGTTCAAGGGGAGAGCCTCAAACTCCACACAAGATAAACAAGCAGAGCACGATAGGAATCCAAAATAGTTCTCTAGCGACCAGGCCTCACGTCTAATAACGCATGATCGCTAGCAAGAGTCAATGTCGATAAGCGCCCCCGCAAGCGAAGAGAACGCTTAAGAGGAAGACTCAGATAAATTCCTGATTTGACCCTACCTGCCAGATAAAACAAGATTTAAGATGGATATATGTTGATTTTAATTTTTTTATAGCATTTGTAAAATTTAAATTTAAGATTGATAATAGGGCCAACATGTTATCCTTTTGTGATGCCTACGTGTAATTTAGGTCATTAGTCCCTCTTATTCCATCAAGATATCATTCTCATGATGATGGACCTATCTACAAGAGTTTGAAACATACGTTGAGTACACTAAATCTCACACAGGTTTCCATACTAATCTTTGTGGAAATGTCTTACACCTACAAAAACTTAAACGAATACATGTAATTTGTTGTTATTTTATTTATTTTTATTTATTTAAATAGACATAATTTTGTTTTTAATGTAGCGTTTTGTTGTGTTGTTACTATACAACATCTTCCTCATACTAGGCATACTTTGTAGAGCACTTAAAATAAATGTTTTTTTCTCAATGATTTATCATTTTTAAAAGAGTGATTCATAAGTATCTTGAGTTCATTATTTTATAAATAAATAAAAAGTCTTTTACATTCTTTATGATCAACTTGGATTTTGGATTTATCGAACCTTACAAATAATAAGAATTACTTGGTTTGTTTTACAATTTTCTTTATGTATTTGACTCATCCTAGTTTTGATGAGTTAAAAGATAAGGAAGTGTACTACTTCAACAAATTTGAAATTGTTATTTAGTGTGGGTGTACTCATGACATTTAAGAGGAAATGCTTTTCATCTTCAACCATCTTACTCTCATAAAGATGACAAATTCTTTTTATCCATAATATTTTAAGAATTTTCCAAGGCTATGTTTCACTATAAAGCTCATAAGAGTTTGTTTTTGGTTGGACGATGCCAATTATTTTTATTTTAGCAATTTTTATTATAATAATAACAAAATTATAAATAAACAAAATATGGTATTTAAAAAGTCCTAAAAAAATTAATACTAATTTTAAGTGATGTCTAATACATACAAAATTAATGATGATGATGGTTATTAGTGTCCACTAACACCAACTTTGGTTATTAGACCTTAAAAATCACTTGGTTTTCTTTAAAATTTTATTAATGTGTTTGAAAAGCTTTAAGAGAAGCAATCCTACATAATCATAGTTGTAATGAGTTACAAGGTTAGGAAGGCCGGTATTGTAACAAACATTTTGAGATTGCGCTTTAATATGGGTGTACACATGATATCCTATGAAAAAACAATTTTCATTTTCAACCTTCTAAGTATCACAAAGATGACAAATTCTTTCATCCCGTAATATTTTAAGAATTGTCTAGTGCCTTATTTCACTGTGGAGATCGTGAGAGTTTGTTCTTGTTTTCGCAATGTTAATTCTCTTCTTTACGCTAGATAAAATGGAGAGTTACTTTTCATCTTCTAGAGTATGGTTTATCACCTCCTTGTAATATATTAATTTTCTCTTATCCGCTAATTCTTTACCGCACCACAATTTTTCCTTAAATTTGGAAGTAATAATACTTTTAATATTATCACTATTATTCAAAGTGGCCTCTTCCTCAAGTCCATAATGATTTAGCCAATACACAGAGTCTTTATGCCAACCTCACATAAGTCATAGGTTGTTTTGACTAGAGTATGAAGCAATCTTAGGAAGCATCGTGTCTCCCATGTTGTTTATCGTGATCTTGTACATAAGGTGCCTAGCCATATCCATGCTCTCAATAAGGGAGAGACTTGCCTTTATGAGGAGGATAGGATATGGTGTATTGCCTTTAATTTTGAGATTATATGTTATAAACCATTTTTAGGTTTGCTCTATTTTTCCCCATGATTCTCCAGAGATGTTGCAACCCCAAACTTCACATCCATATAAGATAGTAGGGGTGACGAGTCTTAAATATGAGTATGTTTATATCACAAAGCCAAAGCTCTATTGATTTACAATTATTTTCAAGTCCATAATAAGCTTTCCACCCTCCATTAATCATTTTCTCAATCTTATAGTTGTAGCTACGCCTGTGATGAACATTGATTTTGAGATACTTGTATGAAGTCACTTACTCCAAGTTGTTGTTGTCATACATGAAATTATAATAAGTGATATTTTGGGATTTGATTTTTTTACCTTTGTTTTGTCAATGTTAATAGTCATATCCATACCAAAGCAAAAATCCTTGAGAATTTTAGTTGTTCATTGAGATCATAGGGACTCCTCGCCATAAAAATAATATCATCAACATAAAGAAAAAAAATGATAATTACATCAACCAAAGTCGTGCATCTTCAAAAAGACTCTAACTTGTCAATATATACCAAAAGGATAGGAAACACGAGATTGTATTCAAGATTCAATTCCAATGAGGGTTGAACCTGGAGCCATGGGGGCACTATGAGGTAGTGGTTGAATGTCTGGTTCCACCCAAAGAGATTGTAATAAATGATCTCGTGGCCTATGGAAACACAAGTGGATCAATGTTCACCCACATGTATTCCTAACATTAAACTCAAACGGGTTGGATGCATTGGTGAAGAGTGAGGAGTTTTCACCAATGGGCAAGGTTCATTTCCAATGAGAGTCGAACCTAGAGCCATGGGGGCACCTTGAGGTAGTGATCAAACATGTGGTTCCACCCATAGGGATTGTATTAAATGATCCAGTGATTAGTGGACACATAAGTGGACCAAATTTGACCTCCAAGTCCTCTTAACATTTAAAAGAAAACCCAAATGGGTTGGATCCATTAGTGAAGAGCAAAGAGTTTTTCATGAGTGATAAGTTTCAATTCCAGTGAGGGCGTAACATGGAGCCATGGGGGCACCTTGAGGTAGTGGCCGAACATGTGGTTCTCCTCAGAGAGATTGTAAATGATCTTGTGACCGATGGACACATAAGTGGATAAAATCCTACCCCCTTGTCCTCCTTAAAAGAAGAGCCCAAAGGGGTTGGATCCATTGATGAAGAGCAAGGAGTTTTTCACCAGTGGGCAAGGTTCAATTCCAATAAGGGTCGAACTTGGAGCCATGGGGAAACTTGAGGTAGTGGTCGAATGTGTGGTTTCACCCAGAAAGATTGTATCAAATGATGTCATGACACGTGGACACACAAGTGGATCAAATACCACCTAGATGTCCTCCTAACATTTAAACATACGAGGTGTAAAATAGATGGTGAATGAATGTATTGTTAAGTCACGCTTTGTGTAAAGTTACTAGTTTAAAAACTTACAAACCTTAAAAAAACTTAAAATCTAAATATTAAAACTAATTTCTTTATAATTAATAAATATTCCAAAATATTTTATTTATGAGATTTTTGTCTTCCTACCTTTCTTACCTAACTTGACTTTAGTACTTTAAAATCATTTGTTGAATTGTACGTTAGTAGTTGAAAGTAGGCATCATAAAAAATAATTATATTAAAAATTGAAATGAAACTTTATTAAAAATATAAATATTAATGTGATTCCCTTTTTAACGAATGATTATATTAATTAATATAGAATTATTTTAAACTTACAAGTTTTAAATACGGAAATGATTAAATTATTTGAACTATAATTTTAAACTTTTTATACACAAAAGAATTTAAGAAATATAATTTTAAACTTTTTATACACAAAAGAATTTAAGAAATTTGATTTCTAGTGGTGTAATGATTATATTAATTAATATAGAATTATTTTAATTTGCATTTTTTAAATATGAAAATGATTAAATTATTTAAAGTATAATTTAAAATTTTTATATACAAAATAATTTAAGAAATTTGATTTTTTTTAGCGATGTTGGATAGATTTTGATTTAAAATGATGGTTTTTTAAATAATTTATAATAGATGCTTATTAGGAATAAAGTAAGTGGTAAAGTTAAAGTTATGCTAGTAAATATAGTAAATAAAGTAAATGGTAAAGTTAAAGTTATGTTAGTAAATAGAAGATCTTGTATTTAAATCATCTCTAAATTTATTAGTGCCTCATGGTTTAGACCTTGTGATGCACTTAGAGGTACAGTGGTAGCAGGATTGGATCCTTGGATCCTGTGTAGCCCAAGTACCATCCTTCTTCGTTGTCGATTCCTCTTGTAAAAAAACTAATAAAATAATAAAACAGAAGAAACTGTTAATAAAATTTAGCCCACGAAAATTAAGGCAATTGGTAATAAGAAATTGAGATGATATATTGTAAATAAAAGATCGTGAATTCAAATCTCTAGTAAACACTTGCTTACAAAAACAAAAAACAATAACTTTTAGATGTAAACTTGTAACAAAAAGGAACTTTAATGGACTTCCACTCTTGCCATACACAAAAAGAATAATAAAAATATTTAATCGTATTATAATATCATAAGTTACCTTTAATAAAATTATATACTTAATCCTATATATATATATAAGAATTATAAAAATTATGTACAATTTTTTCCATAATTTTTTTCCTTGTGAAATTTTAATTCAATCCTCTTATAAACCCTTTTACTTAACATAGTTTATGAAAATGCCAATATACCCATAAATTTGCTCTCAATTTACTCAAACATATTTTTATAAACTTTTATATAATGAATTACTTTTATAAAATTATAAAAATAATATAATTTTAAATTTTTTTTATTAATAATATATAATGAGTTAATACAATCTTATTTTATTTTATTTTATTATGTCCTCCTACGGAGACATATATAAATAGCTCAGCCTTATTAATTTGGTTATAGCAACTCTCAAATTAAAAAAAAAATGTTTAACTTTGTAGGAGTTTAAAAATAATAGTTAATTTTTAAATGTTTTGATTGGTTGTTAGTTGAGTGACGTAAGCTTTGGAAATCAGCACTCAGGAGTGGTCGTTGGCGGCAGAGGTGACGGAAGCAATGTTTAATGGGGCAAGAGTAATCCATTGAGCTGCAGAGCATTTAATGCAGCTATAGCAAGCTTGATGATCGTTGGATCTTGAGTTGCTCAAGATCCAACGGTCAACAAACCTACTGCAGCAGCATTAAATGCTCTGCAGCTCAATGAATAGCTCTTGCCGTTTAATGGTTGGTCGCTCAATTAATTTATTAGTACCTGTACCATTTAATTTTTGCCGCTCAATTGCTGTAATGGGTATCGTGTGAACGATGGCGTGGACAGTGGGGTTTGGATTTCTTAATCGTATTAAATTTGCCTTCCTTGCCTCTGCAAGTTCTTTACACCTGAGCCCAAATTTCTACTTACCATATCCTCCTTCTCGCGAAACAAATCTTCGTTGTTGTTTCTTGGATTTAAGAGTTAAGCGTATATTCTATATATCTGTAGTCCCAACCTCTCATTTTTATTAAGACAAATTGACTCCGTCGCCATGCAGCTTGCAAATTTTTGGTCATGATCGCCACTATTGCCTGCTATTGTGGAAATTAGCATTGCAACGATTGTGCATTACAACTTTTGCAGGCTATTTGTTCTGTTTGTTTGGCTCAGGACTGGTGAGACGTTTTGAAGGAGCCCTGCTCTCTTTGACTTGAGGTTAGTTTTCCTCCATGACCATGATTTTCAAACCATCTTATTTTTCTGTAACTGAATAGTGATTTTTAATGTTTAGTGAGTTGCTGACTAGCTACATTGTTCATCTTGCACTGAATTTGATATCTTATTTAGAATCAATGGCCGATTAAAATACTGGGGTTATAGAAGTGATTTTCTTATATTGGGTTTGTTTTGGTTTGGAAGTTTCGGAGGAGCGGTTATGGTTGATTTTAACGTAGGTTTTGTATGGTAGATTTTAGGCGAATTGGTAGTTCCTGCTGAAATGGTGTGTTGCATTGGTAAATGTTGTTGTTTGGTTTGGGTTTAAAGTTATCTATGGCATGGTTTACATGCTGGCATCTTATTTGACAAAGAAAGTTTTATTATGGCATTCTCTTAGTGACAAAAAAAAATGGCATCTCATTACAAGTAAAATGCCCTTTTGGAGGGCTTTGATATCTTCAAATGTGATATCCTACGTCATATTCAGCGCACCTTTAAACATGCTCTGGTCTTAATGGGGATAATCGCTAAACAAGCCAAGAAAGCTTGTTTACTATTTATCTCTTTTCCAAGCTTCAAGTTACTTTCATTAGAAATAAAAAAATGCAACTCAAAGTTGAATTTCAGAGAACTAATATATATCAGCAACAAGTTTATATTTGTAATATTCTGTTTCAATAAAGGATTTAGCTTCTAGACTTATTTCAACATATCCATACATTCACAATCTTACTGTATAGTGTGTTCTGCTGTAATATTTGGATTCATTGCACTAGGACATTTCTAAGGGCTAAAAACAAGTTAACTTTCTCTAGCTCTTCGGTTTCTTACCCCTTAACCTCCAGTAGCGGGACATTTCTTACTTTGAGCATAAACTGCTTGCATTTTAAGATCCCTTTTACTCATTATTGTGTAAGAAAATATGAATTCTGAGTTAACTTTGGGAAATCATTTATATCTATTTTCTTGTTTTAATGTGTTTCTTGTAATTTGACATCCATTTAAATTGTAATATGATCGCTTACATTGTTTCTCAAAGTTGAATGGTTCTTTGGTTTTCGGTATGGAGTTAAGTTAGACATTATTATAAAGTATATGATTTTGTTGGAGGTTGTCTTAATGATAATGACAAGGGATATTGGTTTAGCAACCAACATGCAGGATAAGGCCGAGTTTAATGATTGTCACAATGCTTTGTCTATCGTCTTAAATTCCCCAAACAACTTAAAGTTATTGAGAACACTAAATGAGGAATTTTTACTTTCATTAGAAGTGCAAGTGTTCTAGAATGACTGAGCATGCTCCAGTTTTACTAGTATTATATCACAAAACTTTCATATACCAATTTTTACACCATTAACACTCCTCAACGTTAGGGACATTGCCACTTCCTATCTCTTGTTTTATACATATATTTATGAAACAAAAATACATACATTTGTTATTTAAGCATACTTTAAAATATACATAAATAGTTTACTCATATCAAAGTTTGATAACTACCTATTTTATACCCAAACTCTATTTAATAGTACTCCAAAAAATATCTTAAAAAATAAAACTTTTTTGGTCAATTCTCAACCCCTTAAACCCCTTAATACAATCATCCAATATTGAATGGAAAAGGTCCCTCAAGGGAAACACACCCCTCCTAATCACAAAGATAAGAAAAACTACCATCACAATCTCGAGTTCTGCATGCATCTTACAACAACCTATTCTCGATCATAGGCAACAACTCATCATCCTGTTGTTCATGAGTTTGAAGAGTACTCTCAAGCAAATTAATAGCTTCCTTGGACAAAGCATCCACCTTTGAGTTAGATTCTCATAGGAAGTACCATGGAAAATTGTTTTTATTATCGATATCTTATTTAGCAAACGAGACAATACTAGATTTGTAATAATGCATTGATTGTTGCTATTAAATTGAGCACATAGATCTGTGGACAAACACACAACTCACAAAATAGATCACATAATTTACTTAGCAATTGAAGAATGAAACAGTGCAAAAATGGCTTGCAGCTGTGAATGCTTTCATTAATAAAAAAAGTAATCAAATAATAATTACAATGGCTTTAATAGCCACATGAAATTCGAATCCACATGAGGAAATTCGAATTGATAGACTCTACTTGACTGTAGGTAACTAAGACCTTGTCTAAATCACTATCAGAGGACTCAATAGTTAATTGACCTTGTCTAAACCATAACCGGAGTTCATCGGAGCTCTAAAACACAACTCAAGTGTTACATTCAGTGTTGACTAAGGCTAATTGACTCTGTTAGGTAAGAAATGTGCCCCTCCTGAGTGCAGTCATGTAAACCTAGCGCTAACTGAATGTAACTAAATCCTAACTTAGCTTGACTAGTCATCAACTGAACTGAACTGACCTTGGTTGGTTTCGAGACACTCCCAGTGGTTCCAAAATTGTAGGGATTGGTCTAGGAGGCTCCTAAACTGATGCAATTAAGTGCAATCAGTGGTAGTAAGCCTCAATTAGTGTTCCCCACACTTTAGTAACTGAAACATGTGCCCCAATTAGGCTAAGTGGACCCAATGGTGCTAATGACTAAAAATAGACTGGATGGACTCCCGATTCAGACATGACTCCTGATTTAGACATATGACCAAATTGGACAAGGGAGGATTAATAATCCTAACACCCCCCCTGAATGCTAACTTGGACAATCTGTGGGCCCTGGTAACTAAGACCATAGGTCACCCATTACATCAAGTAAAATAAAGTAACTGCTTAATATAAGGAGCTGGGGCAAAAACCACATGGGAAAAAACCCCCCCTCTATCTAAGCAGGTAGAATCAGGTCTCAAGTTTGAAAAACTTGAAAATATGTTGCTGCAATCTTCATCTCTGTGAGGTAGCGAAGCATCATGCATGGTGTGCTGTGCACAGGTATTCTGGGGCCTGGCATGTAGAATTCTCCTTCTTCTCCAAAAATGATGATGGACGGAAGGAGGAATGTAACCTTTGTCTCTTGCTAAATGAAGAGGTGTATGATCATATCCATTCTTCTGAGCCCTTGCCATATAGCATCTTACAGGGAGTCTATTCCATCTCTCTGAAGGAGGTAAGATTGCATGGCATAGCGCAAGGGTCTTTCCTTTTTGAGTGTCAGGTGAGTTTCCAGTTATCTTCCTAGCTTCCAGTTTGGAAGTAGGGATTGAATCTAGATCTGAGTCACCCTGAATCTCAATCTCATAAACTGATAAATATGGATCTGCAATACTAGTAGAAGCTGTAAAAGAAGTAGATGCAATGATTTTACCTTCCCTTGCAAGTGGCTGCTGAGAGTGCACTAGTTATGAAGGAGGCATTTTTAATGTGAGAACTCATATGCTTTTGAAGCATGATTTGCAATACCCTTTGCTATGATGCTCCCAGTAGAGATATCTATGATCTTCATTGAGTCAGGACCAAATATCACTCGCTTTGGAGATCTAGTATGGGTCATCTAATAGACAGATAACATGTTTGAAGCTAGGGAGGGAACAAATAACACATCTTTGAACCTTCCATGTTCAATCTTGATAGATCCCTTCCCTTTTGTTTGGACTTGACTGTTATTGCTCATCTGAATACTAGGACCATCAAAGGACTGAAAAGAAGAGAATGATTCTCTGGATGCAGCCATATGGTTGGAAGCTCCAGAATCAATGAGGAAGACATGTGCTGATGTGCAACAAGCCTTCAGTGCATGGCCTTTCCTTTGGTATTCTTCATCTTCTTCTTCTTCAGAGTCATCATTCCTTGCGCTAGCAGGTACAGAAATGTTATGTTTCTTCAAAAGAAGAGCCATTTCATCAAGTTGTCTTCTCATACAGGAGCTTTCTGAATGAAAGCCCCTTCCACATACGAGTAGAGGACCTTGCCTTTGCCATTCTTCTTGCTTCTCTTCTAACTTGAAGGCTCTTTTGACTGCTCTTTCTTCACATGAGACTCATCTCTTTGCTTCCCTTTGTCATTCGCTACCTTATCTCCTCTTGCAACCAGAGCTAGATCTTTGGAAGATCGAATGATCCCCATTTGGAGCAATTTATCATTCTCATAAATAAGAGATTGGATGAAGGCATTGAGAGTGGGCATCTTCCAATTTGAAGTAGTGAGCCTTACTGTTTGGAAGGTGGATACAAAGACTGAGTAGTCTGCATTGAGCTTTGTGAGAATGGCAAGGATGAGGTGATCTTCATCCTTCTCCACTTTGCATTGCTTCAACTGATATATCAGGTTCTTGAACTTTGTGAAGAATTCATTCAGTGATTTAAATTTGGATGGATTAAGAGTTATCAGATCATTTTCTAGCTGATGGATCCTCATCTCACCCTGCTTATCAAATAAGGAGGCAAGCTTGTCCCAAACCTCATTGGGAGTCTTCAATCCTTGGATGTGGAATCGAAGATCTCTAGAGACTGAGGAGAGCAAGTGTCCATGGGCTTCATCAAGCCTGTTTAAGTACTTTTCTTTGTCATTATCTAAAGATGGCACTGCCTCTGTTTCTTCTATGAGTCTGAAGAGCTGCTTGGTGCGGAGCATTACCACCATGTCTTCCTTCCATTGGTGATAGTTGAAGGGAGTGAGAGGTTCTACTGGATGAGCCATTTTGAATGCGGTAAGAAGGACTGAGTTGTTGTAGCGAATGCAGTGAGAAGAAAGAGCTGCTTGTAGCGAATGCTGTAAGAAAAGCTGATAACCTGTCACACAATCAAACATACAAAGTAAGGTCGACAGTCTGTAGTTTTGGAATTTCCTTCACACCCAGCATAGTTGATCGAGCAAGCTTGATCAACATTTTCCTAACTTGGGATATTAAGTGGTAAATTCTCTACTTCTGGTGCAGTACTGGAAGGAGCAATTTTCTCAAAAAAAAATGATCCAGCTGGAGATCTGAGGAGGAGAGGTGTCTTGTCCGCCGAGGCTCTGATACCATATTAAATTAAGCACATAGATATGTGGACAAACACACGACTCACAAAATAGATCACACAATTTACTCAGCAATTGAAGAAAGAAATAGCGCAAAAATGGCTTGCAGCTGTGAATGCTTTCATTAATAAAAAAAGTAATCAGATAATAATTACAATGAAGTACAATGGCTTTAATAGCCACATGAAATTTGAATCCACATGAAGAAATTCGAATTGATAGACTCTACTTGACTGTAGGTAACTAAGACCTTGTCTAAATCACTATTGGAGGACTCAATAGTTAACCGACCTTGTCTAAACCATAACTGGAGTTCATCGGAGCTCTAAAACACAACTCAAGTATTAATTCAGTGTTGACTAAGGCTAACTAACTATGGTAGGTGAGAAATGCACCCCTCCTAAGTGCAATCATGTAAACCAAGCGCTAATTGAATATAGAGGACTAGAACTGAATGTAACTGACTCCTAACTTAGCTTGACTAGTCATCAACTGAACTGAACCGACCTTGGTTGGTTTCGACACTCCCAGTGGTTCCTAAATTGTAGGGATTGGTCTAGGAGGCTCCTAAACTGATGCAATTAAGTGCAATTAGTGGCAGTAAGCCTCGATTAGTGTTCCCCACACTTTAGTAACTGAAACATGTGCCCCAATTAGGCCAAGTGGATCCAATGGCGCTAATGACTAAAAATAGACTGGATGGACTCCCGATTTAAACATGACTCCTGATTTAGACATATGACCAAATTGGACAAGGGAGGATTAATAATCCTAACAATTACACCAGTCCATCACCAATCTTGAATTGCAAAATTTTTGTAAAGAGACTATACCTTTAGGATCCAGAGAGCAGTGACCTCATCTATTATTTGTGCCAAATCTTGCATCAGATTTTACCAAGAAGTTGTGAGTTTTATTCATATAAAGGACTACACTTGAGTCACACAAATTGGGTTGACCTTGACATGCACCATTGAAGAAGCCCCAAGCAATAATGTAGTTAATCACATGTTCTTTTAAATTCTTTGCATGATTGTGTTGGGTCCTTTACTTAAAGGCAACATGAATTTTCAAAACTATACTTGTGGGTTCCCATTCTTTGTTGTCTAAAACCATATTATTTCTTGTAATCCAAATTCTCCATATAACATAAAAAGGGAGAGAGGAAAACAGTAACGACACCATGTCCGATAACCAATTATGAAAACATTGATCCAAAGTGCCCATTGACCAAAGACCCACATAGTTAATAGATTGAATTAGATCACTCTAAACCACTTTGGAATAAGTGCAAGTTACGGAAAGGTGATTACCGATTATGGGGCCGTCTTGCACAAAATACATCGATTTGAGCCTTTTCTAGCAACTATCCCAAGTCAAAATTTTGTGGAAAGAGCTAACCATATAAACAATTTGATTTTGAGCGAACATTATTATTTCCATGTCGATTTCCACCACCAGGAGATTTCTCATTTAGCAAATATGCATATATGGCTTCATAGCCTAGCTTTGCAATGAGCTACTTGTGGCCTTGTTCCATGTCCATAAGAGCTTGTCTTCATGATCTTGTAAGAATATTGCACTGTGATGTAGCATAGCTATGTAATTCCTCCATTCTTTAGCTAGCTCAGTTTGGACATAAAGATCCTCAACTATTTTTCATGCTTGAAGCCTAATGATTGCAAAAATGGAATTATCAACATCCTTAAGGCTCAAATAACCTTGAATATGTAAAAATTTTCTTAGAGTTAGATTTTTTTTTAATCAGTAAGAGGCGTTCCTTCTATTGCATAATGAAAAAAAAGATAAATACATAGTCGTGGCTGACTCCAGAAGGATGGATTTAGGCGATGGTCATGGAACCACATGAGAGAGGTGTGCAAAAGGGCCTAGACCGAATATCTAACCATAGCCATTGCTGCTCAAACTTTATACAGTTGCAGCTTCATACATCTAAAGAAGTTAAAGAAGAGAAAAGTGTTGAGAAAGATCACGAAGAGAGCAAAACCAACATTGCTAGGAAGAGTTGCTATATTTTCCTAGAAGATTCAACTTCATCCTCATTGGCCTTGCTGGTGTCAGCTTCTTTGGTGTCCTTGATGGAGCACTGGAAGGGCGGTTCCAAGAGCCGCATGATATTTGTCATATTGACCGGACATCGCTTAACGTCCTCCTTGAAGGTGCTGACAATGAGCTTCACATAATACTCAAAGATTTCTCATTCACTCATTGCTCTGGATAAAATGAATTTCAACCTCTAATAGTTCGAGAAGGTGACTTCAGGCCCAAGCCTGAGCTTGAATTCCCCATAGATCTCAGCCTCCATTGTTGTGATGGATTCACGAATGTGGTCTGAAGTTTCCTCCCAGAAGAGAGCCTCCCAATCTGCATCGTTCACGCCTTTCCCATCTGAAGACATTGCTGAGGAGGAGGGTGAAGGCCAAGCAAGGCTGGTGTTGTCCACGGAGTTTGTCGCAAAGGGATCACAATGTGCCAAGCGCAAGTGAGGCTGCTCGTAATGAGGACGAGCGATGAAACTATTGCAAAGAAAACTCGACGACAGAACCTCGGTGATGGAGCCTCTACAGATGAACCTCTCCGACTGTGCGATAACGTGCTGGCTACAATCTGGATTGTGGAGCTCCGAGTCTAGTTTGTTATAGCCAATTCTCTGGCGACAAAGAATCCACTGGCATCCAAGCCAAGTATAGTTCAACATGATGCAGAGATCAAGACGAGCAGTCTGGTACAAAGGCAGAGTAATGGATGCCATGACATATCTGTTACAAATCTGATTAACAGCATCAGGGAGGTCTTTCAACGCAACCCGAGGACACTGAGTGCTTGCTTCATGACTATCATACTGGTACAGAGGCAGAGTAATGGACATCATGACGAAGCATTGTCGAATCAAACTCTCAACGCGAGGGAACTCCTTCAATGCAGCCAAAGGACGCTGAGTACAGGTTTTAAGCATGGAGGAGGGTAGGGAAAGGGTTCTTAGAGTTAGATCTTAATTTTATTCATATTATTAATATAATATAATCTTAATTTCGACACAATCTTCTTACTTTTCTATATAATTTGAGATTAATAATTTTAACAATTTTTTTCTCTTTTATTATTATTATTATAATGTAATATTTTATATTTAAATTTTCAATTTTTTTTTTTTTTATCTTTTTTTATATAACTTCAAATAATTTCTTTAATAATAAATTGAGTGTAAACCAAAAAAAATGAGACATTTCAAAATTGACACAAATTCAATCTTAAAAAAATTCAAAAAAGTACTCCTATAAATTCAATCTTAAATTTATTCAATTTCAAATTTCTTTAAACGTATACATCTAACTATTCATCTAACTAAATCTAATCCATAATCCAATGTTTGTGGGAAAAAAATCTTATCCAAAGCTACACTAAGTGATAAACAATGATTCTAACTTATGAAACAAAATAAGTGGCAATTTCTAAGCAACCAGCATCCAATTACACATAATGGTTATTAAGGAATGTGGTTCAATGTATATGGAATTTCTATATACACACATTATGAATATTTTTTTTTTTTCAAGAGGAAAAATCTGTCCTTGTTATTCAACTGAATCAAAAGACATTTGTAACATTACATCATACATATGTGACCTTTCAGCATGTCTGCTCATCGA